>NLAP01000005.1:281081-825243 GCA_002374725.1 Metschnikowia hibisci | reverse complement strand
ATATCAAGGGAATGACTTCTTATATATTTGCAGCCATCTATTAATATCCGTTCGCTTGCTTAAAATAGCATCACTGTGCATTCTCAATGACATTACTCCACCAAAAGATGATGCTCGCATGCATAGAACGTCATCTCGAAGTCAAAATGCCCTCTAATGAGCCCAAAGACACAATAAGATGAAAAAGCATGACGTTCATATTATTATTAGCGTGTAAGTTTGATTTGTAAATAAAGATTTAAGTTTCTACTTTTCTCTTCGCGGTACATGAGTAACTAACCATATGGACAGAAATCGGGCCATCATAACAACAGAGATATCAGTCAATATACTCTAAAAACTTTTGATTGCACTCAAATTCTTAATTCTTCGCCAATTGCAATTTATTTATTTCCAAATTTGTAGCAGACTCAATACGATATTTGAACAATCTTAGAAAGGTTTGGGTTCAATTTGCAAAATAGCAAAAAACAGAAAATTTTCCCATTCTTGGTTTTTTATATTGTGTTTCATTAGCTCTGATACCGTTTAGATGAGATTTTCTGGTTTTTCAATTTTATAGCTTGTGTTAAAAATTATTGTTTATTGTGTCATGTTCGCAATTTTTTACAATTTGCTCAACCTTAATGATAATCACTTTAAAAATGGCAAGAAAAATATCTCACTTTTATTAAGTTTGTTCAAAGATAAAATTCACAATGATTCAGTATTAAAGTGATGTTATGATATGATGATGCAGTAGTAATGTAGTGGTGTAGTGACGTAGTAGTAATGTAGTATTTCAGTAAACTAGTGATGTAGTAAAGTGGTGATGTAGTAATGGTAGAGGTAGTATCATGATTAAATCAAGATTATCTTGAGCGCCAAGACTCAAATGATGTTACAGAATTTTACAAGTGCTTGATACTATTATTTACAAGTGCTTGCTACTATTGGACATCCATTTTTGGGCAAGATTTGTCTGCAAATTAGTTTGTGAATTGATTTCATGTGGTATGATTGGTCGTGTTTTCAAAAAATTATTACCATGTTTTGGTTTGCTTGGAGTTATTGTCAATCGGCTATTCATTAACCAGTACTGTTGTAGGGGCCGCACATGCAGGACACACGCTATAAAGTATTCCATGCTTTTCAAAATTCAAATTTGAAAACCTAGCTTGCATGCAATAATCTTCTTCATTCACTTTTATGTCTCTTAGTGAGTAAACATCAAACGATTGGCTCGGTTAATCATTGAAATAGCACCACTCAGAGGACTTTGGATTTCAAATGGACTCAATGCACATTCCTGTAATGCCTCTACACCGCCAGCGAGCTCAATATCCTGCACACAGGCTCTTCCTTTATGATTTGTCTCTGCTTCCTCTAGCGGAAACCCTGGAAAATCCGGTGGAGCCAAGCCTCGAAGAAAAGCCTCTCTTTGGAGCCAAGCATAATTGACGTTGATATCACAGAGAGGTGTGGCCGGGATGTAAAGTACCGAAGAGTCGTGCATACCCTGGTGCACAGGGTCCACGGAATGTATACAGTCACAATGCCAGTATACCATATCACCTGGATTTACTTTTGGGATAGGGGTCATGAGGTCGGTGAGTCGCAACTCTGGGTGCGTTTCGTCGCTAAACTCCTGCCCCTTCCCCGGAAACGCTCCTGGAAATTGCTTGTTCATGCAGAGATTGTCCTTGTCGTCGAAAAACGGTTTGAGCATCCAATATGCAGTCACCTCTTTAATCAATGGTGCAAAAAGAATAGTCCCTTCTTTGGGGGCAATTTCTGACATAGCCAACCAACCTTGAAATGACCTGAATACATTGCAATTGCCGTTTGAGTCGTACTTAGTCATATCCACGCCCACACGGTGAGTGGCATCATACGGATCAAAATCTTCCCATCTTCCCTCGAAAATTGGAGTGTAACACTGTCTGTATTCCAAGTCCTCCCAACGCTCAATAGATCCGCCGTCAACATGAGGTCCTAACGAAAAGAGGGCATCGCCAGGCTGGCGAATCCGGAGCCTGTCTGCATACATGACGTTCTGCTTCAATTCAATTTGTGTATGCGGATTGGCGTGCCATAACAGGTTCATAAAGTTCTGTGTCTTTCTAAGACGTGGGTTGGCCCGGGCTGCAATCTGTGATTTGGACCAGTATATCTCATACACCACTTTCTTATCTTTGGGAAAGCCCTTGGTCTGCGGGTTGGATGCTGCATACAGGATCACATCTTCTTTCATTTTGATAGCTTCCTCTTTTGACACAACGTTTTTGATCACCACACAACCCCGCTGTAATATGGTGTTTCTGGTATTGTCGTCTAGATGGTCCAACTCTGAGAAATCCACCTGGGGTACGACATTAGAGCCTTTTTCTCGAATATCCAGGATTCCGAGATCCAACGCTTTCTTGAGCCTCATCCAAGATGCTCTTAATGCCTCTGGATCCTTTATAAGCTGCTGTTTAACCTGGACCATGGCATCATCAATGGCGGTGCTTCCGCTGAAGGAGCTGAAGGCAGATGAAATATCTCCAGCGGGCCGAACCTTGGCTTTAGTAATGTCACACTGAATGAAGTTGTCAAACATGCTAGAGAACTAAGGCGAATGCTCGCCTTTTATATAGACGCACACTCATGTATGGATGCTCGTTCTGATATTTTGCACCCGCCACCCAATTGGGTATCCCGCCCGCGACCCCGCGCTCTCAAAAGGGGAACCCGCCCGCGCTGGATTCCACCCCCATGTCTTTCTCGGTGACGACGTTTTCCACAAAGAAAAGAGAAGTATGTGTTTTTTGTAGCAAAACTTTCCGCTAACAGCAGAGATGCATCAGGGCTTGTATGCGGTGTCGAAGGCTTCGTCGCAAGTGTGTTATTGGAGGGGCCCAGACCTGCACCAACTGTGAAGAGAAGCAGGCGGTGTGTGAATGGGAGCCTAAAGACACTCCCAAACCTGAAACAAATACGAAACAAAACAGGAATGTTTTTGCAAACATGTTCAAAAACAACGACCAAACAAGGCCCCAATTTGTTTGCTCTACACAGCCCTTGGCGCTGCTCCTTTCGCGAGACTCATTTTTGTTCTTTGACGGCGACTCCTACGGACTCTACCATCCATGGCGAAACCATTACTCGTCCCAAAAAACCGTGGATTCTGAATACAGACGCTATCTTACTCAAAAAGGAGCTTTCGATGTTCCGTCATTGCTGGAACAACGGCGACTCGGCAAGCTCTTTCTTGACAATTTGTATGCTTTATACCCTGTGGTAGATAGGGATTTTTTGCAGCAGCTACAGAACATGCCGCTTCTTCTTCTCAATGCCGTGATTCTTTCGGCGATCCGTTTTGATAATTCTTTGGACCCGAAACAGATTCGGCCCCGGTTGAGCCAGATATTTGAACGTTGCAAGCTTCTTGAAACTATAGAGCTGAACAAGATGGTGCTCATACAAGCCTACGTGTTACTCCTGGCACACGAAGAAGGAATGGATGGAAATACTTCATCCAAGGAGTACATCGCTAAGGCATGCAACTTGTGTGGCGAACTCGCCATCACTAATATGGGCGGTGTTTCCAATGCAGATGATCAGACTCCTGCCCTTATTGGTACATTTCATAAACTCGCTGAACCACCCCACAAATTTGGCGAGACTGATGCTGTCGGTGAGTGCTACTCCCCTAAATTACTCACGCGCGTGTTCTGGACCACCTTTTGCTGCGATAGGATAGTGTCTGCGACGAGTGGACGAGAAATGGTGTTTAACCGGGCGGATTTGCTTGTGGAGGAAATACGAATGACTCATTTTGACGAGGGCCCCGATCAGGAGGCGGATTACGTGGTGTTTCGTTCATGGCTCGAGATTGCAATCTTCGTAGAGCGCATCCAAGCCGCGATGTACCGACCTCCCAATAATCGAAGTGTGGATTTGTCCCTATATCACGATATCTCGAAGTGGGAAGTGCCAAGGTTCACAATTTCATCCCGGATTCTCGGGTTTCTACACATTGCCCATTGCTACGCTAGTCTTCTTTTCTTACGAAGTGAGATTGACTCTATTTCCTTTCTCCTCAACAATCCTGAGCCGGAGAAGGCTTCTGGGAACAAGGTGCTGGAGCTTAAGTTGCTTTCTCGAAAAGCGCTCTCGTTGCTCGATACAACGCCTGATATCGTCCATAGTGTGGTGGTGGTGCACGTCGTTCTTCATGTGATTTCGCTAGCGCAGTTCGAGGCTAAATTGACAGAAGCATCGGGTCGATCCATCAGACTCGAAATTAACCAACATTCCATCATTGGCCAGTGTATTTCTCGTTTGAAACGCCTCAAAGACTATTGGTGGTTCGCTGACACGGCGTTGGTGATCTGTGAAACGCTTTTGATTAAGGAATGAAATCATCCTGATTTTCTCACATATGAAATTACCAATATCGTTTCATTTGAGGCAGCTCATCAATGAACTTATCGCCCAATGATTGGAAGAAGGAATTGATAGGCACGGAAATAAGAGTTGTGTTTGGTAGCCACGCCAGCGAAGCAACAATACCATCCACACAAGGCAGCTATAGTCACACAAACTCCTCCTGCTTGCAAACAAAATGAGTTAGCCGTGAAATAATAGGCGACAAGTAACCAAATTCCGATATCCAAGGTGAAGAAGAGACCCATAAAGAAAAGAGTGGATTTGAGTGTTAACAACATCATCAAGAAGGTGAAAATCCCCCAGCCGCAGAGAAATAAACCGATGGCATTGTTCAACTGCTCGGTATCATCGCCATATGCAGCAATAATTCCAAAAGCAGGAGTGTTAATTGCTCCAAATGACATCCAGAATCCAAACCCAAAACTGCACAAAACCGTGCCAGCGAAACAATTTCCGAGAAATAATTCCCACACTCCTGCAACGCCCTGCACTACTCCCCCATAAAAGTAGCAGAGGCCTACAGCAACATTGGGAACGGTGATACCATTTGCGCCAGCCAAATAAAGTCCCAAAATGAACGCACTGGTTGCAAATGATGCAAGTCCCAATGCTGCAGCATTTCCATATTGGACGGGTTGTGCCTTAGCGTATCTCTCCGGCTGCATGGTGCCTCCAAACGCAGTCATGAGTTCGTGCTTATAAAAACGAACTCCGTTAAGCTCAATAAACTCACCGCCATCCCCGGTAATTTTGACATTGCCTAAGCTTCCCTTGGACTGCATTGGTTTTTCGTCTTCTAACGAGCTCATGATATTGGTGAACAATGTTGATTTGCGTGGCCAATATTGCTATATCTGTCTTTAGTTCAGGCTAGATGTGCTATTAATGTGTTTGCTCGATCTAATGGCTATTTTATGATACCACTGTGGATTTGCTGTGGATTTTTGACTACTTTATATGGTCTATTGTGGGGTACGTTAAGTGCGAACCCATCACGGCATTAAGCCTAAGGGCCGGTGCGCATCTACAAGAACAAAGACGCAAAAGGCACGGGTTCCCATTGTTTAATTATTCAAGGGTCGATCTCCTGCATTTGCCTCAAACGGCTTTCTTTTGTTGTGCTGCCAGAGGGCCGCTGAGCGTGTATACAAGAACGCGAGCCTCAGACCATCGGTTTTAGCCGCGTCACGCCACGTTATGCTACAATAGATTTCACGTCTGAACAAATTTCGAGCAGTTTTTCGAGCATATGACAATTTATGCAAGGAGTTTACACCTTATCGAGATCACCCTCAAAAAGAATGCACTGATATCCCCCTTTCATGCAATGACCCCAAAGATGAAGATCTGGCACAATCAGCTATATTTTTGATAAGCGGGTTATTTGGTTCTAATAAAGAGATCTTGATTACGGAGACGGGATTAGCGACTTTGACCCTGACTTAAAAAGTGACGTTGGATTTTGGTGCTCGGACATTAGTGTATTCTGCACATAAGCTTCTCCGCGCCGGGCCTGATACCTCAAGGCCAGAAACACTGTTATCCCCATTTGGAAGCTCCAATTGACGTCTTTCAAAAACGGAGCCGAAACCAGAAAAAGTTTTGTTTAGGTTGACAAATTTGCTACAAGAAAAAAAAAAAAAAAAAAAAAAAAAAAAAAAGAAGATGTCATCTTCACAGAAAATCCACCTCCAAGCCTCAGATCCAACAGACAAACTCCTTAATAATTATTTGGTCTGAGACTGGTGTCAAACCCCGTTACTGGCAAGAGTGATAATTAAAGTCGATAAT
The DNA here is from genome assembly GCA_002374725.1 of Metschnikowia hibisci. Classification (NCBI taxonomy): domain Eukaryota; kingdom Fungi; phylum Ascomycota; class Pichiomycetes; order Serinales; family Metschnikowiaceae; genus Metschnikowia; species Metschnikowia hibisci. The sequence goes on along the minus strand of NLAP01000005.1, from coordinate 819,039 downwards.
TCGAAAATTTCGCCATAATTTGAAAGACGCTCTTGGTTTAAGGCGGCATGCATAATAAGCAGGTATACTTTGCAAATTGCTCAACGGACTTGTCTTTATCAATGACACCAAATATGGTGAAATTTGATACCAAAAATGCCTTGATTATTCTAGCCTCGATTTCACCGACTTACTCCGTTATGTCACCGCTAGTTTGGTGTAATTTTTTGGATATTTGCAATGTTTATCCCAATGCCGTGTCGCTTTGTCTCAAGCAACCGGAACATTAGCAAGATGAGCCTAAGATTCTTCAGAAGGCCAAGACATCTTGACTTATTTACCCTGAGATTGCTAAAAATTCACCTCAAGAGGAGAATGCGTCCCGAGGCTCGAATAAAATCTTTGCTCCCAACAAACAACAAATGAGACACGTGTTCTGCAGACAACGGTATCCCCCGGAAATATTTATTCGCGGATCCAGCGGTACGGCGCTTGCTGCAGGTGAATGGTTGATATTTTCACCAAACAGACGCACTCCGCATCCACTATGTGCACTCGCATGGAGTGCAGCTGGTCATGCAGAATTGCTGGTCTGAGAAAAATTCTGGATAATTCCGGGCCCACACATTCTAGGTAATGGTCTTCGAATTTTGAATGGAGAGTTTATGGGGAGCTCGAACTTGGAAGTCATTCACTCTCGAAACCTTATGAGCTCAATTAATCCGACAAATGCGCCGAAGCGACAAAATCAAAAGTCTAATGGAAGCTGTAGTCAAAGTCTTCGAAAACCTCCTGTACTAGATACAGGTTCTTCTTCGGAAATTTTATTCTGTTCTGCATAGCTGCGCAGTTGGACAAGGGTCATGCTTTCATTAGGCTCTCTTCATTTTCATGAGAGGTTGGCTGCTAAATCTTTTTTTGTGCTCAGCCACGGTCACCAATTTGGAGAATTTTCGGAAGTCCATACAAATTCAGAAATCTCGAATTCAAAAATCTCTTTTTCTGGTGCGTCAGCTTTTTTCGAAGCTATAAAGTGGGGTAGCAGGTATACCAGGAACGCGCCGAAAGTGGTAACAAAAAGAGAGGCGCGGCTGCATATTTTTTGAAACGGCTACACTGTGCGTCAAGGTAACATCAATTCTCATGACACTCTCTATAACTAGTGCATATATGTCAATGGTAGATCAAAATCACAATCAAATCTTTATTCTTAAAAACAAAAAACAATTTTTTTTGTTGCTTGCTCCTTCTCATGTAAGCGGCGCCCAGAATACGTGCATGATGTGGATCAACTATTCTCCGGCAGAGAGTAATGTGCAGTCCTCGGATAATTCGCGCAAGTTTTCGCTGAGGCGCTCCGCCTCACAGGCCGATACGCAGGGAATAAATCATTTCAAGTGCAAATTTTGACAATACTTTTATAAATTGAGTTTGTTAATAGTTTCAAGTAGGTAAGCACCTGCTTTAAGTATGAAATGCTTATAAATTTTCGGATTTTGTGCAAGTATACGTGCATGTGCACGGCTAAAATAGATGCGCAGTTTTAGTGGAGAAATAAATGTATCGCCCCGTATCGTAGTAGCTGCGTGCCGGATCCGGCATATAAAGCTGTAATTGACATGATAATATGCAGATTGCCCGAGTTGAATGCAGAACGCTGGAAGAATTACGCGTCATTGACCAATGAGCGCGTGAGACAGCGCCGCCTCATGCACTCCGCAGACCCGCATAATTACGATGTGTCGTAAATTTTCCCGTGTGCAGAGCTCTTGGATTAGTCCAAATCCAGGAGGGGGTAGCCCCACCAGCGCCCCATCTCGCCAAGTATAAATATCTGGGGTGTAGCCTCCATTTCTATCCCAATTGAATATCTCACTAATCATCTCTACTTAATATACACCTCTCAACCATGGGTTTGGAAGATAATCGTTACATCGCCAAATACTTCAATGTGGGGGAAAAAAGAGCAGGCTCTTCCTCCATGGGTATCTTTGTTGGCTGTTTTGCCGCCGTCGGTGGTGTTCTTTATGGATACGATACCGGAACCATTTCCGGTGTCATGGCTATGCCTTACGTTTTGAAGCACTTTCCAGCTAACGGAGAGTCGTTTACCGCCAGCGAGTCTTCGTTGATTGTTTCTATTTTGTCAGCCGGTACTTTTTTCGGGTCAATCTTAGCTCCTTTCATGAACGACACCTTGGGTAGAAGATGGTGTCTCATTATTTCTTCGCTTGTGATCTTTAACATTGGATCAGCTTTACAAACGGCTTCTCACTCTATTCCATTGCTTTTAGGAGGCAGAGTTATTGCCGGATTTGGTGTTGGGTTGATCTCTTCTACAATTCCTTTATATCAATCTGAAGCTCTTCCTAAGTGGATTAGAGGAGCCATTGTTGCGTGCTATCAATGGGCCATTACTATTGGTATTTTCTTGGCTGCTTGTTTCAACCAGGGTGCCAAGCATCTTGATAGTTCTGCTTCTTACAGAATTCCTTTGGGTCTTCAAATTCTTTGGGGTTTGATCTTGGGTGTTGGTATGATTTTCTTGCCAGAGACCCCCAGATTCTACATTTCTAGGAACAAGGAACTGGACGCCGCTGCTTCGCTTTCCAAATTAAGAAAACTTCCTACTGACCACCCTGATTTGATTGAGGAATTGGAGGACATCAAGGCTGCATACATTTTCGAGACTGAGTTTGGCAAGTCATCTTGGTCTCAGGTTCTCTCCCGCAAAAATCACCAATTGAAGAAGTTGATGACCGGTGTCGGTTTGCAGGCTTTCCAACAATTGACCGGAGTCAATTTCATTTTCTATTTCGGTACCACTTTCTTCACAAGAGCTGGTGTTGATGGTTTTACCACTTCCTTGGCCACCAACATTGTCAACGTCTTCTCTACCATCCCAGGTATTATCGGAGTCGAACTCATGGGCAGAAGAAACATCTTGTTGACTGGAGCTGCCGGTATGTCATTTTCTCAACTCATCATTGCCATTGTTGGTGTTGCTACCAAGGCTGATGCTGCACAGAAGGTGCTCGTTGCTTTCTCATGTATCTTCATTGCTTTCTTTGCTGCTACTTGGGGTCCTACTGCCTGGGTTGTTTGTGGAGAGATCTTCCCATTGAGAACTAGAGCCAAGTCTATTGCCATCTGTACTGCTTCTAACTGGTTATGGAACTGGGCCATTGCCTATGCTACCCCATACATGGTTGATGAGGATAAGGGTAACTTGGGCTCCAACGTTTTCTTTATTTGGGGTGGTTGCAACTTCGTGTGCTTTTTCTTTGCTTGGGCTCTCATCTACGAGACCAAGGGTCTTACCTTGGAACAGGTGGACGAGTTGTACGAGGTTGTGCCTAGCGCATGGAAGTCGCAAGGCTTTATTCCATCCACTCATGCCTTTAGAGAGGAGGCTGGCCTCAACGCCGTTGCTACTACCGATAAGATGGCTATGAAGGCTGAAACTATTTCTGTTGAGGATGCCTCTGTTTAGACCTAGACTTTCTAGATTATAACGTTACGACTATTGAGAAGTATTGCCGTGTGCGATGCCTCTCTTTATCTTTACTAATTTATGACTGATATATCCTACAACTGTAATAATTTAACACCTAAAAAACTTACATCATTGAGATCTGACTCATACTATCTTCAACTGTAAGTAAATATCAATCTGGGAAGAAATCTCTGTCTGTATGCAGGCCGCGACTTGCATTATCAAGTCACGATCCTGTTTAAGGCTACTGATCCTCAGTCTCGTCTCAGTTTACCAACGCCTTTCTGATTTTACGTGTGTAGAGCCCAAGCTCTAATTATCAGGTTCCTTAACTCCCGATTATTAAATACGGCGATGTTAAAATTGCTACTTTACTGTTGGTGGTTGCTCCCACTATGTTTACTGGCGGTTGCCAACCCTGTGCCCCTGGAAATCAAGACACCCCCTGCCACCATAATCGACTTCCTCTCCAGCGACGTCCAATACTCCTACTTTCTTCGACATCTCCAAAAACATGGGTTAGTCCCCACCATCAACGCCATGCAGAATGTGACGGTGTTTGCGCCTGTGAATCTGGCGTTCATTGACTCTAACTTGGCCCTTAACGACACCGCCGAAAATCTTTTGAGGTATTTCTCCAACCAGAGGTTCCGTGTGTCTTACTTGCATAATGATACGGTTCTATTGAATTCGCTTTATAAAACAAAACAGAGTGGCACTACAAAACACTACTTCCCATTAAAGGTTTCGTTGAGCCGATCACTGCTGCCAAAGCTGGAGCCGCAATATGCGTTGAATGACTTTGCTGATATTATAGAATTTGACGATTACGCAAAGCATCAGCGCTCGTTTGTCCAGACCATCGACCGCTTGATCCCCGCGTCCTATTCAGTGTGTGACTTTTTGCTTGATTTAAGTACGGAAACGTGTCACATCAATGGTCATTCCGTGGCGCTTATGAAACTGATCTTTCGTCTGGCTTTTGCACACAAAAAGAAACCACTGGCTCATGCTGCATGCAAAGACTTTCTTGCCAATGTATCTACCATCCTCATACCGTCAGACCTGTACCTTCAGTCTTCTCTTCTGGACCTTGAGCGGGAGTACTATACGGCAATTGACTACGGGTTGAACAATACGGACTTTCTCCCCACCAAAAGTGCTATTCTTGAGATGCAGGAAGACCTCCTCTCGCTTATCCTGAACTTATTACTTCCTGATCTCGTCGGGGGCGTCAATGGAACAAGTGCAAACCACAAGACTCTTGGGGGGCTCAACAACTACACGGTCCGCTTTGACGCTTCCACAGATACTTTGGTCATCAATGATAGCTTGCACAGTCGTCCGGGATCGACGGCATTGACGTTGACTGATGGTGTGGTGCATTTGTTCGATAATACTGTTTACAGTTCTAATGGAACACAATATGAAACACAACCAGTCCATTTCTTTGACGCTTTAAATGTGAAAAAAGCCCCGATGTTTGCCAGGAAGGCTCTTTACGCAATGCACTACTCTCAGCTCGTGGAGGAGTTGAAATTCCGGAAAATGAGTGATCTCATTAGTAGCGAGGCTAAAAACCAGACTATTTTGATCGATCTTCTGGACAGAGACGATTTTAATGATGATGAGTATCTTGATTACTCCGAAAGTCCGATAGATGAGTCAATTGGCATCGAGTCCTTCAGTAATAGACAACGCATGCAGTACCGGTTTTTAAGTGGTGCCATCGACTTCGAAGAAAAACTTTCGCCAGAAACACCTGTTGTTCACGAATTGGCTGACTCCAAACTTTGTCTGAAGAAACGAATTGGCTCCTGCTACAAAGTGAAAGTTTCTGGGGCACTTGAGAATAACAAAATCAAGGTTTACTTTAATACCAAATTTGAGACGGGGCCACCAGTCAAAGCCGATTCGTTGAATATGATTTATGTGACAGATTCGGATTTTACCTCTCCGGCGTCGTTCAAGACAGTGATGGGAGAGCTCATCTCTGACGAATTTGAGAATCATCGCTTGAATCACGTGATCATTGACAAAGACTCGTGTCTAGCCACTTTGGGGTATTTGCATCTGCTCAAACTTTTCCATTTGGATGATAACCATAAAGGTTACACCATTTTCCTCCCTTGTGGCCAAACAATCTGGGATGGCTTGCGGCACCCAAGCAATCCGAAATATTCATCTTGGAATGGACTCGGCTTAGTGTTGAAGTACTTGGAGAACAATAAGCTGTTGTTTCAAGATGTTGTGGAAGGAATTTTTCTCGAGGACTCGATTTATTCCAATTTTGGGTTGCAGAGCGAGGAGGAGACAAGTATTATTGTTAAAACTCTCAGGGGAGACTACTACAACGTGTCAGAAACCTATCAAGATGGTGATAGCAATCACATTATCAGTCTCAATCACACAACTCTTTCGGTACCGTTGAATTCGGATATATTATTTGACCAGGGAATCATACACATAACTGATAAAGTCTTGATTCCTGAAAATTTCCGAGTGCCTACTGCAGACTTGATTGAGTCGGCACAAGATTTTATCCTGGGTCCGTTTTCGTTCTTAGGCTTCATTGAAAGTCTTAAACATGTGCCTTCGTTGAATATTGACCTCCTGTCGTCAAACACATCGTTTTTTGTGCCATCGGTGGAGCTGTTACAGAACCTTAACATCAGCAAAGATTATAGCCGGCTCAGTGAGTTCATGCAGGTGCATACCTTAGGTAATGACGAGGCGCAAAAGTTGGTGTCCTGTTTACTTCATCCTGACACTTCCCTGAACAACAGCTATGTCATTCAAACCAACAAATCTCGGGGTAAGTTCGTGTGTAACACCAATCCAAGTACGGGTAAAACATACCTTACTTTGGAAAACCCGCTTAACACATTTGAGACATTTGCTGGGAAAAGACAAGTACGAGTGCTTAACTACGGATGTTCGTATATGGGTGCAAATGCTAGCTGTGTTTTCGCTCTAGATCGGCCCATTGAGATGGCGTGGTTTGATCCATCAAGCAATTTCCTTCACGTTCACATTGGCTGGATCAGTGTGGGAGTTGGCGTGATTATAGGAATCATACTCTTTGGATTCTGTACCACCACCGTTGCGTTATGCCTTTCCAGACCTCCCAAAAAGAAAGCATTTGAAGAGCCAAATTTCCAGCCTATTGAAGGAAGCTACATGCGTGTGACTCTGGGAGAAGATATGGCATCAAGCACCTACGACTTTGGCTACGAAACCGATGATGACATGATCCGTGAGGAGGAAGACCAGCTTTTACCATTAAGAGGTGAACGCTTACACTCTCAATATGGTTCCATGTCGCCAATGGCGCCTCCTAGTGCACCACGCAAGATAAAAGGCCTGGGTCTCATTAAAACCATTAATCGAGATCGACACCTTCCTTGACCCACCATAATATGACCAAAAGACCAATTTTCAATGAGCTACAATTTGAAACTGGAAAACTACAAAATCAAAGATGAAACACCCCCTCTGTTAAGCTGTCATAATTTCATGATATTTTGTGTCACTTGTCGCTTTTGAGGGTCTGAGAAGCACGTATATGCATTTTAAGAAGCTGTTGTAACTAAGATTAGAAAGCTCGAAATGCAAAATATTTTACCAATTAAACATGGCTGATATATGCCACTTATTTAAGTATTCACTGATCTTTTTATGGTGTACGGATGCCTGCGCCTGGTGATTTTTTCAGATACCCGAAGCGAGCTGCGAAGAAACAAGCTACAACGACAAGCCAATCAAACACTCCACAATGTCTGACAATGTGCCCTTAGCCTCCCAGATACTTACACCAGAAGATTTTGATGATATGGAGGAAGATGAAAACCTAGAGCGAACCAGCGCACATGACATCAATCAACAGCTCAGCGGCCTACTGGAGCAGCAGGCCATTCATTCAGAGCTTCCACGAGACGCCACGAAACCCGTTCCCAAAGACTCCGATAGCAAGTCCATCTATATTGGTAACGTTGATTATGAGGCTACCGAGCAGGAGTTGCTTGACCTCTTTGGAACCAGCGGGGCCGTGGAAAGAGTCAATATCATGAAAAAGGCTACAGGGGAGCCCAAGGGCTTTGCCTACTTAGAGTTTGTTTCGGCCGAACTGGCTCTACGTGCTGTGGCGGATCTAAATGGAACTACCCTTAGAGATCGACAGTTAAAGGTCAGTCTCAAACGGACAAACATACCAGGAATGTCAGAGCGAGGAAGAGCAAGAGGAAGAGCAAGAGGATTTAGAGGATTAAGAGGAATGATGAGAGGTCGTGTCAGAGGAATTCGAGGAATCTTGAGAGCAAGAGCAGGTAGAGGCTCACGGTTCTCTCCGTACTAGGCATTATAATCGTATAATGGCCCTGCCATTTCGTTATTGGTCTACCCTCTTTAATGATTGAAAGTCTTTTGGATTATGATCTACTTATTTTCGCAAATTGGGAATTTGGTTTGAATTAGGCACCGCATTTTTCAACAAAGTCAGCCACCTCGGGCTTACCATCTTCGGTCAAACCCTCAATCACCCCAGCACGGTTGTCCGCAGACATATCCTGATCAAACTTAAACTTACAAAAGGAATCTGTGACCTCAATTTTGAGACCTCTGATTCCCTTTTGCATCAAGTCTAAGTATCTTTCGGGCGCATCACTCACCTTCCAGGGACACGACTTTGGCTGTTCCTGTTGGTCCGTCAAATTGTTCAATTGCGTCCGCAAGAAATCATAGTCATTGGTGATTTCCAGTTTGCCATAAACATGGACAGCGGCAAAGTCCCAGGTGGGCACAAATTTATGGGTGATCTTCTTCTCAGGGTAGTAAGAGGGTGAGATGTACGAGTCATGTGATTGAAACGTTACCAAAACCCTGCTATTATTGGTCAATGATGGAATTTGGTGATTTTTCAGGGATATGTGCGCATGCAAGAATTTCTTGCCCTCCTTATCAGTGTGAAGGTAAAAAGGAATATGGTTTGCAATGATGGACCCATGATCATCGGTGGTGATCACAGTTCCCAAAGGGTATGCGCGAATGAGCTCTTCTTTGGCCTCCCAAGAGTCCATGTTGTACTTGCTAGGAATGTACATCTTTGAAATTGGGTATTCTGGATGTGGAATTGATTTTAAGTATCTATGGAAAGTTGTGGATTCAAGAATATGGGATCTGAGGGCGTTTTATGGATCTTTGCACAGGACCGCGACACCTGGGTGCTTCACCTTATCGGGAAGGTGTATGCGCGCATTAGTCACTGCGAACAAATTCCTCTGATTGGTCAGCTCTGGGCCTTTGAAAACACGATTTCCGATTTTCTTGCCATAACATAATTTGCCATCTGATCTTTTCAGAATGTTTGTGTAGATTATTCGGCGTTAGACATACTTTTTCTGATTCGTGCCGAATGTGAGATCTCTTTAATTAGAACGCGTTTCCGCTCCGGGGTGCGCTGGGTGCGCTTATCTTGAAATTTGAGGTTGTTAAGAATGGGGAACTATCCTTCACTTCCACAAACCACTCAAGAACCAACACTTAAGAACCAATACTCAAGAAACCAGATACCATGGTAATTCTAGTGACTGGAGCTTCAGGATTTATTGCTCAGCATATTGTCAAACTTCTTGTTTCTAAGAAATACTCAGTGGTGGGAACCGTTCGGCTGGTGGATAAGGGCGAGAAGCTCAAGAAAAACTTAGATCAGATCCACAATGGTCTCTTTGAGTATGTTGTAGTGCCAGATATCTCGATGCCCGGAGTTTTTGATGCTGTATTTAGCAAATTCACCGATATTTCTATCGTGCTACACACTGCGTCGCCTTTTTTCTATGACACTACAGATCCTGAGAAAGACCTTGTCCTTCCCGCTATCAACGGCACAAGAAGTCTTTTGGAAACCATTAAGAAGCAGGTGGACGGCGGCAATTCCGTTTTGAAGCGTTTGGTGATCACATCCAGCGACGCCGCCATCTATTCTGCCGAGGACGAGCAAAACGCCTCTTTATCGTTTGACGAGTCGTCGTGGAACAACATTCTGTATGAGGATGCCATCAAAGACCCAATCAGCGCATACTATGGAGCCAAGTCGTTTGCGGAGAAGTTGGCATGGGAATACTATAAGCAGAACCCCAGGTTTCCTATGTTGTCCACAGTCAATCCAGTTTACGTGTTTGGACCACAGGCCTTTGACTCTGAAGTTTCTGATAAGCTCAACACATCCAACGAGATGGTCAATTCATTGATCCTGTTGAAGCCAGGTGACACCTTCGAAGATGACAAGGGTGGCTACGTAGATGTGAGGGACGTGGCCTTGGCGCATGTAGCGGCATTTGAAAAGAAGGAGACGGAGGAGAAGCGTTTGTACATGACCAACGGCAAATTCTCCGTGCAGATGATGCTCGATGTGATCAATTCCCACTTTCCAGAGCTTGAGTGTCCGAAAGGAACTCCAGGATCAGGACCTGCAGATATCAGCAGCTTGGCTGCAACCAGCAACAAGGCCACGCGCGAGATTTTAAAGATGGATTTCACTCCTTTGGACAAGTGCATCACTGATATTGTGAAGCAGATTTTGGCCTACAGACAAAACAAGCTCTAAACAAAGCTTTGAAGAATTACGGTGGCTTTATCTCAAGAAGTAAGGGAAATTCAATTTGATAGAAAAAGCCAGGTTCTTGAATTCTGATGAATTAATTCTTTTAAAGAAATCTGGTAATGAAATCTGGGGAGAAAATCTGTTATGAAATCTGGTATGAAATCTGGTATGAAATCTGGTGGTCAAATCTGGTGGTCAAATCTCGTGATTAAATCGGGTAATGAAATCAGATGAGAAAGATCGGAGATCGGAGGCCGCAGAGCACATATGGCCTAAATCTGGATCTTCCGAAACTTAACCAAACGCCTCTTAACAAAGAAAAGGAGCCAGAAAATAACCAAGCCGATTTCATAAAAAATAATACCTCGTCAAAAGCCCTTACATTTGCCGACCATAGCGAGCATATACACATTTGCGCATCAAGCAGACAAGCCAATCATCGTACAAGGATATGTAAGCACAAAGTTATATGCATGCACATCTCGCGCGCCTGTAATAATAGCCATTGATTTCTTTGACATGCTCCGAAATGCGTCTCTTAAAAGCTCGCGATTGTAAAGTTCATTTCTAGTCCTTTTCTTTTTTTAGAAGAACAAATCTCCACATCGGAACAGGTAAACGCCCAAATCTCCAGTGTTCATACCAGTTCCCGAATCGGCTTTGTCTCTGCATACCACAGCAATCCAGTTTTCTCACCCCCAAAAAAACCGCTGTAACTGGCCGCCACAAATCCGCCCTCAACATACTGCCACTTCATAATGTTGGTTACCATTAAAAGAGCTATCGTTAAGCTTCTCCAACCTTCTCCCGAAGATGAGGAGTTGAGACGTGCCGAGCGCTTGATTGAAAACAACCAAATTCCTTACGGGTCTACGGAGCAAGGTTCGGACCGTGCTCGTGAAGCAGCAACGGAAGAGGCTATAATCTCTGCCGTCAAAAATGCTGGTAATAATGAGTCTTCGTCAGACGATGAACCTACAGGCTTTATGGGCTCTTTCGATCCTCGTGTCATGAGTGACATTATCATTGGTCTTTCCGATGGATTGACTGTTCCTTTTGCATTGACCGCAGGCTTGTCCTCATTAGGATCATCCAAGCTTGTGATCACCGGTGGTATGGCCGAATTGGTCTCCGGAGCCATTTCTATGGGTTTGGGAGGATACTTGGCTGCCAAGAGTGAAATGGACTATTATAAGAGTGAGGTCAAAAAGGAAAAATTGCAATTTTTCAAGAGGCCAGAAATGATCAACCAGGAAGCCGCCGAGATCATGTTTGAATTGGGTGCTAGCGAGGACACCATTGCTGCTTTCTTGAAGGACTTGGACCTGTCTCCCAAGGACCTCATTGACTTTGTCATTCGCTTCGGAAAGGGTTTGGAAGAGCCTGCTGAGGGAAGAGAGTTAACTTCAGCATTGACAATCGGCTCTGGCTACTTTCTTGGAGGCTTCATTCCTCTACTTCCTTATTTCTTCTGTGACGTGGTGAAGACTGGCCTCATCATCTCTGTGCTTGTTATGGCGCTCACATTGTTCGTGTTTGGATTTGTCAAGACGTCCGTTTCCTTGGGAGAGGACTGTGGAACCTTTAAGAAGGTCACTGAGGGTTTCCAGATGGTTATCATTGGCTCTGTTGCAGCCGGCGCCGCCTGGACCTTGGTCTACTTTATTGAGTAGGCCACCACGAGGCTCGTCCTCGATGTACAATAAAGGGTTACTTTCAATTGTTGAATGTGTTCCCCTGCTGCAGTCTGTGTTTTCCAACTGCAATTTGGATCTGGCGTTTCTCAGTTTGTTCAGAGCTTTCTCTGTGGACTGCGCCTAGATTGGGTCAGAATGCTCTTGATCTGTGATAGCCTTCTATCTGGATGCTGCTGAGCCCTTCTAAGGTTCTCTTGCCATTTCGCCATTCGTCAATTTGTGAATAGCCCATAATAAACTCATCTATGTAGAGCCGCGCACCCGTACACCAGCAAACTTTGCCCTCAAGAATCGCCTCCGCGCTTCCTCAAACCACCAACATGCCTTTCAAACCCGCTGATATCATCTCTCGAATTGCCATTCCTGTGGGTGTGGCCATCACGCTTGGCCAGTCGGCCATCTATGATGTGGAGGGCGGAAAAAGAGCCGTCATTTTTGACAGATTGAACGGTGTTCAGCCCAACGTTATTGGAGAAGGTACCCATTTCGTCATTCCTTGGTTACAAAAAGCCATCATCTACGATGTGCGTACCAAACCTAAAACAATCGCTACCACTACAGGATCCAAAGATTTGCAAAACGTGTCATTGACGTTGCGTGTGTTGCACCGGCCCGAGGTGATGAAGTTGCCTACAATCTACCAGACTCTTGGCCTCGACTACGACGAGCGTGTTTTACCTGCGATCGGAAACGAAGTGTTGAAGAGTTGTGTGGCACAATTTGATGCAGCTGAGCTCATCACTCAGAGAGAAGTTGTTTCTGCTCGGATCCGCCAGGAGCTCTCGAGGAGAGCCAACGAATTCAACATCCGTTTGGAGGATGTCTCCATCACACACATGGCTTTCGGAACGGAATTTACCAAGGCCGTGGAGCAGAAGCAAATTGCCCAGCAGGATGCTGAGAGAGCCAAGTACTTGGTGGACCGGGCTGAGCAGGAGCGGAAGGCGTCGGTGATTCGTGCTGAGGGAGAGGCCGAGGCTGCTGAAACTGTTTCTAAGGCATTAGCCAAGGCTGGTGATGGCTTATTGAAAATTAGACGCTTGGATGCGTCCAAGGATATTGCACAGACGTTGGCGCTGTCGCCCAACGTGTCCTACTTGCCTTCAGGCAAAGCCGGGGAAGAGGGCAAGAACAGTTTGTTGTTAAACGTGGGCCGCTAGGCGTGTATATAGATAATGGTGTTTACGAAAAGGTCCGTGGCGACCATTGTCGATTTGTAGTGAAACAGTGTAGTAATTAATTAGTGTGGTTGTATGGGTCATTGTGCAGTAAGTATTATTCTTCGATTAGACTCCAAATTACGTCATCCCAGGATTGATGAACTCCTCCATTTGGTAATCTTGACTTGCCGGCTGTCATTGTTAACCATCGGGTATAAATAGTCTGCCCTTCACCACCAGAACTACAAAAGACTTTATGATAATAAAAGCATCTTTATATATATATGTCAACCAATTCGTCATATGCACCAGGCGTGGTCACTCTCCCAGCCGATATCAACGCCTCAATATCTTCAATTTCTTTCACACACAAGCTGGTAAGGTTACGAGTATCAGCGTTGCTTTTTCCCACAGCGACATCGTCCTCCACGCGAATGCCAATACCCCGGAAATGCCGAGGCCATTTGTCGTTGAATGGTATGTACAAACCAGGCTCTATGGTCACCACATTTCCCTTTTTCAAGCGGGCGTGGCGAGAAACTGTGGGCACATCGTGTAAATCGAGTCCAAGATGATGACCAATGTAGTGAGGAAACAAGTCACGTGATACGTCTGCCCGAGAGAGCCCGGAAAAACCTGGCAAACTCCTCAAGCCTTGTGTCATAACGACTACCGCCTCGTTGTGAAGATCCTGTAAAGAAACATCGTCGGCCTCGGAGCAGCGTTCTATGCAGGACTTGTTTGCCGAGAGAACTACATTGTAGATATCTTTTTGGGCATCAGAGAAGCCGTTGCGGTTAGGCCAAGCCCGAGAGATATCGGCGCAATAACCGCCAAGTTTCCCACCAGCATCAACGAAAACTAACTCATTTTCGTACAACAAATCATCATTCCGAGTGTAATGGATGGTCAATGCATTTTCGCCGCTGGCCACCACGGGAATGTAGGCTTGCTTGTCACAGCCTCCGCGGACGAAAGCATACTCGAGGTATTTAGCAAGAGTTTTCTCCGTTTTGAGGGGATTTTCCGAACCCACTTTGGCGATAGCGCAGTTGATGGCTCTGCTAGAGATCTCACCCGCTTTATGCATAACTTTGATTTCAGCCTCCGACTTGACCAGTCTAAGTTGTTCCAAAATTGGTTTTAAAGCACGTAAGTTTTTTCTGTTTCGCTTCAAAAGTTCCGAGATCGTGGAAGTATAAGGTGCAGAGCTGGCAAGATTAAAGAACTGCGAGAACTTGGAGGTAGCCCCAACACCACCATCGAAAAAAACCACATCATTCCGGCTGACGATTTTTTGAACGTATGAGTCAAGTTTGTTGATACTTTCCACGTGATCGGCGTTGAAAAAGTCGGAGGCGCCCTCGAGCCCATTCTTATCGCCTTCCCACAAGTCCGTAGAGGCGTTTTTAGGTGGACACAACAAATGTAATACCACATCATCATCGGAGCCAGTATCAGCCACTTTTTCCAAAAGCGCCATGGAATCGGCACCAAGCCACCCGGTTAAGTAGTAAAGGTTGTTATCCTGTTGGAAGTCGTAGAACACACTGCCAGAGCTATGTAGAACTCGATTTCCCGGTAAGATAGCCACAGAACGGGCGGGCATTTCTTTAGCCAATGAAAGTCGCCGGGTGTAATACTCCAAAGCGGAAATTCCGGGAGTTAAATCGCCAGCTTTAGGTAGAACGTGGCCTCTTGTTTCGTGCATTGGCTGTCCTGTTTTGTAGGGCACGCGAAGGGCGGGCCGAGACGCAAGGTTAGAAACAAACCGACGCATCATTTCAATTTGTTTCTTGAATTGTTGGGGTATCAGAATTCTGAAGTGCTGTTTGGTTGAGTGCCTGCTTTTTGATGTGGAGTTGATTAGTGGTGTGGAGATGAGATGTGCGCGCTCATGAACAACATGCTGTACGTGTTGGATCCTTTCAAAGGACTCGTTTTCACCGCCGAAAAAAGCAGGCCCGAACAAGGGGTGGTCACCAATGGTCTAGAACAGCTTGACTGGCTATCACATCTTCCAGAATCAGGTGAAGACATCTGCACAAAGTCCCAGTCCTACGCTGAAGAAACCCAGAGCCAAACCGAAGCACATAAAGCTGCAAGCCGCAAAGAAAAACGGGAAGCTAAAAAGGCAGCCAAGGGATTAAAACGAGAACAAAAAGCTTTAGCCAAACGCAGCGTCGCCGGTAATGAGTTTAATGTGTTTCAGGCACTGAAAGAACTCAAAGAGCTCTACAAACGCATCAGCCAACTGGCGGACCCGGACGGGAAATTGTTCCAATTCAAACTGATTGCATTTTATAAGTCCGACGCAAGCCTCCTTGTTCCAGGCGAGTGGCTTAATGACAACAACATCTCTTTCGTATATGAGCTTGTGCAGGAGCTCTTTCTTCAACCCATCGAGTTCGGCTGTCACATTCATCTCCTTTACCCCTCGGTGGTTCAACTCTTGATGCACTATCCTGTGGAAGAGGACCTCAAGGAATTGCTTCCTATGGATGACTTGCGGAAACTGAAATTCGTGTTCATCCCATTTAACTTTATGGAGGACGCAGACTATGTGAACCTTGAAGATGCAAACAACGGCGATCACTGGGCGCTTTGCGTTTTGAGCGTTGCCGAGAAGAAACTCTTTGTTTATGACTCCATGGCCTTTGACGCAGACTCTGAAGGCGATAAGCTTCTTAGTAAGCTAGCGCACCGCATCTCGCGCATCTTGTTCAAGTCCACCTCCAAAGTAGCAATTGTAAAGAGGGCCTGCGATCAGCAGGAAAATTTCGACGACTGTGGAGTGTTCCTTATCATGATCACCTGTTTTCTAATATCGAGACTCCTTTCAGGAGAACCCACAAATCTCGATCTTTCCGGGGTCAAATTCGAGCCCATGTGCGGGCGCCTTCACCTCATGAAACTCGTATGGACATATTACACCTCCTAGTTTTCATGAGACTTTTCAACCTCTTGGAAAAACCTTGACACCAAAAGACTTCGCATTTGCGTGGCGGCCGCCTCCGCTCGGATTGTGTGATTGGCTGTGGTCAACCGCTGCTGAACTTCAAGCTCTTTCATCTTGTTATCTGTGGGAAGATTGCAAAACCGATCAGCTTTTTGATCATAAAAGACGTTTACTTCGCCCATTCCTAATACAGAAAGTACAAGCAACATGTTGTTGGACACGGCATCTTTGACTGTCGGTTCTGCGTCTGCATAACCCATTTTCTCAAGCATCTTATCCCGCAGAATGTGCTTGGACATTGACATAATTAAAAGAAACACTTTCAGGTCTATGATCACCTCAAAAGCATCCCAAAATGTCCCCACGCTTTTCAGGGGAAGAGCGTAAGCAATTTCGGACTCAATGCCCGGTATAAAGCCCTCGGAGTGGAATAAGTTTTTAGACTCCACGAAATTTCCCGCCAGCAATTGATCTAAAAGCTGATGAATGTTGGCAGAAATGGATTCTGGGCCGGAATTCAAATTTTCGTCTTCCACGCTAGAAATCAAATCCTTAAATGGTCTCGTTGCGATACAAGCAATGGCATAAAGCACAAGAGCTTTTGAGTGAAGCTCCAAACGTTTGATTATGGACATTTTCTGCTTGATGCTTTCAAAACTCTCCACGAACTCCTCAAACCGGCTCTCCTTGAACTTAATGAAAGCACAGCACCATTTGATGGCCCAGTAAAAGTCGAGCTCGGAGTGAACGCTTTCATTCGGGCCAAAAATAGCGATACAGCTGGTGTAGTAAGAATCTGCCCTTTTTTCAATCACAGCACAGTTGAGCGTATCGCTGCCCGACTTAGCACTGTTGAGACTATCATTCTCAGCCACATTAAGCTCACGGAACCAGAATTGGCCATAAAGAACACAGATCATTTGGTAGAGTAGAAATTCAAAAAAGCGGTTGGCGGTAAATGACGCTTCGTCGTGCACATTGTTGGAGAACTGCGTTGATAGATGTAGCTTGTTGAGGTAGTACTCGAGCATCTGGAAGTCTGCCCTCACAAACAGACTTTTTATTAACGGTAATATATTGTTAAGAATATCCATTTTGTTGTTTCCGAAAACCGACTCCTCATCGCTTAGCATGGATGTGGTAGTGCTGTCTTTGATAGCTAAAATCCAGGCGTCATCAAAACGGCCACGATATTGACTTTCTGACAGCTGAATAAAGTTACACATTTGCTGATGTAATGGATGAAGTGCCTGATATTTGTCCATTAAGAGCAAGGCATTTTCCGCTAGCTGCTGTTTATCTTGATCTGAGGTGTGTGGGTGGGAGAATTTATGAACTAGCGAATGGACTTGAATGAATTCAAAATCTTTAAGACTCGGTGGATTATCTGCATTCATCTCGATTTTTTTTGTCAATGTCTTGATTATGGTTTTGCGGACTCCTGTGGAGGAGTGTGTGGACTATGGAGTATGGGGAAGGGTATGGAGTATGGAGTATGAATAGCGCGTCCCGGAATCGCTCCAAGTCTCATTGCAGCGCTCGCACTCTCGATCTCTACAAAATACCCCAATATCCCTAGAAATGTATTGGTGATAATCATTACCTTGAAAATTCCTAGAGAACATCAGATCCCAGAATTTTTTTAGTGCTGATTATTGTCAGATTTACTGACTCGATAATATTGGTGGTCAGCTAGTTGCCTGATTAACCCAATAAGATATTCCACTTTCGGCCTTTCAAATCAACAACAGACTGGTGCTGTAGCTGGAACAAATATGATATAAAATGCTGGCCACGCCCCAACTCAAGGGCGTCCAAGTGGTCATACTTAATGAACCAGCTCTGTAGAGAGCCAGAATCACGACGCCCACAACCGCTCCTGCAATCAACCCTTGCACTCCACCCAAAAACACGTAGCCTATGGCCACCATCAAAGGTTTTAGACCTATTGGCTGTAATTCTTTGCGAAGATTCCTGCTTAGCCTTAGCCGCTGGATGATCATGTTGGAGGCCGAACCCACAGCCACAATAGTGTATGCTAAGGAGAAGAAGATGATAGACCAGAACACAGTAAACTTCCAAATATCAATGGAGTAATATAGATACGAGCTCAGGAATTTGTCTCCATGAGGGCCGTTGGGCCAATAGAGAGAGGGAAAGCGCGGTGTCACGTAGCCAAGCGGAACATTCTGGGAGGAAATGAAGTACTTCATTGGCGATAAGCAGTAGCGTGAAGCCCGCATATAAGCTTGATCACATGCTGTGTCACGTGTGCCACACCACCACGAGTAAATACTTAGCTCTAGAGATTTTTCGCTATGAAATTTCCCCTCTTTACAGAATATTTATACTGTATATCTATATATTATCCTTTACTCTCTGCCTATACAATATAACAATACTACATGATTCTCTTTGCCTGCCACAGTATGTGGCTCTGTCTGCAGTACGTCGCCACTAGGTGAGAAAAAACCTTGGATTGGTATCAAGTACACACACATGTCCAGAAGATACGATTCAAGAACCACAATCTTCTCCCCAGAAGGAAGACTTTATCAAGTTGAATATGCACAGGAAGCCATTTCAAATGCCGGCACAGCCATTGGCATTTTGGCAGAAGATGGAGTGGTTTTGGCGTGTGAGAAGAAAGTCACGTCAAAATTGCTAGACAACGACGGGTCCGCCGAAAAACTCTATTTTTTGAACGATCAAATGATGTGTGCTGTCGCCGGAATGACAGCTGATGCATCGATCCTCGTCAACAACGCAAGGGTCACCGCCCAGCGGTACTTGAAGACATATAATGAAGAGATCCCCTGCGAGCTTCTCATAAAGAACTTGTGTGACGTCAAGCAGGGCTATACACAACACGGAGGATTGCGTCCGTTTGGCGTGAGTTTTATTTACGCAGGTCATGATGACCGCTACCAATTTCAATTGTACACTTCCAATCCCTCGGGAAACTACAGCGGATGGAAGGCCACTTCCATTGGTGCCAACAACTCTGCGGCACAGACCTTGCTTAAAAAAGATTACAAGGACAATATGAGCTTGAAGGAAGCTTGTGAGTTGGCCATCAAGGTGCTTTCCAAAACTGTGGACAGCACCAATTTGAACAGCGAGAAGTTGGAGTTTGCCACTTTAAGTATGGGCAGAAACGGTGTGCTCCGCAAGATTTGGAGCGACATCGATGTGGATGAATTGGTCAAGACCCTGGGTGTTTTGGACAAGGCCGACGATGAGTAGTCGGAGCGTGACTTCATAATGACTGGTTCAGTACTTTAGTGCATATAACACTGAGGGTGAGGTACGTAGAATAAATACCTCAATTCAATACATAGGCTAGACAAAAGAAAATGTATCAATGTATCTCATGGAATTTACTGTTAATCATTGGTTATATCCACATCAAATTTACTGAGAAATTCCAGGCTCTGCAGAAGAAGCACTTGTGATGAAACTCTTATAGAGGCACTCTGATTTCTGGCTTCGCGCAGCAACCACCACCATGGACTTCTTTCGGCCCGGGATCTTGCCCAGTCTGGTCCAAACACATATCCGGTCCAATAATACAATTTCCGCAAAGATCCTTGAACAATTGAAAACTTTGAATGAAAACACAAACCTTTATTTGGCCCAAATCTACAATGCCTCGCTTGACCTTACCCCCCATGAAACTCGCCTGACACCCATCGAAGAAATCTTCACCAATTTCTACTATGATCTCCACATTAGCGACTCCAAGTTGTCTGCCGTACCTGAGGTTTCATTGATAACTTTAAAAAGCTATCAGGACAAATTGAATAAGTTGTCCGCTCAAAACGAAACAGATGCCCGTATGGTTTCCATAATCGGCGAATACTCCACCTTGATTTTGATGTATCACTTATCCAATCATGTCATCTATCAGACAGTGGCTGCAAAAAATCAATTGAGCTATTGGGCTGACTTGAAGCTGAACAACTACGCCAAGGCAATTTACGGTGTGCAGACCCTCCCTGCCCGAGTATACAGGGTTGCTGTTGATGCCTATAAGAAGGAAACCAGATTAAGTTCTGTTTCTTTTAAACAGGCGGTGGTTTTATTTTTAAAGTCAGTGAAAAATCTGATTGCCAGGTCTGTCGGAAACCTCAATGTTAACTTTATCATGAAACAATCCAAGCTCGCGCCATTCAAGATTTTAAACAGTTTGTTTAACCAGGAAATTAAGGAAAAGATAAATACCATCAATGGCCAGTTGGACGAAAAGTATCACTTTTTAGGTACCATATTGAATAACTTACCGGTCACCAGCTCCACCATATCTGCTATCTTACCTGAATCTTCCACTGATGTAATGTCCTTGATCAGCAACGTGCAAGACGTTATTAACAATAACAGTTTGCAGGCAACAGCACCTCCGGGCATCTTGGCCAGATACTGGCCCGTGCTACTAGTAACCATTAACTATGGGCCTTCTACAACCACGAACATTTGGAAGAATCGCCGAGAAATTCTTGAATGGTTCAAACACAATTTCCTCGATACTGTGGCTGGATTTTGGAGCAATTGGATCGTCAAGCCTGTAACAGACATGTTGAGCATTCTCAGAAACGACGACACCATGACCATCACGTCCAAAGAATCTCTTAAATCAGACTTGGACTCTCTTGAGAGAATGATTATGGACTACGCTAAGGATTCTCATGTAAATATGAGTGCGGCCGAAATTCATTCTGCTGTGGCCCAGGGCGATCTCACCATGATGATGTCGCAGTATGAAAACGAAATTCGTTCACCCTACAAGTCGATCCTCAAGGGGCTGTTAATTCGCTCAATTCTTATTCAAGTGCAGAAAACGAAGGTTGATGGTGGTCTTGCCATTACGGGAATCGACAAGTTGCTCAAGCTGCAGCAGCTCTTGTTTGGAGTATTGTCTATCTCACCGTCACTCTTTATTTTATACCAGATCAACAATGCACTCAGGAGAGACCCCACTTTGTCTCAATCGTTGGTGGATCGCCGCTTCGATTGCTTGAAAGGCATGAACCAAATCGAGAAGCTTGCCAATGCTGAGGATCAAGATCCTAAGCTCATCAGAGATGGTAAGTTGTTTGTGGAGATTGTCAATCTCTCGCTTCTTTCCAGCAAAGTGATCCCCAAGAAACTTCGAGACGAATTTTCTCATGATATGAACCAACTTGCATTTAGCAGCTCTAGCGGTGCCGATTTGAGAGGACCCATCAACCGCATCTGGAACATGTACTCGCCATATTTCCGCAAATGATAGTTGATGCTGGTCTGCACAATTGTGAATTAATTTATCAGATGCGTTTCGGCTAGAATCTGGTATGTTTTTGGTATACTGTTGCTGTGGTTCACATTGTCTGTGGTGCATTGTTCGTGGTTCATCTTGCCTATAAAGGCTCTCTTTCTTGCACATAGTGCAGCTCACCCCACCTCGAGACTATGGAGCTCGTAAGCCCGAAGTCGGGGTGACATCACGAGGAAAGCAGGGTAGCAACTTCTAGCGGAATGTGATCGTGCGGCCGCTAATAACTATTCAGTGCATATTCTCCTATAATTCCCTTGCATGAAAATAAAAAAAGTACGGCGGAACTGAGCTCGGAGTATGCAGCCTGGCCGGAGTGTAGTGCACACAGCGCGCGCACTTAGCAGCTATCTGAAGCACCCCACCTTAAAGTTGAGTACCCATTTCAGAAATTTTGGTGCACTGCGGGGAATTTAGCCGACATAAATACGACACCCATTACGTGAATTTTTGAGAGTCCTATCTAGTGGGCGGTATAACTAGAGCGCCATCTCTTGCTTCGAATCCAAAGTTGTTTGTTTTTTAGTTGAAATTCTCGCATCCTACAAATTGCTGCGTACGGCGTTAGCCATCTATTTATTGTCTCATCCATTCATTGTCTCGCATGACGTATGTTGGCAAACGATTAAATTGAAGTCTAAGTGATCTTCACTAATAGACACTCAATTTTTTTGCTATTCAACCTGAGACACAATTGCTGGCACAATTGCTGACACAATACCTAACCCTGTCTCGATTTTGACATCCCAAATCACTCATCAACTGAATCTGATATTGGCCCTGATACTGACTCTAACCAACTCTCCACCCACCAATTTATGCGAATCCAAAATTGCCCTCTTTATTCTGTGCACATCATGTCGGAGGTACGAAATAACTATTTTAACAACTCCATCAATAGCCATGGCGTATATGGCACTAAGACAGCTACAGGTAACTCTCGCATATATAATTGCTCATATTGCCAACGCGCATTTACTCGTGAAGAGCATTTAAATAGACACATTACGCTGACTCATACCAAAGCGAAACCATTTATCTGTGGAATTTGCTCTCGGCCATTTTCACGAAGAGACTTACTATTGAGGCATGCCAAGAGCCTACACAAAGGTTCAGAAATGGCCATTTCCCGAATCCGCAAACTGTACAAGAAACAGGATGAGGTTAAGGATGGGCATGAAAGTGCTGAGTCTGATGACCTGAATTCCTCGCTCTCTGATTCTCGCGACATCAAGATGTCCGTCAACACGTTAGTGAGTTAGTCTAGAAAGGAATTTATCGTCGTCTTATTAACTCAGAAATTAAAAAATACACAGACACGTCGTAACTAGAAAATGAAAGAATCAAGAGAATAATTTTAGGGATTTTAGTTATTGCAAAGAGTCGTGATTTGTAGGAGTAGATCCAGAGTCTTAAGTGCAGTCTGTGGGGATGAGAGTGCGACCAGAGAAACTTCCACAACCGGTCAGTGAGAATGCTAACTCCTCATTTCGTATATCCCATATCGGGAACCCTGTGGTATATAGCTGTTCTGAAAGGCGGGAAGCATTTCTACTATGACTCCTGCACAAAGACCTCGGTTTGGCAGATAGGCGAAACAGGCATCGACGACCTCGATAGCAGAGTCAACTTTGACGATTTGGCAGTTCTCTTTGCAAAGTCCAACGGAATCCAATTCCAAGAGAAAGGGAGAAATTTTGAGAAAATTAAAAATGTCAGTGAACGTCAGAATAGTCTGAAGAGTGGAGACAAGGAGTCAAATAATGAAGCATCTGATACAAGGGAACCTGTAAAGGAAAAGGAACTAGAAAAGGGAAAGGAATTAGAAAAGGAGCCAGAGCCAGAAGTTGTGACAGAAATTGAAACAGAAGAAAACGAAAGGCTCTTCGAAACTACAGAATCGGTGGGCCTCGCGCTAGGGTATTCCTCCAGTGAAGAGGAGCCCAGTGAGTCCGAATCAGATGTGAATTCTGGTCTAGATTTGGGACTTGATGAAGAGATTGACGATAACAATAATGAGCTGCACCACATTGAAGCATTCGAGGCCATTCTTGACAAGTACAAAGACGACATTTCTAGCATGGACCCGTGGATGTTGGTTGAAGAAGAACTTCTTCCAAATTTCTCTCAACACGCAGCTTTCTACAATGTGCCCAAAGCGTCCATGAGAGAAAAAATCTTCAACAACTGGGTGATTAAGCAAGATAAATTTCCAGAAGAAGAAAAAGAGGGGATATACCCCACCGTTACACTTCGATACTACCGCTTTCTCCAGACGCACAAGAATGATGTGAGGAAAATGTACTTTGGGGATTTCCAAAGATCACACAAGGCAGAGCTTGAATCTTTCCATTCATGTGATCTTGAAACACTATACAGACAATTAAGAGTGACACTCAATGACTTTTCCGATTTTGAAAGGGCTCAGAAAAAGGCCTTTCGGGCGAATGACACAAATCTTAAAGTGGTGCACGTGGAGGAATTTCTAGCGAAGGAGCTTAGTGAATATAACGGCGCTGCTATTGAGCTACAGCACGACCTGGATCCATTTGATCAGTGGATGCAAATAAGCAACCTCTTGTCTCTACCCATGCGGTTAGTACACGACCCACGAAACTTCATCTTGGGTGATGAGAAGCGGTTGCTAGCATATAAGAAATGTTTAGAAATTTCGTAATAAACGACACAGTATAATCGTCTGCTAGATAATGGACTCGTGGCGCTGGGCCCTGGGGATGCGTTATGTGCAGTCCTTTTTGTAAGCACGTCTATCTCGCTTAAAGAACAAAAAAATGTTTATTTTCGGGCTCTGTCCGGCTATAATTGAATTCCGAAGAGCTTTGAAGCGGATCTCGATTTTTAAAGCCGACATGAAACCTACATAGATGTGTGCGATCGCACTATTTCTATATTTTGACAAAAGAGTATCAATAATCCTGCGATTTACCACGTTCAATAGAACCTTAATTTAAACAAAGTTCCTCATATTCTTGGCAGCTCATAAAATAAAACTGGAGTATTAATGACATGAATAGCCAACAATAGTCTCCAAGCAGTCTATTATTGTAATCTAAAATAAGCGATCTACCACATTTTCGCCGCCTTATCCAGCATCGACTAATTTCTTTACCCTATTCTAAATCACTGAAAGCGACTTTTTTCACGAGTAATCGTTGAATTTTGTAAGCATTGTCTGAAAGTATGAAATCTGCACTTACCATCAAAGACGGCAAATATCATCTTCTAACGGCGTGGTCCTGCAGGGATCAAGTTGAGACGAGCGCGCGGATTTTACGAACGGACGGCTCAATTTCCTACAGCAAGATGCCGCGAGTTTGTCCCTTAGTAAGATGCAATTAAAGCTAATTTTTAAAAAAACGAAGAGCTGGAAAATTTGGTTCAAAAAGCACGGACCCTTTCATACGACGATCTGGTTCGTCAAACGTAAATTGAAGATAATCTCTGCTCGCTTATAGCAGAGCTCTTCTCCGCGTGCGCACTAGGCGGATGTCGGCTCGGCTCCGCCGTAATCTCCGCCTTTACAAGATGCATGCGCCATCACAATGCGCAACGACAATTCTTGGCCTTTCACCGTACTTATATACTATGCATTTTCACTTTGTGGCAAGAAGTAAATTGTTTCTGTGTCCTGGGTTTACTACCAATAGCTTTCATCTCTCACCTCTGCAATTAAGCCCCATATATACTTGATATAGAAGCGTTTAAGTACCCATTGCGCTCAGGAAGGTGACCAGACTTCGATAAGTTCAGAGTCGCTTGATTTGAAAATTGCTTTTTGATTTCAGAAGTCTTTCTAGAATTATTCATTTATCTGCAAATTATTACTTTAGTTATATACTAGGGCTTGAAGTTGAGCATGCTCTGTTACCCCGCGATGCGTTTTCACCTTCCATTCCGATTATCCTTCAGAAAACATAGTTCCCAAAAGGAAAAACCCTCATCGCCGTCTTTTTTGTCAAAATCGAAAAACAGCTCGAAGCTCGCGCCTGAAAAGGAAATAAAGCTGATGGAGACGTCAAAGAGCGAGGTGATCATGACCTCTTCTCAGGCGTTGGGCGCTGCGCATGTCAGCCTCACGACCCGCTCACAACTGACCAGGCATCAACTTTCGCTCTCTCCAGAGTACATGATAGATATGAGTGTACAGAGAACGCGTTCCGAATTGAGAGAGACCATATCTTGAAATGGACTGCCCTTAAGATCATATATGCATCGATTTACAAGATTTCCCATATGCACGATTATGTTGGAAAACCTTTATATGCGATGATTTCACTAAGGGTATTAATATGCATCGACTCATGATATAATTCGCGCCCACTAGACCGGCGGAATGGCCGACCGGCACACAGGGCACTGTAGCTTGTATTTCATCCAATTTTCCAAGCATGGCGTATGGAACAAGTGGTGACATGGCGTTACCATGATCCCTTCCATGTTATTGGCGTGATTTTTGTCCACTGTATCCAGAAAAACAGGAAGATGAATCGTTCCCATACAGATGACACAATCGCCGCTGTACATTGAAACCTCCAGACCTGCATTGGGTTTTGCAGTTGACGACTTTTCCTCCGTGAAACCCCTAGGCACCGCCTTGATGTGTATTGTTGGGTGATAGTTGTATTGCTCAGGCAAGAAACGGCTGCTGATCCAAAACCGGGCTCCCAACTTGTTTTGCAATATTAGTAGGCCAATTTGAAACATAATCCAGCTTGCCACAATATAGAACACCAGAGGCTCGTAAGTTTTGCGGAAGGGATTTGATTTTTTCAAAGTGAAATAGGCCACCGGGATCAACTTCAAGATCGTCACTCCACATACAAATTCCCAAGATAACACATTGGATCTGTTTTTCAACGTACACCTCAAAAATTGGGGGAACCAGAACGAATGGAGCATGAGGAGGAATATGTTTCTAAACACGCGGTAGAGCCTCGTATTTCCTGACATGGTTTGTAACATCAAGATTGCAACGAATGCAAAAGTGAAGAAGATGATCACAAAGAGACTTCCGTTGTGGTTATTTGACACTAGGAACTCTTGGTTCAAAGGCGGTGGGTTACCAGCTTCGCCAGCGTCGCCAGTAGTAGTCTGTGCCTCAAGATCGTTGTTGGAATTCTCAGTTTGCTCTTCATTCGTTCTGCTGTTATCACGACCGGAAGCCCTCAAGATTTGCCACCATGTGGTGCCGCGTTCATTGACTTGAGTCGCTTCAATGGACAGTCTGTATGGGGTCTCTAAGACGTAGAAAAGAATTCCTCTGAATATTGCAATACTTGCAGTTAACAAGTATAAATCCGAGATCCAAATCACCAGTAAAATCAACATCAATATCATGAGGTCGTACCCACTGATTATGCCAATGGATATTGACGAGATGTTCGACAATTGAGAGGGAGCGGAGCCAAATTTCATTTGTCTCATGAAGATTTTGGTTTCTACGAGACTAAGTCCCAACAACGCGATTAATGAATTGCGGACCTTGTAGAATTTGACCGCACTCTGATCACCCACTAGAGGAACTTCTGGGGTTTTCTGAAAGACAAGACCACAATCAGGCGAGTACATCATGGCCGTCTCGATATCAATTTGAGGTACCTCATTGTGTAAGGGCATTCCGAGCGGGTGCTTTAGTTCATCATCTATGAGTCTCAAGCGTTCCAGCGGCAAGCCAGTTTTCTTGAATTGAATGAAGGTGACCAATTCACACAGCGTCTCCGCGTATTTGACGGTGTTGGTGATGTCATCTATATCGATGTCATTAGCTGCCGTTGCATTGAGCAACCGTTCAAGAAGAACCTTTGTCTTGTTGTGGTTGCTCTCACTCATGGTGAAATGAGGAAGAGCAATCGAACCTCTGAACTTGGCGGTTTTAGTGAGCCCCACCATTGAACCGGTGTCATGAAAGTAGACAGCGAATAAGCCAAACTCGTGAGATTCTGTACTTTTCTTGTCACTGAGCTTAAGATCCACAAAAACAAGCGAGGCATCTTCGTAAGTATCGAGGCCGTTGCGGCCAAAGTCCCCAGATGTAATGTCGGTCAACCTGTATATTTCCAAGCTCAAATCGCCGTTTTTAAAGGCGGTGATATTGCCGTTCTTTTCAGAGGGTTCGCCAAGTTCTGCAGGGGGCAGGTTGTTTTCAGGGTCCTCGTGGTACCGTTGCCACTCCTCATCATACTTGTCCTGTTGATATTTGTTGAAATATTCCTTTAGGACCTTGGGCAATTCAAGATGGTAACGCTGAATTGGTGTGTGTGGTGAAACCACGTCAAATTCACCGGTCGCCTCTCCGGTTATGTTGAACAAGTAGGCATTTTCGGCATCCACAGCACGATCGACGCCCCAGGATTTTTTGACTTCATCACTGAACTCGTTCGGTAGTAGCGAATCCTGCTGGGTTTCAGTCCAAGGGTTTTCACGGGAGTAGGATCTGAAAGGCCAAAGCAGCGCATTTCTCCCCTCAATGTTGTCCTGGTAGGAAAGCTTGAAACCAGTCAAGTTGCCATAGCCCTGATAATACTCGCTGGCGAGAAGGAGGTGTTTTTCGAAGTTGAGAAAGCTAATAAACTCATCCACTATGGGCTCAGGAACACCCGGACCACCTGTGGTAATGAGAAATACCACAATGAGCAAGAAAACAAAAAAGGCCGCTTGGTTCATGGTGCCTAGCGAGCAACACACGCAGTTTTAAGGGTCGCGCGCGCGCAGACGGCCATGGACCTACTACATCGCCACTATATATATTTAAAGGTTCATAATACTTTTAGACAAGAAATTAAATGCAATGATCAAATTAGGCAATTTTTTAATTGTAGAATCAATTTCAATTGATACATGAAAAAGATTGAAATGAATAAAAAATTCAAATCGCTCAATGATCAATTTTACAGTTTGTTCTTTTCATATGCTTGATTTTGGTATACGTGGGCAGTGTCTCAGTCTTAAAAAAGTCTCAGTCTCAGTCTCAAAGCGCATCCACAAGGTTTCCGAGAAGACTGCCTCCAGTTGAAGATGCTTGCGCGGACGCACTTGTCAGTGAAGCTTTTGAGGTTGCGGAAGAAGTTGCCGCAGCGGAAGTGGCAGTCTTTTCACTTTGAGTGGCAGCATCGGTCTCAGACTTTGTTGCAATGGAACTCTTAGTTGCAGTGGCACTCTCAGTAGCGAGGGCACTATCGGATACAGTGGCAGTAGCGGATTCAGTGGCAGTGGCGCTGTCGGCTTCAGTCTCTGACGTAGCCGTCTCGGATTCATCATCGTCCTCTTCTTCCCAGCAGTCGCTGGTGTATTCGCTGACGTCGGTAGTGGTGGCGGTAGCCTTGTTAGTGGTCGTGTATGTAGACACAATGGTATTGACTGCAGTGGCTTCAGTCACTTGGCCAGCAATAGTGGTCTTATATTTAGACGTGGATGTTTTGGTGGTGACAATAGTCTCCTTGGAAGCGGAGCCAGAGCCAGAGCCAGAGCCAGAGCCAGAGCCAGTCGTGTCACAATGGTCATCATCATCATCATCATCATCGTCAGAGTCCTCGTAGTCATAGTCATCGTCACCGCAGTCATAATCGTCACATTGAGCATTACACTCATTGTCGTAGCCGCCAGAGCCGGTGGGAGTAGACTGCCACCATTTTGTGGTGGTGGCAGTGGCGGCAGTAGTGGCATCTCCAGACCCGCTGTCGCCTCCATTAATGACTTTGGTGGCGGTGCTCTCCTCGTCGTCTTCACAATCAAGCTCTTGATCAGCCAAAGTGGTGGCGTAAGTGGTGGTGACAACTTTTGTGGTAGCAATGCCGACTTCGTTGGCTGTGGTAATTTCCTTAACTTGAGTAGTACTGTACACCGAGTGTTTGGTGGTGTAGGTAGGCGTCTTAGGTGTTCCAGTGACCACCACTACGGTAGTCACTGTGGACCCATAAATGTTGGTGGTAACCTTGGTCAGCGTGGAGGGTTCAGCAGATGAGGACTTGTTAGTAGTGTCAGCAGCTGTAGGCTTGGTAGTAGTTTCGGTTGCAGTAGACTCGGTGGTTGTAGGGTCAACGGTAGAAGGATCAGTCACTGGCTTAGTTGTGAATATATCGTCAGTTTCGGTCTCACAATCGCCATCATCGCCGTCATCATCAGAAGCAATGGATGATGATGCTTTACTAGAGACAGATGCTTTACTAGAGACAGATGCCTTGCTGGATTCAGATGCTTTACTAGAAGCCTTGGTGGAATCAGAGGCAGTGACTGAAGGAGTAATGGAAGCAGAGCTAGAGTCAGTGACTGATGCGTTAGAGGCGGTAGACTCGGTCGCAGGGTCAGTTGTGACAGGATCGTCTGTTTCAGTCTCACAATTTCCATCATCATCATCGTCATCATCATCAGAGGTAGTAGAAGAAGATGCCTTACTGGAAGCCTGGGTCGAGCCAGATGCAGTGATAGAAGCAGAATCTGAAGCAGTGACTGAGGAAGATGCAGTGACAGAATTAGATGCAGAGGCAGTGGCGGAATGGGATCCAGAGCCAGAGCCAGAGCCAGAGCCAGATACAGGATCCAGGGCACTTCTCGAAGCAGTTCTTGAAGCAGTTGTTGAAGCACTTCTTGGAGTAGTAGTTGAAGCAGTGGATGAAGCAGGAGTAGTCGCAGGAGTAGAGCCAGCACCATTTGTGGTTGGGAGAAGCGTGTCTGTATCAACACAGTCTTCGTCGTCGTCTTCATTTGAAGCAGTAGAAGATTTATCTCCAAATAATCCATCAAGGAAATTGGAGGAGTGGCTTGAAGCAGCAGAAGTGATAGAAGCAGAAGCAGAAGCGGAGGAAGCCTTGGAAGACGTGGGGGTTTCGGAGCTGGAATGAGAACCGAAAAGTCCGTCAAGGAATCCACCGTCCGTGGTGGATGATTCGGCTGAGGTGTGACTACTGGAGGCTGAGTCACTAGATACGGAACTAGATACGGAACTAGCAGTGGTGGTGCTAGAAAGAGCATCTAGAGATCCTGTAGAACTATCTGTAGTGGAGTTGGAAGCAGCAGCAGCAAAAGCAGCAAAAAGTGGGGTTGAAGTAGCGGTTTCAGATGAGCTGGCACTAGTAGCAGCAGTAGTATTTGAATCATCACTGGATTCAGAAGCCAGAGATCCGCCAAGAGCACTAAGTAGCTCACTGAAAAGACGCTTGGATTTGGGGGAACTGTTGGCCCAATTCCAAAATCCGTTATTGGATCTTGTGTTTAAGGCGTCAATTTCTGCATCTGGGGCACTGGCCAATGCAGCGTTGGCGCAGACCAAAAGTGTGATGATGGATGCAGTAGTTTTCATTGGATTCCCTAAGCTCACCGTCTCGGATCACACTGGAGAAGTGAAGGTATATTAAGCGAGAGGTTCTCGAACAAGGTACCGGATGGAGAAACCTTGAGGGTAAATAGACAAGAAATGTGATGGAGAAAAATTCTCGTGTAGAGGGACAGAAGCATTATAAATTGAATTGGAGAAAATGGGGTTGCACTGAGGCCTTTTCCTAATGCGGTAAAGACAGTTCGCAGCCACTTTGCCTAATTTGGTGCGAACCTTCCTGAGAGTAATCCTCCTGCACCCACATGCATTAAGCCTGACGCACGCCGGGCTAATACCGCGTGTAGAATCGCCTGAGCCATGAAATTCCTGCTTCGGGTAATGATGCTAAAATTGGCTAAGTCCGATGTGGTAATATAAAGTTCCCCAATTTAAATGTCTTGGCGTTGTCGCTCCAGATAGGCATGCATCACGTTACACTATTTTCTTTCTGAACTAAATCACTGAGTCCACAATTACTCCGCAGCAGCTCCAAAACAAATCATGTAACAATTCCGATTATTTTGGGGAATTGCAATTTGTTTGCTTGGGGGCCAGAAATGGGCGACTATAGCTTCGAAATTTTGTTCTCAAAGGTTCTAGACTTGTACGCATCCGATATTTGAACTTTGTAGTATTTTAAAACATAGAAATTTATATTTTTCATCAATAGCAATTTTCTGATATTAAATTGACTATTGGTTCATTTATGTATGTGGTATGATGGGAGAGCAAAAATCACTTCAAGAGAAAGAAATTCAACATTCCATCTCTCAATTGCTCATCGGCGGAGGAAATAGTTCTTTTAACCGACCTCTTCATCTTCTTCTTCAAAGCTCTCTTCAAAGCTCTCTTTTTAATTTTCTTCGCTTGGCAGCAACACTCTTTCTTGCTGCTGAATGCATTGGACGTTGAACTGCCGGCAGCAGTGCTTGTTCCAGAGGAACCTGTGCCGGACAGGCCGTCTCCAAACAAACTGTCAATGATGGAGCTGAGACCAGAACCAGAGCTAGAGCCAGAGCTGGAACCAGAACCAGAACCAGAGCTGGAAGATGAGTCATTTCCAAAGAGACTGTCGAAGAGACTACTAAGGAGTCCTCCCGAAGAAGTAGATCCTGAGCCGCTGGAAGTCGATGAGCCCGAGCTAGAGCCACCAAAAAGGTTCTTCAAAAGAGACAAACCAGAGCTCAAGAGACCTCCACTGGAAGACGAACCAGAGCTAGATGAGTCGGAATTGCTGCCTCCAAACAAGCCGAGGAGCGAGCTAAGTAATCCGCCCGAGGAAGAGGCTCCGGAAGAAGTGGACTTGGCAGTGGTAGTGTCGGAACTATTAACCAAAGTGTTGGCCAACTCCGATAATAAACCGGAGCCAGAAGAAGAACCCGAAGTGAGACTGCTTAAGAGATCACCACCGATCTCAACACCCGTAGCCAAAAGCGTACTCAAAAATGATTTGTGGGTGGAGTTGGAAGAACCACCAAATAATTCTTCAATCAAGCTTGAAATGGTGCCGCCAGAGAACAAACCGGTAATGAAAGTCAAAATAGCCTTGAAGAGGGTTTGAATGATTCCCGAATTTTTGATGGCATTGAACAATGATGACCAGTTAATGGCCTTAAAGATCTTGGTGAATAAATTGAGTGCGTATTGCACCAAAGATTGATTACCAATGATGGAGTGGATGATGTCCTGTACGAGCCCCAGGTCTGAGATCTCCTCAACTATAGCAACCACCGAGCTGAGAAGGTCTCGCTTAGACATACCGTAAGTGGTCATGAAAAGATCGTCCTCGTAAATCAGTCTTTTATAGTTTCCGTAAAAAGAATCTAAAAGTGGCTGCGACTCATCAATAGTGCTTCTGGCAATTAACTCCGAGCGCTTCTGGGTATTGTTTAAGATTTCCCGTGCAGACAGGTAAAGCTCGTCATTTAAATCATCATCGTTGAGCACAGAGTCAAAAAACTGGCTGAGTTTTCCGCTGGCTCTCAACGACTGAAGAATGGTTGTTTCGTTGACCTTACCTGAAGAAATCACTGAAGTCACACCGTTTTCTACTGCCTCTTTTAAGTGAGGTGCAGAGGAAAGTTCATTGACAAAGTCCTCCATAATATTGCTGTTGTGGAATTCCATCAACATTTGTTCGATAAACTCAGTATCGTCTCTTTTCTGCAACGTCTTGGCGTTTCCGCTAGCATATCTCTGATTGATATCTTTAATGGATCTGATGACAAAATCAAAGTCAATGACTTCAAAACCATCTTCGTTTCTTTTGACAATGTTGGAAGCGGCTGAGCCTGTGGTGGGTGCTGCCTGGACAAATGCTCCGGCTAGCATGGAGCCTGCTGTGAGAATGCTAGAGAGCTTCATGGCCTGCCTTGACTAAAGGGGAGAAAGCGATAGGAAATGAGGTTTTGGAGAAAGACTAAAAAAAGAGTCAGGCTGCTGGGGAAGGAAATATGGGGCTTTTAATTGCCGCCTCTTTTCCGGCCAATTTGCACCCAATACGTGGAGACGAAATTTCCCGATGCGGCAATGCGTTCGCGCTGCTGCCTGAATTAAGTAATGAGAAAAAAAAAAGGTCCTGCGCGCATGTGTGCAGGCCTCTCTCTCATGAAGAATTTCCCCTTTTGGAAATTGCCATAGTCTGGTCACAATACCTTGTTAAAATTATATGTGAGAAGAGGAGATTTAGTCTAGAAGTAGTATGTCCAATTAGGACGAAAGGAGATGTAACTTATGTGCGGGAATTGCTGGTGTAAAACTACAATACCCATTGCAAAGCTAGAGACTCCAGTCTGCTCTACAGCGGGACTAGTCGCTTCTTAAAGAAGCAAATGTTTTTAGAAGCTTTAAATTTTTTCATCTCCATATCGACTCTGTATCGTAATCATACATAGTAGCTTTTAAACCAGACTCCATTTGGTTAGTTCACGTGACGCGCAGCAGAGCTCGGCCGCCACTACTTAGTCCACGAACAACATGAGAGCATCGCTAGTTCGACTCGTGCGTCAGAGAAGACCAGAGAGAAAGGCTGAGCCAATACTTCCGCCGTTAAGCCTCTACAGGGCAATTTTACGGGCGCACATCCGGAAGCTTCCTCAAGAGCTTCGCTACTTAGGAGATGAGTATGTTAAAGCCGAGTTCAAGGCACACAAATCGACGGAAAACCCGTTATATATTATCGGGTTTTTGACGCAGTGGCAAGATTATTTGCGGAGCTTGGATGGTGGTTCGTGGAAGGACGGGAAACTTACCCAACAGGAGTTGGAAAAGATGAGTCCAGAACAAGTGAGCCAGCTATACGAGCTAATGCAAGAGACACAGAAAATTGGGTGGGGAGAAGAGAGTGAATGAAGAAAGTGATGGTTTATTTATGAAATACTTCAAAATTAGTCCATAGTTCAAACGATACGACGGTCCATGAAAGCCTTATTGATTGGAGTATTAAATAAGACTATCGTCCAATATATGTCATGGCCATGATACTATCATGAAGGTACGGCTCAGGTACCAAGAAGATGAACTTTGTTGAAATATTAAATGTGTCCTATAAATTATCATGATACGACGAGTATGTAGAAGCTGTAGCCATAATTGGAGATTTGAATATTGAATATTTGAATATTGAATATTTGAATACTGGAGATTTGAATACTGGAGATTTGAATACTGGAGATTTGAATAATGGAGATTTTGATAGATAGAGACCGGAATAATGGAGATGAGAAAAACTTTTAAATGCATTAACAGATGCTACGGATATAGATCATGATATATAGTCTGGTACACTCAAACACATTACAAGCCCTTGCCGTAGTTGCCCAGAGCAAAGAAGGCCACAATAATAGAAACAATCTCCTCCAAAGCCTTCAACCACGTGTTCAATTCAGAGTCAACCTTAGCCTGGTCGCTACCAAGCTTTTCAAAAAAGTCCTTTCTGTATGGGCATGCCTTCATGGCCAACTTGAAAATTGGCTTAACCAACATACCGTGGTATTGAGACAAAGTCTTGCTGTAGGCATCAGTAAAGGTCACAGTCAACTCTTTAGATGGGTTGTTGACGGTTTCACGCATGGCCTGAGCTGTAAACTGTAACCCACGAGTCAACCATAAAAGTCCTTGTGTAGCCTTCTTGGACTTGGTGTTGGCCTCAGACAAAATCAAATCTTGTAAAGTAGAAGCATTGGCGGGATCTTCCAAGAGTTTTGCTCTGACTTTTTCGATATTGCCGGTCATGTCTTTCTGAACCACGGCGAAGGCGGACGAGCCCAATAAGTCAAAAAGCTTGACAAGAGCCTCCGAGGCCTCAAGGAAAGCGGCAGTTTCAACTTTTGAGTCGGTCACGTTGACGTCAGCGAAAGATTTTTTGCCATCAAAAAAAGTGGTCATTTTGTATGAGAAAAAAAAGGTTGGTGTAGAGAATTCCAGATCTCTACGTGTTGTCGCGATAAGCCTTGCGAAGGTAGTTTTGAGTGGACATACGTATGCCGTACATGGTTCGCACCACATATAATCTTGGCTATTACATAGATCTTGTTAATTTGTGCCTTGTAATGTGCTCTATAATATTCTGTATAATATGCTGATATGCTGATATGCTGATATGTCGATTTGCTGAATTGCTGATATACTATTAAATATACTGTATAATCTACCGTATAATCTACCGTAGAATGTGCCGTATAATCTGTGCCTTGTAATTGCTTCCAAAGTGCCTCGTGAAGCGCATCCTTAGAAATCGTACATTAAACACTCATGATTTATTTCTTTCCTGCAGAATCAACCAATAGAGTATCAAATTTCATTATTCGAAAGTCACTACGGATACCATATGCACCACCGGAAAATTTATTATTGAATATATCCTGAGAATTCAGTTCGCTTTTGACGATTAATTTATAAATTTTGTTGTAGATTGTTGTTCTTGATGATGATTTCAACCATACTCTCAATTATTTTTGTTTATTAAGGACTGCAACTTGGAGTTTGCTTCGTAATAAAGGTAGTGCCCTAATTAGGTGAGTCCTCCATGTCATTAAGCATGGCTGACATTATAGTTTATTCATGTCCTAGTGTTCCTTTTCTAATAGTCCCAATATTTTTTATCCCCTTCACCACTCAAGATCATCAGCCCACTTCACCCTCCGTTCTGAAACACTAGCTATCTCTTCTCGTGGTTTTTTGCAGAGCTTGAAGGCTTCAAACTCATTTTTGGAATAAAATCCCGTTCTCACCGTCGTTTCGGCGGCAGGCTGGCGGGTTCCATGAACCGCCTTGATAATGGCCATTTTTTGGGCTGCCGACGCGGAGCTGGCATCGTTGGTAGGGATCTGAACAATCTCATTAATATCGTCCGGTAATGGGAATCCTTCACAATTGGATGAGTTGAGCTCAGTGCCAAACTGAGTTGCGTCGTTTATTGACCCCGTCAGTGAATCCACCAAGAAGATGCTGAGGTTGCGCCGGTGCTTGAGGCTGGGTCTTCCAGGAGTCTGTATGTCTCGTGGCACACAAATGCGTTTTGGCGAAGTCGAAGGACTCATTGAAAGACTGCGTCCTGGGAAACTGGCCATCATCTTGGGTTTCTTTAACGCTGGCATGTTTGAGTGGCTCTTCAGCCGTTTTAATGGCGCCCTGCGGTCAAGAGAGTCACTAAGTTTGCGCTTTGACGGTTCAAGCACGGGACAAATATTTTCCTTGTTTTCATTGGTCACAGTGTTTGCCTGCTTACTGGGAGAACGGTTGAGCGCCGTGCTGCCATGTAAATATGAGTCTAGATGCATGTCGAAGGCGTCCAAAGTATCTAGACGCCGTCCACCATTGAAACGGCCTTTGAAAACACGTGTCCTTAGTTTGTCGTCCATTTCGTAGTCGTCGTTGTCTTCACCTAACAGTTTAAGGAGCTTGGCGATTTTATCATTGTGAAGCTGCTCTTGGCAGTTTTCTCGTAGGTGGTGAGTGACCTGAAAAAGAGCGTTTCCGGATGCCGCCAGATACCGGAGATCTGGAAATGAGGCACCGAGTTCCTGATTGGTTTTTATGGGCGGTTGTGTCGTTGTCTGTGCTGAACGCCTATGTTTTGACGGGCTGGACGGGAGGTAGTCGTCTTGGGGCAAGAAATCGTGCGTGTTTAGCAAATGATCATCTAGTAGGTTTGTAGTATCAAACGACAAGTCGAGAGACGTGTTCATTGCAGAGTGTAGGTGCAAGGAGATGAGTATGTAGGTATAGATCCAATGTTTGGGGGGTGATTAAGTGTTTACAAAACGTTCGAATGAGGTATTTCTTAAAGTGCAGGACAAAAGACACCGTAGTTATGTGCAAGAACCGATCGTTGGTCATGTGCAGGATTACTGTAAAGTGCGTTGCAGGTGTTTCTATACTCCAAGCCAGTACTCATCGGCCAGAGTCTGGAATTCGCCAGAACCGACAATGTGGTCGGAGGATGTGCCGACCAAAACACGGTAGGTGTTTTTCTCTGACAACCACTTGTTCTTGTAACTGTCCCAGTATGAGGTGACATCAAGCACAGGAAGCGACAAAGTCACGTGCTTGCTCTCACCTGGCTTCAAGTACACCTTGGCGAAGTCTCTAAGCTCTTTGACGGGCCTGATAATTCTAGAGCTTTCCGGCTCGATGTATACTTGGATGACCTCAGCCCCTGCGATTTTTCCGGTGTTAGAAACAGTGACTTTGACATCCACATTCTTACCATTGGTGGAGACGGTGGTGTTTTCCACAGCAAAAGTGGTGTACGAGAGACCAAAGCCAAAAGGGAATAATGGCTGGGTCTTCACCTTCTCGTAGTACTTGTAGCCAACAAACACGTCTTCACCATAAAGGACACGGCCGTTGGTGGAACCAAAGTTCAAGAATGAAGGGTTGTCCTCCAACCTCTTTGGAAAGGTCATAGATAACTTTCCGCTGGGATTAACGTCACCAAACAACACATCAGCAATGGCATTTCCCAACTCGTTTCCACCGTACCAAGCGTGGACGAGAGCCTGCACATTGTCCACCCACGGCATTGTCACGGGAGATCCAGACTGATTGACCACCACCACATTTGGATTGACTTTTGTCACCTCTTCAATGAGCTTGTCAGTTAAACCAGGAACGTCCATATTTTCCCGGTCAAAACCCTCGGATTCATGTTCCTTGGATAACCCAGTGACCATAATCACCTTGTCTGCATTTTTGGCCACTTCTATGGCATGTTTCAAAGCATGATCATCTGTCTGAGCCACTTCTGCACCAAAGAATACACCACCAGACTCACGGTACTCGTTGACAATTTTGGAGGTGGGTCTAGTACCAAACTCCACATGAATTTGGTAGGTTTTCCCTTTTTCCAAGTTGACCTTGCTTCTCTCCTCACGGGTTCCCATACCAAGAAAGAAAGCATCGCCTCTTTGCTGCTTTGTCTTATTGTCCACCACTAATTTACCGTCAATGAATACCTGTGCGGTTCCCAAGCAGGAGCAGCCAAACCAGTAGGTATCTGTTTGTTCTGGAGTGAAAGAGCCGTCAATGTCCACGTAAAAAAGCTGGTCGCCAGCCTTTAACCTGGGCGACTTGTAGTCAGAGAAAAATAATCTGCTGGTAGAAGCTCTAGACTCATCAAACGCTTCTCTTCCTGGGGTTCCTGGGGGACTCTTAAAGAACCGCAAACGTACACCTTTTTTGCCGTCTTCAGTCTTCATTTGAGTACCGATATCAGGCAAAGTTTTGTCCAAAAAGGCACCGATGGCGTAGTCAACCACAACAGCATCTTCTCCTGCAAGTTCCTTGACTTTATTAACAATTCCATCAAAAGGAGTGATGGTGTAACGAGCCGTTAAAGATGCAGATCCTCCACCTGAATTTCTCTCTGCCTTGGCATTTGGACCTATTACCGCAATACGCTTGTTTCCCGAATCAGCTTTTGCAGCCAAGGGCAAAATACCATTATTTCTTAATAAAACAAGCGACTCACCGCCAATTTCCCTTAAAAGCTTTCCTGCAGCTGGGTCCGTATTCTCAGACTCTTCTTGGCCCTCAGGAATCTCCGCCAAAAGACAATCATTGACAAATTTAAGCACGTAACGCACATTATCATCGATAGTATCACGATGAATTTCATTGCACACAACTTTGTGGGAGGTTTGAGCATCTTGTCTGAAACGAGTAGGTCCTGGCATCTCTAGGTTGAGACCTGCATCGAGCGATTCCTTAACAGCGTAAACTCCATGCCAGTCAGACATGGTCATACCATCCCAGCCCCATTCCTTTCTCAAAACATCTTGCAACAACTTCTTGGATTGCGACACGTGTACACCATTGACTTTGTTGTAAGCCGTCATAATTGACTTAGGGTAAGAGTCTCGCACTGCAAGCTGAAACGGCTTCAAGTACACTTCCCGCAACGCCCGCTCCGTGATAATAGTATCAACACCTTTGCGCTCATGTTCTTGGTCGTTGCAAACAAAATGTTTCAAACAAGCCACCACATTTTTGCTTTGGATTCCATTCACCACCGCCGATGCAATGTGGCCAGATAAGTATGGGTCTTCAGAGTACGACTCAAATGCCCGTCCGCCCAAGGGACCACGTGCAATGTTACATGTGGGGCCCAAAATACAACTGGCGTTTTTCATCTTGGCCTCTGCAGACATCAATTCGCCCGCTCTATAAAGCAAATCCTTGTTAAAAGTGGCAGCCATTCCAGTTCCACAAGGAAAACAGTTGGAGGGCACAGCATCAAGAAAACGAGTGCCCCTGATTCCATTAGGACCATCTGAAACAGTAACGGACGGAATTTCCAAGCGTTCAATAGGCACAGTTTGCCACGAGTTGAGGCCAGCCAAGAGGGAGATTTTCTCGCTGAGCGAAAGTTCCAGAATCAAAGATTCCACGTCAAGTTGTCTAGGAGACATGAAAGAAGAGTGAAGTCTAGTGAAGTTTTTTCTTTAATCAAATATCTGCCGGTTTTTTCCCCGGATTTCGAAAGTGTGGAGCTAAAATCTGACCCTCCCAATCGGGAAGTGGTTCCTCATATGTGTTCATGCATGCTCTGCATACGGAGCGCACTCTACTGCACCTCTAGGAAGCCCCGAAATCCGAGTCGCATCCGAGCCCAATTTTCATTAGTTTCCAGCGCGTCCGGTGATCTTCTTGCCCGCTCTATTGCGCACGTCTGAAATAGGAAACGTTTCCGCTTTTTTATGCCCCTAGGAACGGCGTCTGCGGTGAGCGTGGGGAGCGGAGAAGCAGCGCATTTCTCCACATCTTGTCTGTCTTGTTTCAGGTTGCCTCGGACTTGTCATTTTCTGGTGGGTAAGGAAACAAAACCAAAAATTTGGGTTGGTTAGGAGAAATGATGAAAAGATTTTTGGGTTTGAAAATATGAAACATTTTTTGATCACGGGATCTGGAATTTTATTGACGAAGCAAAGGCAGCACCAGACATAGGTGAATATGTAAATCCGGGGTGGACCTTCTTGATACCCATAATTAAAAATTCTTCAGATTTTACAACCCCAACTGATACATTATTTGAATGACGGTAGTGTTGTAGATTTATGCAATGGTTATAAGTAGAAACAAATACGCGTGAGTCAATACTGAAAGGGGAAATGTTTTGATAATTATATCATCGGATACTTGCATCTATCTATCAATATTGAAGTTCTCATCTATTAACACTCAGTTCTCGTTTTTGATAATCAAGTTCTAATTTATTAATATTCCTTCAAAATTTGATTGAGCTCGTCTCTCTTGACACAGTTCTCGAATTTGAAGCACGCAGCCAACTCGTCAAGTTCCTCAAATGACAAGCTGGCGTACAAGTCAGCATACTCATGCTGAGCGTACTGCGAAAACAACATGTCTCTTGAAACCCGAGACAAGTAGTCGGAAACAGTCCAATTCGATGGGTAGATTGCTTTCTTGTATTTGTCGGGGACGTTTTCCTCGATGTGCAGAACCAAGTTAGCGTAGAGGGTGCTATGCTCTGGTGCAATATCGTTTCCCCATCTGTCCAAACCCAACTTCCGCTTCTTGTGCAACCAGTCGCCGAAAACTTTGTAGAGCTTGGAGCTGGGGTTCACGTGGACCATTCCCTGATACCCAATATCTTTCCAAAGCCAAATCGACCAAGAAATTGGCGTTTTGTCTCCCGAAGGATCGCCCTGCTTGTAAATTTTCAATTGGTCTTTCAAAACGTGGTATCTGGACTTGTTGATGGAATCAGCATCTTTGTCACCCCGGAACTCGGAGGCATAGACGGGCCCAAACTCGCCGTTCCACACAGGAACGTTGTGCTTCGTCATGTACTCAAGTTTTCTTTCGTACGACAGTTTCAACTTATTGAACTGCTCTTCTTTACCCTCGTACACGTCCAGACGTCCGGGAAATCCGTACAAGGTATAGTCATGAATGGCATAGACGCTGTTGGGCAACACCTCGTCGGGGAATTGTCTGAAATCCATGGCGTAGGTATTTCCATCCAAGAACAAGATATGGTTAGGGTCTACAGCACGAATGGTTTTGTCGAGCTTAGCATAGTAGTCCGTAAGCTTCTTGTGGTCACTCACTGCAGGCTCGTTCAATGGATTGTAACCGGCCACCCACTCATTATCTTTGTAGTGCAAGGCGATTTCCTTCCACAAGTTAAGCACAATGTCCTGGAAGATTTTGAACTGCCAGAATTGAGCTTTGTGGGTTTCAGAGTCCGAGTGCCAGTCTTGGTTCTGGCCTCCTGGGGTGGTGTGGAGATCCAAAATTGTGTAGATTTTATATTTGGAGCATGAGTTAACCACACGGTCCACTAACTCGAATCCTTTGGGGTTGATCTTAAACATGTCGCCGTCATCATCAATAAAGTGCCTGTAGTTGAAGGGAATTCTCAAGCAGTTGAGGCCCAACTCCTCGGCAAAAAACTTGGAGTCGGCATCTGTCCAGAAATACTCGTAAAATTTGTCGAAGTAGAAATTGAACTTTTCTTCACCCATCTTGGACTTCATGACCTTCTTATGTTCGGTTTCATGGCCAGGGTAACCGGTGATGAAGTTTTCCATGTTGAGGTGGCCGCCGGTGGCGGTTCCTTTCAAGACGATGTCTTTTCCGTCAGGAGTGACTATTTTCGTGCCTTTCACTTTTAAGAATCCCATATTAAAAATTTGCTGTGTTAACAGTGTGTTAGTTTCTCAGCTACGTAAAACGAGATCCTATTTGTACTCCAATTTAAAGTTTTCAAAAAGACTTCTGTCAAGCAGCATCCATTGACGCTTTATATTTCCGGAAAAGGTATTCTTCAGCATCGTCGCAAGCCCAAGATCTCCCGAATAAGCAATCTTACTGTCCATAGACCTTGTTGTGTGGGGCGTGGTGCGGGGCTCGAGAATGACCTCCACGCACCGGAAACCTTGCCTGATTTGGCGGTGACCCCCCCTCGCCAGCGCGCCGAGGCGCTTCCGTTTCCTATCTCGGATGAACTTGTGGTTTCGCGCTTTGCACCAAAATCCTGTACCTAGCCGTATTGCGCTGTACCCCACGTCTGCGACCTAAAGAATAGTAATTAGACTTTGAGTTTATGACTGACGATTTTCTCAATAAACTCCATTAACTTATTCAGAATATCAATAAGAAACTACAAGTTCCTTTTCAATTCCCTATTTCGGAAAGAAGCAATCGCACTAAATCTTTTGCCAAGTGTCGAAGAATGCAAGATTTTCAGAATACGCGCCATGCGTCAAGAAGAGTTGTTTGCAAGGTTTACCATGCCACTCCTCGAAACGAGTGACGCCTCATGCGGAGAGGCATCCTGAAACACACATTCTTGAAACTATAAGTGTTGAGGATTTCCCCGTAATATTTTAAATTATTTAACACAACACAAGACTCTCTTCTGGAAAAAGAATCTTTAAAAGCAAGAACTAATAATGAGTAGTCTGGAATCCTTGGATAGAAAGGAAGTTGAACTTATTGATGATGTTCACAGTACAGAGCCAGTCACTGTGAAGGATTACATGGCTGAAGAAAGGGCCTGGTGGAAAGTTGGTCACTTAAGAAGTTTGAGTTGGGCAGTGTTTTTGATCACCATTACATCCACCAACAACGGATATGATGGTTCTATGTTGAACGGTTTGCAGTCGTTGTACTTTTGGCAGAGAGATATGGGTCACCCAGAGGGCCAGAAATTAGGCGCTTTGTCCAACGGTACTCTTTTTGGTTCTTTGGCAGCACTTCCTGTTGGTCCTTTTATGAGTGACCGTTACGGAAGAAAACCGACAATCATGTTTGGTCAATTTTTGACCTTTGTCGGAGCCATTTTGCAGGGTGTGTCCACCAATTACGGGTTTTTCTTGGGCTCAAGATTGGTTCTAGGTATCGGTTCTTGTATCGCTACAACTGCTTCGCCAACCTTGATTTCTGAGATCTCTTACCCCACCCACAGAGAGACTGGTACTTTTTGCTTCAATATTTCCTGGTATCTTGGAGCCATGATTGCCTCTTGGGTTACCTACGGAACGAGAAACCTTAATGGAAAAGCCAGTTGGTCCATTCCTTCATACATGCAAGGTGCTTTGCCAGTGTTTCAGTTGCTTATGTTTTGGATTGTTCCCGAATCTCCACGGTTTTATATTTCCAAGGGACAACACGAAAAGGCCAGAGCGGTTTTGTCCAAGTTTCACACTGGAAACTCCACAGAGCCCAGAAAGGTGGCATTGGTGGAATTTGAGATGCGTGAAATCGAAAGCTCATTGGAGAAGGAGAAATTGTTCAAACTGACAACATACTTGGATTTCTTGAAAATCAAAAGTCTTAGAAAAAGACTTTTCTTGTGTATTATGGTCGGTTTGATGATGCAATTGTCAGGTAATGGATTGGTTTCTTACTACTTGGTTAAAGTCTTAAACTCCATTGGTATCACCGACTCCGACAAGCAATTGCAAATCAACGGTTGCTTGATGATTTACAACTTAGTCATCGGAGCCACTTTGACAAGTATTGTGCGCTTTTTCAAGAGAAGAACCATGTTCATCTTCTGTTTGTCAGGTATGTTGATTTCATATGTCATTTGGACCGTTTTGTCTGCTTTGAATCAACAAAGACATTTCAGTGACAAGGGCCTTGCCAACGGAGTTTTGGCCATGATTTTCTTTTACTACCTCTTTTACGATATTGGTTTGAA
Source organism: Metschnikowia hibisci (assembly GCA_002374725.1). Taxonomy (NCBI): domain Eukaryota; kingdom Fungi; phylum Ascomycota; class Pichiomycetes; order Serinales; family Metschnikowiaceae; genus Metschnikowia; species Metschnikowia hibisci. Next base: position 775,337 of record NLAP01000005.1, on the reverse strand, counting down.
CGGCTTACCATATTTATTCATTACTGAGATCTTGCCCTATTCTCATAGAGCAAAGGGTATCAACATTCTACAATTTGCCAACTTCATTGCAATGGTTTATAATGGTTACGTGAACCCCATTGCTATGGACGCCATTGATTGGAAGTACTACATTGTTTACTGTTGTATCATTTGCGTTGAGCTTGTCATTGTTGTTCTCACTTTCCCTGAAACTTCGGGCTACACTTTGGAGGAGGTTGCACAAGTTTTCGGAGATGAGGCCCCAGAGCTTGGAAACCGGCAATTGGAGAACGGTCCCAAGAGATCTATTGAGCACGTCGAAGATGCTTAGAAATTTTAATGTTTATATGAAAAAATGATTCTAGATCTATCAGGTAATTAACATGATTTTAAAAGCGAATAGTCTTTTATCATTATAAAATTAATTACGTGAACTCTTTTGAAGCTGTGATGAATCATACCGGAGGTTTTAGTTGGGTGTTTTAGTTGGGTGTTTTAGTTGGGTGTTTTAGTTGGGTGTTTTAGTTGGCTTTTTAGTTGACTTTTTAGTTGGGTGTTTTAGTTGGCTTTTTAGTTGACTATTTCAGTATTAAAATTTGGAATAATTGAATTGGTTAATTTTATTATGATTGGCAATTTTTATCAAGTATTATGCCTATTCTCGATGGGTTTTATTGTTAATTAACATTGAGACAAGTACAAATGAACTTCTTCAACGGCCACAGTTTTGCCAGCCACGACCTCAGTGTAAAGTGAGGTGGATGAAGAGTAGTATGAATTGGAGTCAGCCAATGAGACAGGGCTAGGAGTAATCTGAGACATGACAGAACTTGGAGAGCTCTTGGAAGCGCTAGATATAAGGTCAGCAGAAGAGCCAGAAACTGCAGAGGAAGCAGCGGAAGCAACAGATGAAACTTTAGATGCAGAATCAGAAACAGCAGCAGAAACAGCAGCAGAACTGGATTCAACAGCAGAAACAGGAGCAGAACTGGATTCAACAGCAGAAGGAAAAGAAGAAACATTGCTGGTGTCGGATGCAGTACTGGAAGAAGTTGGCGTCGTAACAGCGGCCGTTGGAACAGTCAGCGTGCCACCTGTGGCATAAACTGTAGTCAAGTGGCCGTCAGTTGTGTACCTATACTCCAAGATTGTGACAACCTCTTCAATGGTGGAGGTAATGACATCAGTAACTGTAGAGTCGTCGGCTGCGAGTGTCAAGCGAAGTGACTGGAGAATGAGAAGGAAGGCAAAAAGCAATTGATTCATTAAGGAGGGTGGGAAAGGAATGTAATGGGTCGGGGTGATTTTTTTTTTTTTTTTGAAAACAGCAGCGGATGGGGGTTTATATATCTGTGCTGGCTCAATATGCGCAGGCTAACGGCAAAATACGAGCGCACCTGCAAGTATATGCACAAGCGCTGCGTAGCGCCTGCTGGCTAATAAGGGTGATAACTTGGCGGGAAATTTACGGAGAAAAGAATCTTTAAAAATGATTCTGGACTATTTAAGTAGTTAAGAGCATTAGAACAGTGAAACTTCGGCCTTAATGTGGGTTTTTTTTTGCCTTGGTCTAAGGGTTGGTGAATTTCGCAGCCAGCACTTTTTAGCCAGCGCGAGCGCTTTATTGCGCACCCTTATGCGAGGTCCTGCATATAAATGGTCTATATACAAGAAGACATGAACGATTCAAAATCAATAGCCAAGTACAATAATGGGAGTGGTGGTGAGCTCATTGATCCCGTTTTAATTCAACTGGTTTTGTTTTTTTTCTGATGGCTCTTGGGCGAATATAAATTACTCCCTTGTTTATTCGTGATTTTTTGAGAATATTGGCTCTGTAGACAAAAGACCAGCATTACAAGAGCACAAATTACATTTCTCATACAAGAAGTCAAAATCTGTGGTCGCTATAATTTAAACGGGATTGATGTGTGAATTGAGCCGGGGTCTGGAAGGCTGGCTAAATGCAAATTAGATAAGAATCACTGCGCAAGCGTTGGGAGTGCATATAAGATCTTACCAGCTTTTTCGCCAGTCGCACAACCTGTGTGCAGGAGAACACCTTCTTGCTTAGGTGTAATGCTTATTATTCATCAACAAGTCTGTTACTTGTGTGTTTGTTTGTTTGATTTTTCGTTTCGTATAACGATCGTGACTTCGAGAGTCTGCATCCAAGAGTAATCACTCGAACCCACCTTTCCAATCTCGAGGCAAGAAGCCCCAGACACTTTGTCACAGCTTGCTGATGTATGCAGAGTGCGTGCTAGACCAGACTCCGATTCAAACATCCATAATCAATTTCACCTTGGAATCTAAACAAGTGCTTTTTCCGGTGTATAATGTCACCGGGTTTTTATTAAGGGAACACTAGGGATATTTGTAGCACAGAAATTCCGGAATACAAATTCCATGGGCCTTTTTGATATCAAGCAAAAGTAATTCGCCTTCAGCTCTCAGGTTGCAAATGAGCCCTGGTTCTTCTGTTCACGTCATCCACTCCCTCTTTTAAATGTGGAAACTCCTCCACAAGCTTTTTCCCCAAAATATCTTGAAGTTGATTAAATGCAGTCATCTTTCCTTTCAACTTGGCGTTGAACTTGGCAGTTACCTCCACAAACTCTCGCGTGTAGATATCAGGGTTCCTTCCATCCTCAATATACGTCAAAACATCCACCGGAATCGGATACTGCTGGGTGAACGGACTGTCGGTTATTCCAGATAACTGACTAACCACTTGGTTTGTTTTTTGGGTCAAGGCATTTTGAGACTGAGGAGTACCCTGATTATCATGAACCAAAACCCCCAAATCAATAAAAGATTCCACAAGTGACTGAATGCGGGATGCAGTGGCGGCTAGCGCTTCGTGGCTGCCATCGGCTGGAAACTCTGATGTTGTCATGATGGCGATGTAGAAAGACACTAATTAGGAAAAGGGACAAAAATGAGGACAAAAAAGAAATAAGGGTCAAGTTGATCGATCAATAATGACAACGTTGACAATGAACCAAGATATATTCGGTTGTATAGAACTGAACGCACTAGGAGCGAAGAAGGAGTGCGGGATCGAAGTATATGAGAAAGGAAGAAGCTTGCGAGCGTCAAGACAGATGCACTATATACAGGAGCAAACTATATTTCTAAGTTTGTAAGGTAGAAATTGAATGAGGGACTCTCAAATAGGAAATCATGTATAAAAGTGAAGAGGCTTTTTGTTTCATGTATGTTTCAGGTTCTGTCACGTGGAGGTTCCACATACATAGTTTTAGTGAGGCGCAGAAAAAAACTAGGCCTCAATCCGTACTAGCATTAAACTTGCAACTAAAGCAGCCACTCATTTTTGGCCACAAACCGGCAATAACCCCGTCTCTAAAGCGGAAGTCTCAAACTCACCCCTAAGGGAAGTCCAGGCTCATATGGAATTTCCCGTGGTTCTTCGTTACACGCCCACCAAATTGGCAGAGGCTCAAGACAACCGCCATGATAATTCACCTTCCAGATTTATTACCCTCAACTACCAACATCAAGATCCCGACCTGAATTCCCCTTCGCCTACTAGAGCTGGCTCCGTGCCCCCATCAGCACTTGCACCCACAGCAAGAAAACGATATCTACAGCCACTTCTGGCGGACGGCTTCGAAAAGCAGGTGCACGACTCCCTTCATGACATGTCAAACTACGATAAAATTGCTGCCACAAAACCGCTTTCTGTACTTGAAACAGACTGGTATCTTGACGTGACCAATGTGGCGCAGAGACTCAAGTTACTCCGCGAGACTTTTAAAGTCATTCAGTCCGTCCGCAAAAAGAAGATGATGGGGGAAAGAGCTGATTTCCGGAACCTCTTCGATTTGCGGCTTGCTGGAAACTCTAGTCCTTTTCCAACCGATGATGACAGACAACTACAACGGTCCGATGATGATGACGATTCATACTCTCAGGTTCGAGTACCGCCCATTCCAAATAGACGAGGGCGGCCGCGGAAGAAGAGAGGCGTTGACCGCAAGTCTGCCATGGGACGAAGCGACCACAAAAGAACCAGAGCTAGTCTCCGAAGAACAACTTCTGAAGCGCCTTCTCTGCCAACAGAGCGGAGCCTACCAACATCCGAGGTACCCGAGGCACATCACGATACTATTTCAGGCAAACTAGGAAAAGAAAATTCATCTTCCAGCCAAAACGAGTGGCTGGCTACTCCAGGAAGCCCACAGAAAGCCACAGCGTCGAATTTTTTGGCCGATCATCTTTCTACTTTACCCACATTTAAAGAGACTGATCACGTGCACAGCTCTCCCATAGCTCCAGCTTTACAATACGGTGCACAGGGCTGTGCGGATCATTTTACAGCGTTGATGAGGGATGATAATTCGGCGCTGAGGCAAGAACCGGCCATAAAGCATGAAGCTCCGAGCGGAATCCAAGAGTCTAATTTTGCCTCACTTCCATTCCAGGTTCCGAATTTGTCCATCGGCCAAAACCAGGAATCTAATAAACCCTTGAAAAACGAGGGAAACATAGAGGGCAACAAAGAAAGACCCGAAACTGAGTCTTCTGATTTTGTCAATGACATGTACAGTCGTGAACACGCACACTTCAGCACGCTGACACTTGGAGATGAAAACAACGCAGAAGCTGACAACGAAAAGGAATACCCGGAGTTGCTCCGGGAACTAGAACAACATTTTATGAGCCAAGTCGAGGAAGAGATGCTGCACGGCCAAAGCAAATAGTGAGCGACTCAATGGAAATCTGTCGGCCATAAATGTCACGATTGCATAAAGTTTTATGGAAAGCTTAATTGTTCATGAAGGTCACTTTAAAGAAAGAAAGAGAATTGAGATCTGAATTCTTCAAATTTGGGTGGAAGAAATGAGGAGTCTCTTCAGACTTTTCTTGTTTTGCTCGCCATGTGCAGACTGCGTTAGAATCTGGCCCTTACGGTATATTTTCTCAATCTCAAGTATGGGGGCCGCGCCAAATTCTCGCCGCACAATACTACTTCTTATCTAATTGAGCCACCGTGCAATTGCAAGCGTGCCAGCTATTCTAGAATCTCCAATACCCATCTGCTGCTCTTCAAAAATAAAGCGACTTCTTCCATAATTATATCTGTTCAGCTAATCCCACTTCCACTATGCAACGACCCAGTTTAACCCATATGACCACGTCACCAAATTTGAGCGGCTACTCCTTAAGCTCCGACCGGGACCTTTCCAAATCAGACAAACTGCCCCTGATGTCGAGGAAATCGAGCCATGTTTCCTCTACAGACACAAATGAAATGGGTCATGGTTCCAAGGCAGATGATCTACTCTCGCGACTCAAGGATAGGTACAATACAGAATACCGAGACATCACTTTTCGACCTCAGCAGAAACGGAATTCCGACTTTGAACCTCGTGTTTCATTTGATACAATTGATATCCACATAAAAGACGACCAAGATTCCGACTTTATCGATGACGAGCATGCTTTGTACAGAAAACTGCTTCTGTTTGAGCCAGATTACCGTGACGGCAGGGGCCGCGGTAGAGATAGAGATTTATTGTCGGTTTCGCCGTCGGGACAATCACCGGGACGGTCGCCTGGAACATCTCCTAGTCGAATAATGTCTCCTTCTCGCATGTCGTTCTTTGGGCCCCAAATTCAGTATCCGACTTCACCTATAGTCACCAGAAGATGTTCCCTGATTGCCAAAATGCACAAAGATTTTGAGGATCTTTACCTCGGTAAGTTGCTCAAACAAAAGCTTTTGCCTGTTTTGCCGGGCCGGGTGATTCTTATCTACATCAGTGCAAGAAAACACACATGGGTGGCCATTGATTGGATCATGCAAAACTTTATTCAAAACGGAGACTCTATTGTTATTGTGGCCTCGCTTCCTCAACCTATTGGAAAGCCTCGACTGAAACAGAGGCATAATCCCAATGACTCATTCGCACCTAAAACAGAGAAGATCAGACAGCGACAAAGGTCACAACCGGAGTTTATCAAGCAGATTGCCATTAATATCATGAACTACGCGCTTTGCGTGGTTAATCCGAAGGCAATTTGTCGAGTAGTGGTGGAGATTGCTGAAGGAAAGACAAAAGACGTCTTGAAAGATATGTACATGCTCTATGAGCCAAATATTGTGTGTACAGGCTCCCGAACAAATCAAAATAGCAGTGCTCCATTGAGATCGTGGGACTCGTCGCGGTTAAGTGACCGTTTGGTAAAGAACTTTCCGCTCCCTGTAATCGTGGTTCCGGCTTTAAATCTTGGGGAGTTTGAAAAGGATTTAAAGGCGAAGATTTCCGGCGTTCAAGTTTCCAAGGAAAAATTACCAGATACTGCCGAAGCCGAGGACACCTCAACGCATAACGCCAAGGGTTCAGACGCCTCAAGCAAATTGGAAGATTCGGAATCAGATGTTGGCTCAATTTCTGATGAGTCTTTAAGCAGTGAGGCAAGCGCAGACAGTGAATCATCCGCCGAGTCGTATACATCCTTTGACGAGATTGCAGATCTCTACTCCGACTACAAGTCCAAAGTCGGCCTCTTGATTGGAGAATTGAAAACAAAAGAGCGCAACGAAGATTATTTTGCTAACATAATGAAAGCCATCTCAGACCAATCGCTTGGATTTTGCGCAGAGTTACGTGGGGTTGACCCCGACTTCAAGCGGAAAGGTGCAATTTTGGCTAGGGAGATTACGGGCTCTAATCTCTTTGGAGCGGTTCCCTATAAAACAAAGTCTTTATTGCCTCCTATTGAGAAGCCAACTCTACACAGCGGAAGCAGCACGCCAGGAGTGTCCTACAGCGACTTAAAGAAAAGCCTTAAGATGAATGCTGAGAAAGCCAAGGAGCAGGCTGCTAGCACAAATGATGGAGCAGCGCCTCCCAAGTCAAAAACTCTTAAATTTGCTGATAGCGAAAAACCATCTCGGGGAAAGAAGACTAAACCCTTAATGAAATTCTTGTCCAACGAAGATCCGTCAAGCAGGAAGGTCAACATTGCGCCTTCTACATCTCATCCAGACATACGGATTACCCCAGCATCGGACGAGTCGGAAAAGAAGGAAAAGAGAAGAAAAAAGAGAAATTTCTGGAGGATTTTTTAGGTTCTCTGTTACCGTCATCGAAGACCAATGCATTATACCCAGGGAAATTATCAAGCAAGCAAAGTCAAGAACGAGTCAAACGCAAAATGAGGTGGTTCATTGACGAGCACCAATCAAAAAAGAAATTATAAGAGATTTCCGAGATTTAAAGAGAGATTGTAAGAGATTCCAAACTAACTTAAAAATAGGCCATGAGAAATCCTCAATTTAATTAATATAGTTGGTGTAGCGCACACTTTATGGTAGAAACGAGGCTGGGGTGTGTACTGTACAGGCTATCAGCAGCGCGACGAAGACCATGGTCGAAATCACTATCAACACCACCAACCAATGCTACAACAAAATCTCTATGTTCTCCTTATCTTCATAGCATCAACATTTGCCTTCAATGGAGCGGCGCCACAAATTTTACAAGTCTACGACCCCACCAACTATTCCATGGCTCTATTCGAGCCGAACATCCCGCCCCGCGAGTATAACAGCTCCGAAGAACTCTACAATACGCCGCTAAGGGGCTCCATTCTTCAAAGCCAAGAACAAGTGTTCACTTATCTGGTCAATATGTCCACAGGAGTGGGAGAAGACTACATGCCGTTGATCTTTTTGACGGGTAATATCTGTCTGCAACCAAGCGATCTCAGCGCCAGCGCCAACAAAAGTCTAACGGTTTACATGTCATTTAACGAGCTGGCAATGACGTCCCTTGAATATGCTCTGATGTATCAATACGAACAGGGTTACTTTCTGGCTTTGACTAACGCACAGGCAGATGGTGGAACAACCACTCTCTACATCTTGGTGCAGGCGCCAGAATCCACCAATATCAATGACATGTGGACATACGAGATTGGGGTATCGCAGAAAGATTTGATGCATCAGTGGGATAGTCATCCCTATGTTGTGGTTACTGACACAGACTCTCTGTCGGCTTTGATCACCACACAGAACTTGACTGCTCGAGGGAGTACTCAGCTCAGTGACTTTAACGCGTCCTATTCCAGCTATGACCTCCTAGTGTTTGATTACGATTATAAGGAGCAGATGGCTTCGCTTAACAACTCCTGGTGCGCCGTCAAACATGGACCTTATATCTTCTCTGCCGTCGACTTTAATACCAGTTATACCATACGTGGCGGTGGGCTCCACCAACAATTTTATGTGAGCGGACTTAATGCCAGTACAAAGTACCTTGGTGTTTTGCTTCAGGATAGAAATGCTGAGAAATCAGGTGGCTTGGTGTACGAGCCGTTTGAATTCGAAACTGATAGCTCAGAGGCGTGCTCTTTGATATACGACCTCGAATTCTGTGACCAGGTAGCTTACTCAGTGCCTGCTCTGTCATTGGATGAGATTCTGGACCTGACCTTACTAAAATCTGCTTACGATGATCGGGCCCGGAATTTATTTACCAACTTCTCCAAATCGCTTCAGCAAGTTGTGTGTAATACCACCAAGGATGCTATTTTCTCGCCCCTTGGATCCTGTGAAGCATGCAATACGCTGTACAAGAATTGGCTTTGCTCAGTGACTATTCCAAGGTGTCTGTCTCGAAATATTACGGGGTATCTACATCGCCCCAATGATAGTGCTCGAAACTCATTCATCAGCGAAAATATCAAGCCACCGCTTGACTACTACGAGGTACTTCCTTGCTTGAATGTTTGTCACATTTTGGTTCGAGATTGCCCTGCTGATTTTGGGTTTGCATGTCCCTCCACCAATGCTACAATTGCTTCCTCATATTATTGGGACGAGGGCAGTGGCACGTGCAACTTTGTGGGAGTGTTGGCACATAATACCAGTAAGGCACAAATGGTGAATGTCACGTGGACTGTCTTGCTTCTTGGTTTATCTGCCGCCATGTTTTTTTAAATAAGTTTCTTCCGGTTCACCACCTGCATATGCGATGTCTCGTCCTACTACCTTGTGATTCTGTCAACACTCAAGCTACTTTGGATCAGCTTTATAGACTACTTTTCAACACTGTTCCGATATTCTTTTGTTATCTCGTATGCTTACACATTCACTATTTGATCTGTGTACTCAGCCAGTGGGTACATCATTCTCAATTCTCCGCTCTCCATTCTCGTTTTCTATTCCTCTCATTCTTCGACTTCCTTATTCCAATCTAAATCTCTGGCTCTCGTCCAAGAGCTTTTTATTCGATGCTGATTTCTCGTTCAACGTACGTAAATCACTAAAACTGAGACGGCTTGTAGCCACCAAGATTGTTGGACTGGTGACCATACGGCTTATAGCTCATATCATGATCGTAACCATTCACAGGCTGGTACGCCTGGTCCATTTGCCTCATCTGAGGTTCTGGGTACATATTGCGGTTGTATTGCGGCTGTTGCACAGGCTCCATATATCTGTTCTTGTGAGCACCCCGGCAACAACAGCAGCACAAGGCCTCAATACATGAAACGCCCATACAAAGACAGCGGACCAATGTGGAAATAATCCAGAGTCCCAATAAGATCGCCAACACTAATCCAATTATGGCCACAATCTTACACGTCTTGTTGGCCTTACACGTGTCCCAGCTTTTGAATGAATCAGCGGTGCTTTTCACGTCTGACAGCAATGATCTCGTAAGGAGAGATGTGGCAAATTCTTTCGGGCAGAGGTCGAGTTGCATTTTGTTTGTGGGAAGGTTGTGGTAAAAATGATTATTTGGAGATGATGGTGCACTAATGATCTATTATAAGTCTTGGGTCGTGTGCACGTCAATCTGCAAGGGGTCAGTGGTCTGAAGACGCGCGTGAGGGAGGGGGCTTAGCGAGTATTATTAGCTTCAGCCTTGTACTCGATTGGCCGCAGTTTCTAGAGTAAGTTTCAAATGAGAATTTTAATTAGAGAGGGCTGTCCTGCAGGTAATGCGTGTCTCGATTAACGCCTCTCCAGTATATTAATTTCTGTTTATCCTGAGCCGCTTTTGTATTTTGCAACCGTTTGTGTTGTTTTAGTATGCAATTTTACATAATATTTCATCGTTATCACCGCGCGAACCGAGGTGGCTGGCTTAAATTCTATATACTGCAGATAAACACCGAGTACTGCAGATAAACAATCATTTAGGCGTAGTAATAGACTGTTAGGTTTGCATGACCGTTCACAGCCTTGTTGTAATAATCAATGGCCACCAGTGGTTGATAAAGATTAGAATGAATAAAACCGCAAATACCTTGAAGTCAATTAAGTGCCAAGGCTTCAATAAATTCGTATTTCTTCTCTTGGCACATACAAAAGAAACTTTTTATTCTAAAATTGTATGTGCTTATAAACATATGATTTGTTTTTTGGGTTTCCCTCCAGAGATTTTTTATGTAGGCTTTATTTTGCCCAATATGAACATTGCAAAAACCGTTTTTTCGTACTATCGCTCGCGATAGTACATCTGTCAATTTTAACAATACAGAGAAGATTAGCATTGTCCTTGCATAAAGATGACACGCTATACAAAGAGATTTAACATTTTTTTTTTTTTAATTCCCGATCCAAATTTCCCGGAGAATTTATTTGATTACAAATGGAAAAGTCATATCTTCAGAAACTCCTTCTAGGGCCCAAAAGTCTCTTTTCTTGCGGCACTGGCGCCGGTACGAATCCCATGCGCGGACGTCACGTGTGCGTGCCCGTTACACGTCTCAACATGTCTAGCGCTCTCACTACCCAGCACCATGAGTTCCAACCGTGAGAATTTGCCTTGGTATGTAATTTCCCTATAATCTGAAGCAAGACTAACATCAGGGTGGAGAAATTCAGACCCTCGTCACTTGAGGAGATCTACGGCCAAGAGGAGATTGTGAATACAGTCAGAAAGTTTGTCCATGAGGGCAAATTGCCCCATCTTCTATTCTACGGTCCCCCAGGTACCGGAAAAACATCTACAATAACAGCATTGGCTAGAGAAATTTACGGCCCCCGGTATAAGAGTATGGTGTTGGAATTGAACGCTAGTGACGACAGAGGAATCGATGTGGTTAGAAATCAGATCAAAGACTTTGCCAGCACGCGCCAAATCTTTAGCCAGGGGTTCAAATTGATTATTCTAGATGAGGCAGATGCCATGACTGCCGTGGCCCAGAATTCGTTGAGACGGATCATCGAGAAGTATACCAAAAATACCCGTTTTTGCATTCTCGCCAACTACTCCCACAAGCTAAATCCTGCGCTTGTCTCGAGGTGCACGCGGTTCCGATTCCAACCCATTTCTCAAGAAGCAATTAAAGAAAGGGTCAAGAACGTGGTGTTGCAGGAAAAACTCACACTTTCAGCAGATGCCGAACTGGCGTTACTTGGGCTCTGTAAGGGAGACATGAGAAGGGCATTGAATGTATTACAGGCATGCAAGGCAGCGCTTGATAGTGATGGCGACGAAATCAGTGTTGATATGATCTACGACTGTATTGGAGCACCTCATCCTGCAGATATTGAGGCTGTGTTGGACCTGGTGTTGAAGGATGACTGGACCACCAGTTTCTTGACTTTTAACAAGTACAAAACAACCAAAGGCTTGGCCTTGGTGGACTTGTTGCTGGGATTTGTCGAGATCTTATCCAATTATGACTTGAAGCTGGAGACCAGAGCCAAGATCTTAAAGGGGTTGGCCGACATTGAGTACGGCATTTCAAAGGGTGGAAACGAAAAGGTGCAGACAAGTGCCGCCATAGCGGTAGTCAAGGATGCCATGGAGGGGCAGGCCTAGATGCAATAATAGACGTTTCCTGTTTAAGGGACAAAGGATGTGATCGTTAGTTGAATATCTACAGGACAATTTTTACCAATGGAACAAGATACAATTTCCAAGTGAAATTGTTAGGTTCAAGGAGAGACAACGACATGGAACAAAACTTGGATTGGTTGGTTGAAGGCTCTTCACCAGCGAAAAAGGACAGGATAATTATATCCGAATGGTGGTGATGAGAGCTGACAAATCTAGATTTTATTTCCTAATTTGGATCTATATCAGGTTGGCTTAGTCCGGTATAGAGTTCCTAGCAGGATTAATTCTCTGGGAATGCGCATCTAACAATGCAATTTACATACGAAAAACGTGTAATTATGTGTCCAGAATGGCTTTACAATAATTTGATAACAAAATGAAATCAATACAAAAATCCTAGATTGATCTGATGAATTGTGATCATTCAATATATTCTAAATTCGAAATTAATCTGACAATAATCCAGATAGTGATATAGATTGTGATTGGAAAATTCAGATAACTCAACAATAAGAAATTCTCGAATATTTCAGTAATTCAATTAATCAATGAATTCATCATTCACTAATTAATTTAACAATTTTAATCAAAATCATCCATGGGTTCATTGTTATGGTCCTATTCAGCTGTGCGGCCTGCTCGGTGCAGGACCTCAGCACATTAGTCGCAACTATGTCACATCCTCTCCGCTCGATGCTATCTCCACCATGGAAGACATTCCAGGACTAGACATCGTGGCGGAGCTATTTCCCTCAAAACCCCGCACAGAATTGGCCTCGCGCTTACTAACCTCATCAAGCGTGGGAAGCCTAGTCGAAGAGCTCTTGCTAGAGCAGGCACAACCAACCGCCAATGGCTACAGTCAGGATGTTCAGAACATTGAACTTATGTTTCCCAAAGTGAAGAAATGTGAAATTGCTGCAGAACTACAGCGGAACAATAATGATGTTGATGTTACTATCAATAAATTCATGCTGGACAGCCCAGTGGCTCAGCTCAGCAAGCTCTTGGGTCTCGGCGAAAACAAGATCCAGCCGTACCTTGATGTGCATAAAGACGACTTTTTCCGGGCATTGGCGGATATCTTAGCGCATTATAGGACACAAAAAAAAGCATGGACATCTCGAGTCCAGGATCGGAACTCCTCTACTATGAAAGACGCCTACACATTCTCAGAGACTAAGCCAGAGGTTCATGAGTTACACCAGTACATCCAAGCTGAGCCAGCGCTTCAGCACCTTAACTATGACTTTTTCGTTAAGCTGCTTACTTTTTTTCAGGGTAATGTGCTTAAGGTGCTTGAGGTTGCGAATCTCTTTATCGAGGCTAGAAAGACACACATCACCTACGAACCCAAATTGGGTTTCGTGTACCGTTCTTTTCCAGAAAGCTCTAAGCTGCCATCCACATCCGAAGTCCTCAAGCAAACAGTCGAGCAGAAACTTTCCGTTATGCCCACTCTTGCCGACTCTCGCTCTGCTAAACTGTCGCTGGGTGCCACCTACAACGCCCTTGCTCGACCTCAGTATATGATGAACCCTGTTTCTTCCAATTCACTATCATCTGGCGGCGCTGCAAAGTCCTCAAGTGGACCTGGATCTGTGGGTGCAACAATTGACTTGCACGGCTACACTGTTTCTGAAGCTGTGTCCATGACAAAGTCTGCCTTGGAGACATGGTGGAATCAGGAGAAGGAAATGCGTGTTGCCGAAGGCCTTCTTCACCAACACGGCGCCAAAGCGGACTTTGTTCCGCCTATGGTGATTATCACGGGACGAGGGCTTCATTCTACGGGTGCTCCAAAGATTCGTGCATCTGTCCTCCGTTTGCTTCGAGAGGGAAATTATATTATCAGCGAGAATATCGGAAACGTTAGTGTGTATGGAAAGAGGAAATAGACAAATAGACAAGACTATGGATTGGGATTTGGGCCGCCGGACTGAACCTGAAACTTTCAAATACTTCATAGGATTTATTAATGCCAGTAAAAATTGAACCCAACTAGTAAAGCATTGATATAGCTGTCAAAAAATGATTCCGCCCAGGATCGAACTGGGGACGTTCTGCGTGTTAAGCAGATGCCATAACCTACTAGACCACGGAACCTTTGATGGAAAAATTCGTGCATGGTATCTTTAGTAAAGTATAGAACCAATGGCTCCAAAAGGCTGATTTAAGGTCATTATTGACTTTGTTTAAGTTTAGTTACAGTTTGTGCGGTACGTATCTGACTCAATCTCCACGCAAAGTCAAGCCTTTGAATACCTTTTGATATTTGACCACACATAAACATCCAGGTGTCACACTAGATTGTCCGGGTCAACTACGCAAATTTTTGTTCGGTTTATTGACCTTCTTTAATCGTCTCTCCACTCAACAAACACCTCATCCGTCCGAAAGCGCTGGGTGCACACCGTGTCTTCTAACTTAGTGGTCTGTCCCATCCGGTGAGCTAGCAAGCCAGCATGAGCAATCATAATTCCGTTGTCGATACAAAAACGTTCATCGGTGGCAAAAACAGACCCATTCATCCTGTCTTTCACCATCAACCCCATCATCTCCTGTAAGCGTTCGTTGGAGCCAACGCCACCAACAATCAAGACCTGGTTGCTCTGCACGTGGGCCATTGCCCGTTCAGTGATCTCGACTAACATGGAAAAGAGGGTTTCTTGAAGTGAAAAACACAAATCCTCTGCGGTGATGGGCTCACCTGTGTCCGAATCCACGAGATTCTTCCCCGATGGTTTGAACAAGTCTTTTGCAACACCATCAACGTAACCAAGAATTCCCGACATCGATAAATCCATGCCTTTGACGGTGTAGGGCAACGAAACGAGATGCTTCCCCTTTTTGGCCAATTGCTCTATATTGTAACCCGGTGCAGGCTCGTTGGGGATCTTCAAAGTTCGGGCAAACCGATCAAGGCAATTACCAATAGCAATATCCAAGGTCTCGCCAAAAATACGGTATCTCTGCTTGGAGTATGCAATCACCTGGGTATTCCCGCCGCTAACATAAAGCACCACTGGATTCTGAGCACCGGTGATTTCTCTCCCCATTTCAATGTGACCAACACAATGATTGACTCCCACAAGTGGCAAATCCCATAACTGTGCAAGAGTTCGGGCTGCTATCACTACACTTTGTAAAGGAGCACCCATTCCGGGGCCCTGAGTGAAGCAAATGCAGTCTAAGTCGGCCCCACAAATCTTAGCTTCGGCCAAAGCACTTTTGATTATTCTAACAACCCAATTCCGGTGATGTCTAGCGGTATCACGGGGTAAAAATCCTTCACCGGGTGGCGTAATGTATGTATCTCTGACATTGGAGAGAACTTGGGCATGATTTTCGGCAGTTAATCTCCCTAGATTATGCTTAATGACACCCACTCCAAGTTTGTTTGCAGAACCCTCCAAGCCCAACGCTAGGTAATAATTTTTGCCAGGTTTGGCGTATTTGTCAAGACTGAGCATGGTAGCTGAATATGCTGTGCCTGGTAACTTTTATTGACTTGTCAGGATGGAAATATGAAGTGTCAAAGATTTGTTTTTTTTTTCACTGAGTACTCAATTCACTTTAAATCACTCGATGGATTTTTGTTGTGCCCTGATTATGGAGACGTAGGGATGAGTGCAGAATGTGTACCACTGAGATGGCCTCGCCAAATGCGCACTACTAGTGACCTACTACAACTACAACTACAACTACAACTACAACTACAACTACAACTTTAAGTACAATTAAAGCTTCAGTATATCCAAATACAGCTCCCAATTTATAGTTGCTAGTACAAACCGCTTTACTAGAATTACTCACTAATAATTATAAGCACTAATTACCTATTGTGCACTAACTACTTACTGAGCATAATCTCTACTTACTGAGCACACTTACTGAACACTAAGTGCTCTGTTTTTTTTTTTTTGTTTCTGTTTCACTTGTCGATCCAAATGTCTTCCTTTCTTTTTACTTGTGAACCGGTTTTTTTTATTGCTACTGATCCATTCTTGAAATCCTTATATTTCAGTTGTATATACTTATGATTTCAAATCTTAGCATTTGCATATGTCACACGTGCACTTAGATACACATTGACAAGAATCGCACTTACAAGATTTGCATTCGCAGGTCTTTTTGCAATCACAAGCATTTTCTTGGGTGGGTTGAATAGGTTTTGTTGATTGAGAGTTGCAAGAGCACGACATTTTGGTGTGGTAAATTCCTGGTATTGTTTTTTTCTTGGGGTGGTTTTGATTCTTGTTCTAAAAGTCTTTCCTAAGTTGGAAGTATTTGTTGAACTTGAGCTGATGTAATAAGGGGAATATCGGCACCTTTTATCTTGGTGCGCTATTTCTGCGTTTTCGTGCGATATTTTTGCGCCATTCATGATGCGTCAAATGTGCTTGAAATAGGCTGATTTATTTCCAGGAGGTTCCATGGCTGGGTGCAGTACCACAACCTTCAGTTACCCTCTTTGTTGCTTTAGTTACATTCACTGGGGAATAATTTTTTCTTACCCATTATGTCTTGTATCCGCCATGGTGTGGTCTTGCATGTGGGCACACCCACCGCATCATGCGCTCGCCTAATCATAATATGGTTGTTAGGGTCCCTATACCGGATCACCTTACCCCATCTAGAACCTGATTTCAATTGAGCTATACCGCCATTGTTATAAGACTCTATGTAGGACTAAGTCTTTCCCACAATTGACTGTTTCTTATCAGGAGTCTCGCCAGGCCTAAGTTACCAGCTAGTTTCAGATTTGACTAGCTACTCTTTGCCACACGTCATGAACCTTGAATCACCCTACGTGCCTATACTATGTCGGGATACTGTCTCGAACTCAACATTCACATCATGAAAATTACAATGGTATCACAATGTTGAAATCTTCTTTTTCTCATTCCCAAAATTTTTGCCTTTTCAAGATATGATTGTATCCCCGCTTTTGGTGGCCCTCCCATGTTATTCCCATCGTAGTCACCCATTCATCGCACCAGTGCATCTCAAAGCATCTCGGTGCGCGTCACAACATCAAAACAACGTGCTTTACAACCCACAAATGGCAGACCCGTTACAGAGCATCCGTGAGTCATGCAAAGTGATTGATGGTGCTAAATTCGACAAACCTGGAATATTTACCAATGCCATTCTATCGCGCCCAGAAGTCACCACTCTCATCAGAGACGCCCTCATCCCCGAGCGTGCTTTATACAAGATCACCCAGAACTCCGGCCTTAGTTCGCTGATGGTGAAGCAACATAATGATGACGGTAAACCCTTTTTCACTGATCTTAATCCAGAGCGGACTGACGGTAAATCCTCCTACGCAGCACCGGATGCTTTGCTACAAAGAAGCAATGCCGTGGCCATCCCACAATTGGTACAAACCCCATCAACTTCTGAACAAAATATTGACATTTCTTTATCGCCACTGAGGAGAAGATCTTCCAATCAGAAACTTGTTTCTGACGATGTTTTACACAGCGATGATGCAAATACCATGTGTCAAGCGCTCATCTCGCTCTTAGAGCAGTACCCCAATCTACAATCGGATGTACAGTCAAAAAGTCATATCATTGCACTCCAGAACGAATTTCAAACCATGAACAAAGAAATCTTGGCGCTTGAAAGAGAAGTGACTGAGCAAGGTTTCAAGCTCGACCGCCATAATGAAAATCTCAACGAATTGCTGCCCCGAAGAGGCAACTTCTCGCCAAAAAAGACGCTTCTGGTGGACGAGATGATAAGAAAAGAGGAACTCGAGATCGAGGAACTTGAGCGGGAACTTGAAAAGAGGTCTGTTAATTAACTTGGATGCCGGCTATCCATCATACATATATCAGTACAAATCATAAAGCAGACATACAATTGCGATGAATTAAATTTATTTCCACTATCTTTCTCTCGTGGACTTACATATAATGTCGGATCTATTTTATTAATGTACTAAGGCACGATGTGCCATTGTAGTCAATGCTTAGACGAAAGACAAAATGTCGGAGTCACCGGCGTCCAAGATGGACATGGTACCAACTCTGAACATCTTACCACAAACAGTACCCAACTCGTTGTTACCACCCTGGAAGTAGTAGACCTGGGTCTTGGACAACATAGCGTAGTACTCCAACTCAGACTTTCTCAAGACTGGGGTGTTGCTAGAGATGATGATCAACTTAGCCTTACCGGATCTGATAGCCTTGATGGTGGACTTGTATCCCAAGGCGTACTTACCGGACTTAATAGCCAAACCCAACTTGGCGTTGATGTTGTCGTTGTTCTTGTTCTTTGGGGCCTGTTGGTTAGTATGAGTCTGTAAAGCTACGGTGGAGACTGTTGTCTCCATATGCAATAATAAAGTATACGGACCATCTCTGTGATTGATTAGTTAGTTAACACTCCGGTCTGTGAAGAAAAGAATGGCACTAAGAGGCATCGAAAAATTTGTGCGGTGCGCGCAGCACCTTCGCGAAACAGTCACTGCACTCACGTGTCTTCCAGGGCTAACGGCTGTGGTCGCACCTCCATTCCACCTGAGCACACATAAGAAGACGAGAAAAGAAAAATGCTGAGCCTTTTTTACAATTGGGGCTGATATCACGCTTCTTATATACCTTTACAATATGTTCAGGTATTCAACATCTTCCTGGAAGTCTGTGTTTTATGAAACACATCACTTTAGCTGCCTAATCTAACATGCAGGTGTTTTCGGCTTCCGGCACGTGAGCGCGCACCCTGCCTCTGAGTGGCAGTAGCGACGCTCGCACCCTGTCCTGTATACACCGCGGGTCTCCCAGTGGATGAAAATTTTCTTCTTGAGACGCACTTTTAGATTTCTTTCTTAACCAACTAAGCAGGTATGTGCAATTACACTGAAACGTGAGGCTGTACTCAGCAATATAAGAGGGAGTTATACAGCCCAATATCCCCGATACCTACATAGGTCGTCCCGTTATGTGACGAGGCATTCGGTGATTTATGTGGAGGTCGGAAAGCAACCCATGCAGCCATAAACCCAAGAACCATTACTAACATCTCAGCACAATGAAGCTCGAAATTGACTCTTTTTCCGGTGCTAAGATCTACCCAGGTAGAGGTACCTTGTTCGTTAGAGGAGACTCCAAGATCTTCAGATTCCAAACCAGAAAGACTTCCGCTTTGTTCAAGCAGAGACAGAACCCAAGAAGAGTTGCTTGGACTGTTTTGTACAGAAGACAACGTAAGAAGGGTGTCTCTGAGGAGAAGACCAAGAAGAAAACCAGAAGAACCGTCAAGAACCAAAGACCTATTATTGGTGCTTCTTTGGAGTTTATCAAAGAGAAGAGAAACCAAAAGCCAGCTGAGAGAAAGGCTACCAGAGAGGAGAGAATTGCCAAGGCCAAGGAGGCTGCCAAGATCAAGAAGGCTGAGAGAAAGGCTGCTGGTGTTATTGCTGAGAAGAACCACAAATACTCCAAGTTGGGATCCAAGGGTGCTTTCCAAAAGGTCCACGCCACCTCCCGTTAAGCCTGAGTTACCTTGACAATCTTATACGCCGAGCAATTTGTTAATCAATACAAGCAAGTTCTAAATTACCATAGTTTGTATTCGCCATGTAGAAACCGTTCCGGTGACCGCTGGTTACGACTAAGCACCAATTCCACATCCCCATTGCTTTGAAATCCAAAGTAAAATGTTTCCGTGCTGTGACAGTACACCAAGTGAAGTCCAGTCTTAGAACGCACCGTCAATACCACCCCCAAATAAGGCAATCTTCCCAAACGAGCACCTCTTCTAGTAACCCGATCCACAAGACAATCTCCTAATACTGGCCAGTTTTCGCTGGCCGCTAACTGTTCTGCTATTGAATCGCAGAGATAAGATGCCAAATTTATTTGTATAATCTCGTCTCCGTTTCCACTGCACATGCAACAAGTTTCGATATCCCCGTAGCTTCCGTAAGCCAAACCGGATCCAGAGATACCAGCACAGCTGATGCGTCCCGGAATTCGGTAAAAGTTTCCTCCAGATGACGTTGCCAAAGAAATTCGGCCTCCAGTCGTGTGATCTAGATACATCAATCCAATGGTATCTTGTACTTCGGTGTTAACAATCTGAACAATATCGACATCATCGACACTGTCTTTAGAGCCCATGAGACTGTCATTCTCTCGGCTTGTTTCATTCTGGCCAGGCATGGTAGTCATATATGCGTGGAACGCCTCGTAGTCCTCGATAGCCTTTTTCAGCACTAAAGAAACGTCTGACGAAAACAAGCTCGCCAAATCCGAGGACAGCAAGTCAAGTCGGCTCTGGGAATATGCTTTAATTGTTCTATATTCAAGAGCAATTGGTCGCGATAAGCCCAATTCTCGGTACAAGGTATTGGCTCCATATTGCGTATCAAGCCAAGCTGATAAGGTGTAAGTGAAAGCAGTGGGAAAACGCTGGTTCTGAATGTTCATAACAGAGCACTGAGACTTTATAGCCCGAGACTCTATTTCAATAATAGTGCAGTCTGAAGAAGCATTGCCCTCCAAATCCAAACTCGATCCTTTGGCGGTGTTAGTTGATACACAGCGCTCAACAACATGAGATGCCTCGTTGAGCGTTGTGGAATGTAGCGCCGATCTGAGAAGTCGTTTGAAATGACCATCATGGGTAGCCAGGTGTTTGCCTGCACCTATGTGTACGATAAGAGACATGTTCACGGTAGTTCGTATGTTTCCACGAAGAGCGGAAGAGGTATAGACACCCCAACTTCAAACAAAAAAAGAAGGATGGTCCCTAGCAGGATCGAACTGCTGATCTTGGCGTTATTAGCACCACGCCTTAACCAACTGGGCCAAGGGACCTTTGTATAATATCACATTTTTGCAAGAATTCTCGAGGACCAAAAATCAGTCCATGGACCTCGAAAAATTTTAAGAATCACACTTTGACTGCAGACAAAAATTCACATTTAAGATAATTCCTTGCACACATATATAATTTTGATGCGCAATAAATAAAGTTTGTATATAGATAAGTAAAATTATGTGTTACATGATTTCAATTAAATTAATCCGAATTTCACCATCATAGTTCATGCAGCATTTCTATAATTACTGACACAAGTTTGATGTGAAAGGCGGCCTTAACCAAATCTTCTCTTAATTTTATAAGATTACAAATCTCAGATTAAAGTTGAAATGTTTTGAGGTTTGTAAATTTTTAGATAATCATCTACGGAATGTGCAAACAAGCCCAAACGCAGCAATGGTCAGAACGAAAAAACACCAAAAAAAATACTAAAACGTCTTGTGATAATCTCTTAACTACAATTTTACTTTATTAAAAAAGTCTATTATTCTATTATGTTTCCATCTTATCAAAATTCTTGCCTAGTTATTATGGAAGATAGAGTTTTATCACTATCCTTACGCGAAGCCCATTTACCCAGAAGCAATTGAAAAAACAACAGTCAGCCTCGTGGGGAACGAACACATGCATGAATGCGCATCATCGCATCAATAAACTCACCACTATACTATCACAATGAAATACAAGCTACTATGGGGAAAAGGCATAATAAATGACTTAAGGGCCAGATTACGATACTACCGGTCAGATTTTACTGATGCTTACAACTACCGAGTTGTGCCGTCCATCGTATTCATCTTTTTCACAAACCTTCTTCCCGCCATAGCCTTTGCACAAGATATGTTCGATCGAACGTCGAATCTGTACGGTGTCAACGAGGTGCTACTAAGCTCTGCACTTGCTGGCGTTGTTTTTGGGCTTTTTTCGGGCCAGCCATTGTGCATTGTGGGAGTTACAGGCCCTATAGCAATCTTTAGCTACACCGTCTACGACATCGTCCATCCTCGCGGCACGCCGTTTTTCCCGTTCATGTGCTGGATATACTTGTGGTCTATGGTCATGCATTTTCTCATAGCCATCTTTAATTGGGTGCTGTTGATGAAGATAATCCTGAACTTCTCGTGTGAGGTGTTCGGCTTTTTCATCTGCATGGTTTATTGCCAAAAAGCAGTCCAGATGCTCAATCGCCAATTTCACGATGGGGGTATCGCTTCAGGATTTTGTTCCGTCATGATAAGCTTGTTGATGGTGATATTTGGCTTGGGCTCATCAATCTTTGGCTCTCAATTACATTACTTTAGACCCTGGACCAGAAAGGTCTTTGTGGATTACGGAGTGCCAGCATCAGTTATATTTTTCACTGGCTTCATTCATTTTGGTGGATTCTTGGATGATGTGCACTTAGCCCGCTTGCCCACCACCAAAGCTTTCGCTCCAACCTCTCTGTCAGCAGATGTGGGCAGAACTCATGGCTGGTTCATCCACTTCTGGCCGGGAGACAACATAGATGTGGGGGATGTATTTCTCGCTCTACCATTTGCAGTATTGCTTACATTCCTTTTCTACTTTGACCATAATGTGTCTTCTTTAATGTGCCAACTGAAAGAATTCCCACTTAAGAAACCCGCTTCTTTTCATTGGGACTTCATGCTCCTCGGGTTGACAACTGGCATTTCTGGTCTCATAGGCATCCCAGCTCCAAATGGGTTAATTCCCCAAGCTCCATTGCATACAATGTCGTTAGTGGAACATGACTCCGAAACTGGCGAACCAGTATCTGTTGCGGAGCAGCGGGTCACCAATACCATCCAAGGCGCCATGACATTCGTCATGATGTCCGGTCCATTTTTGATTCTACTCGGTCTAATTCCTCAAGCTATTTTATCTGGATTGTTTTTCATCATGGGCATTACCGGTCTTCATGGCGGACCAGTGGTCAACAAGATCCGATTTCTTTTCATCGATAAGTATTATATCGAAAATGACAGCTCGTGTCCGCAACTCTGGAAGGACCTCAACCTCATTCCGAAAAACAAACGCAAGTGGTTTTATCTCTATCTTTTGCTTCAGGTGATAGCTGGTGTGGCCGAATTTGTCATTACGTTGACCAAAGGAGCTGTTGGCTTCCCAGGTGTGTTGTTGTTCTTTGCCATATGTGCTAGATGGGTGTGGCCACTCATAATTCCAGAGGAGGATCTTTCATACTTGGATGGCGCCGTTGCCGAGCCATTCATCATCAAAAGTCTTGAGGTTAACGCAAGTGCCGAAGAAGCGCTCAGCTCTTCCACAGAGGGCGACAAAGAAGTATGAGAAGGCAATGGCTGAATAGATAATCTGAATTTATATTAAAGGGAATTGACCGGCTTTGTGGTCATCATCTTGAATTTTAAAATCAGGGTTTCACGAGAGCCCAAACATCGCCATTATATACATGCAAACAATGTAAATCAAGTGCATGGTACTCTTCATCCATATATGCTGAAAATGAAATGAAAGTCACAACTCACCTTGAAGTTTTTGAACAAAAAAAAAAAAAAGATAGTAGGGATTCGAAAAAAAAAAAAAAAAAGATAGTAGGGATTCGAAAAAAAAAAAACAAAAGTCCCACTTCAATTAATTTTCTGAAATGATCCATTGCTCGAAATTCTGCTTAACTCTCAACTGGATCTCAGTGGCCTTGGCATCGTTGGCTTCCTTTCCGTTCAAGTAGCCGACCTCCAAGTTCTGACATTGCTGGACAGACTTCACAACAGACTTATCCAACAACTCCTCCTTCATGGCTTCATCGGATTCTTCAATGGCATTTCTGATACCATTGACAATAATCTTGACTCTCTTGAAGTTCAAGATCAAGTCCAAGTCGACCCAACCTTCGGTGCCCATGTTCTTTCTTAAGTAAACATCTCTTATCAAGTTACCCACGGAGAAGTAGTAGTCTATTTGTTGAGTCAATGCTTGTTGAGGATTCTGCTTAGGAGAAATTGGAGGTGGGATCTGCACAGGAAGAGGTGCCGCGTATGGCATTCCCATCATTGGTTGAGGGTGTTGCGGGAGAGGGACAAATGGAACAGAACCCATTGGGATAAAACCGCCATTTTGAGGCGAGTATTGGTTAGCGCCTTGGTGAATATTTCCGTTGCTGTTGGATCTTCCTCCGTAAGAACCGTTCGGTCTGAATTGCCTGTTGTTGGCTTGGTATTGTTGGGGAATAAACTGCTGGTAAAACCCGCCTTGCTGACGATGTTGAGGCTGTTGACCTCTGGTATTTTGCTGGCCTGGAACAGCACCATTTTGGTTGTATCTTCTATAAGTTTTTTGCTGCTGAGAATTAAAACGTTTGTCACCGGTTTGGAAGGTCTGAATTTGTCCCTGATCAATGCTGTTGTCTAGGTTGTCTTCCGAGCGGGGCTTGTCGTAGCTGTCATGTTCGTCGTCCTTGGATTCATCGGCCTTACCATGAGCGAAGCCGTTAGCGGCAGAGTCTTGAGAATTTTTGTTTTTTCTGGTACTCTTGTTCTTTCTTTTGTTTTTCAGTTGCTGGCCGCTGCCACCGTTAAGCTGGGAGTTTCTGGGGCTGGGCAAGACGACCTTGGCACTAATCGGAACCCATTTGTTAGGCTTGATGAATTTGGGACCAATGTTGGCAGAAGACTTTTGCGACTGTTGCTCGATTTCTGATATTCTATCAGGGGTAGGCCATTTGTGTTCGTCGACATCAGAGGCTGGGGCGGAGGCGCCCGCAGAGCCCCAAACTGACTGAGAAGGAACAGGAGCAGGAGTTAAGGTCTTTTTCTCCTCCTTTGAAGCAGCCAGTTTTTCACTGGACTCGGAGGCCAGAGCCTCGGCAGATGCAGTTGTGGATTGTTCTGTGGCGGAAGCGGATTCAACGAAAGGGGAGGAGTCGGGGTGAGATGCAGGAGCCAGCTCGACGTCCTCGGCGTCGTGCTTCTTTGCAGCGACGTTGGCGTATGAAATAGACATTTTTTAACTGGTTCAGAGTTCACGCGGAGAAAAGTCTAGAGGCAATGGCAGATAAGTGATTTGGTGGGCGGCAAGTGGGATCTTCGAGGCTGCAAGTCTGAAACTGACAATACAGGGCAGAACAAACAGGACAATGAAATGTTAGGAAACGGAACCTTCGATGAGATCAAAAAAAAAAAGGTGGATGCCGTTGAAATGGTTTGGGGACTGTAGACTTGTCTAGGAACAAAAAAAAAAGATAAAATTTTCTCGCCAGAATTTTTTTTTCTCAAGCGTCTGAAAAATTTTTGAAACGCTGTGAGACCAGAAAAGCGAGCGACAGCAGAAAAGACGTCACAAATCACGGGTTACCGGCGGTCGGAAGAAGTTGTAGACTAAACACCTGGTTTTGAATCACACACTTGTGCTTGTGATGAGACTGCAACTGGTTTTGACTTTTTATGTGTTTTCGTGTTGGAATTGGTCTTTTGGTGGGGGAGTTCGCAGCTTATAAGTAGCGTGGTAACAAGGACCCAGGTAGAGAAAGGAGGAGCTTAAATCGAGCAGTCCGCAAGATATAGACATATGATTGAAGAGTGACTTAACGAAGCACATAAATTATCAAAATATGAAGCAACATTCTACTGGATGTTATAAGCTATATAAGGTCTATATGGTATACAAGTGCCTGCGCCAGAAGCAGAAATGGCAATGCTATATTAGACGCGTCAAGGTACCGAGATTTACATTAATACAGGCACAGTTCCTATGGATTGTTCAAAGGAATTTTTGAATTATTATCAAAAAATTTGAACCATATTTGACAAAAGCTTAGACTAATTTTGAGTATTCAAAATGAGTTATAATTGTCTTGGTATTAAAGATGAGTTATTATTGTCTTGTGTGAGAGACTCTATACCGGCCTAAGCAGACCCCGATATCTTACTTCCCAGCAAGAGTCTTGTCGTCCCATGTGACATGATTCACCTTCGCTTAAGATGAGCTCTTCAATTTATATCGATAAAAGACACCTGCAATTGCAAAATGGCAATCTTTTCGATGTCAGCCAACTTCTTTAAACCTGATATCTAGGATCCGACTCTTGTGAATGATAGAGATCATATTACAGTGTGTAGACTACTCGACACCAGTACATTCCATCGAATACTGGTGAATAATTCAGATAGTGATCTAGAAATCCGTTTGCTGATTCTATTTTCCATACTCTCATATCTTGCATACTCTACGTCCACAGTGGTATACTATATATATATCCTTTTACATGAAGAAAAAAGCATACTATAATGAATAAGCCGAATCGAAAGTAGGGTTTTTTGTGAGATTTACAGATATGAGCAAGAAGTAAAGAGTGTGTGCTGTGCTCTAGCAGGAGACGACATTACTAGTAAAAATATCGATGAGCACCAGTATTGGATCTATTGAACAGTAATGCATTTGTAGTTGCGATACTACCCTATGAACCCAGCCAATTGATCAAAATCAACATATTTATGAAACCATTCGTATTTCATTTCATTAATCACTAGTGTATCTTCTCCCATTTCATCACTTTCAAACAGAACAAATTCTCACTGTACTGTATTAACCGTAGTCGGTCTCGCGCGCTCCACATGGTTCTCCACACTCGCACTTGGCCTCGGCACGCGCTACTCCATTCATCCGCTCCAGCTACACTTTCTACGCCGGCCGTATGTCTATCCTAGCAAATCCATTTTACCGGCCACTTCTTGAGATCGTCAGATCGTCGCGGAACGGTGTCGTATACGGCGGCAAAATCCGCTTTTCCCATGCCTTGGTGATTAACCTACTCTACCGCCTGGGCCCTATAGCACCCCGCCTCAAACAAGTTCTCAAGGCCACCAAAGAGCATTCCGTGGTATTGGCTGCATTTGCCGTAATATACAAAACTTTCGTTAACTTGTTGAAACTGGATAAGATGATGGGGCCAAACATGGGCTTGATCAAACTCATTTCCGGCGCGGTGGCCGGCTGGGTGGTGTATTCACAACACTTTGGTTACTTCAACCCAGGAATCACCCACCAAATCACCCTATACTGCTTCTCTCGGGTGTTAATTGCTCTGGGCAAGATTGCCCTCGACATGTATCTCCAATGTCGGCAGCCGTCCATCAAGCTTCAAGGGGCGCTGATCAAGTTCAACGATTTAAATCCGGCTCAAGCAAACCGCTTTCGGGCCAAGGTCTATGATAAAACATGGAAATACTTTGCTGTTGCAACATGGGCTCTTGTGATGTTTATCTATGATTACCAGCCGCAGTACTTGCAATCTTCCTTGAGACACTCCATGGCGTACATCTATGATGTAGAAATGGATACTTGGGCCACATGGAGAGACTTTTTCAATTTGTGGTGATTCATTTTTGAACTTGTTGTGGAAACTTTTACCTTTCTGGTATTGGTATTGATTCAGTTCGATCATTTATCACTGTCGTCGAACGCCCTTTGAATATGGCGAATATCTTTTACGACTTGCCTCATGGCCGAAACGAGAAAAGCTGTCTCTAACTCTGGAATAAACCCATGAACAAACACTTCTTGACTACTTTCGAATTTTTCTTTGTTGTCATTTGGATACGTCGTGTGGCTGGTACCACAAGTGCTCCGCATTCTCTTGGTCTCTTCAGAATTGAAGCCCCCTTTCATGGTTTGCATGGTAAAGTGATGAACCTTGTATTATTCTCTTTGTAATCGACCACGAGTACCTCTATATGTCATAATTAAAAAAAAAAAAAAGAGATTGCTCCTTTTTATTCCTGCAAACCTTCCGCTTTGATTTTTTCTTTCAATGCTTGATTTTCACTTTTGAGAATCCCCAATTCAACAACAAGACTTTGCTTGTTGCTGTGGCTCACCATTTGCAAAAGCGCCTCGTTTTCAGATTGCAAAACTGACATCTTGCTGGTGATCTTGTGTGCTAAGTCCTGTGCATCAAAGGTTCCATTAGTGGTGATTGAGGTGTCCTTAGTCATGACAAGGCTGACCAAAATGGCTTCCATTAATGACTTTGTTTCCTCGAGTTCCTGAGTTCTTTCGTTTAACGTATGTGTGAGATCTCTGAATAGCTGATAAAAGTTCTGCGGTACCCTCAATGATTCTTTGACTTCCAGTGCCGTTTCGTTTTCTGACGAGGCTGGGCCGTCCACGCCAAGCGCCGTAAGCTTTTCGTACATTGCCTTGTTGATCTGGGCTTTATAAGAAAGCTCAATTCCCATTACTTCCAAGGAATCTGAGCCATTAAGATCAATGCCTTGAGGCCCCGGATTGTATGGTCTCATAAAATTGTTTGAGCCAGAGTGAGATGACGTCTTTGTTTCTGAGGAAGTGGCTCTTACTTCATAGCTCGACACCCTTGGATTGAAATTTCCAGCGTAAGCTGCCTTTTTCTTCGATGTATTGTTAATAATCTGATTATTTGTACCATAATGATTAATAAAAGGCTGTAAAGGGCTGATAGAAGGTTCTTTGCCCAAAGCTCTTCTGTTGTTTACATTGAAGTCTTTGGAATTGAATGGCGCTCTGTCGATTCCAGGGGAATATTCATCAGGCTTGAAAGTTTCCAGATTGCTAGCGTAAATGGAATTTGAGATGAAGCTCGGTAATTGTATTCCCTGGTCATCCAACTGTGGAGACTCCATTAAGTTTCCGAGCCCCGCATTGAAAGATGGGAAACCTGGCATGGCGACTGTCTGGTTCCAGAATGATTTGGTATTTCCCTGATTTGAGTTTATGGCATATGAGCCCAAATGAGAGTATTCGGTTGCTGAGTTGGGAGGAAGAGACATGTCAAGGTCTGTGTCATCATTGCTGGCCATTGTGTGTCCACTGGAGGCAGTCACAGAATGACTTCCCGCAGTTCTGGGGTTGAATGTTATGTTCATTTGTTTCGCTGAAGAATCCATGCTAGCTTGATAATTAAGCAGTAGTTCAGGATGTAGTAAATTAATAATGGGCGAGCTTTCGGCGGAAATGAGTGAATTTATACGCAGCCCCTCCTCGTGCGTTTCAAATTTGCAGCCAGAAATGGTGCGCAGGCACGCAATTGGGCGCCAGTCGCATCTGTGTATGTAACATAAAACCACATTTTAACATTTGAAACGGCAGCCACGGCGTGGGTATTGTGCACTAAAATAACGACTGTAATATAATTATTTTTTGTGTTTATTTCATTTAAAATCTCTAATAACTTGTTAGCGTAACTAAACGCTAAATTTTTTTCATAGTTGCTAATAAATATCTTGCAGAATCTGCACCCGGAATCTGCCGCTCTAATATGTTTCGATGTCAGATAAATTGCGTCGTCAAAACCCGAAACGGGCATTACCTTGCGGACCCCCCTTTCCCCCGCCCAACATTTGCTTGAGTAATTGCCCTTTTGGATTAGATAACACCTGCTGGGGAAGTTGCAAGATCCTGTCCTCGAGGTTTTTCCCCACCAAAAATTCAAGCAAAACATCGGTGAAATGGTTGCAATTATTATCGAATAAATCATAAGCAGAGGCCGCATATTTACCATCTTCGTGGTTTCGAAGCTCTTCGAGAAATTCGTTGAAGATATCCACATCTATCAGGGTCATGCCCATACTATTCATTTCAATTGGGGTTCCATATTTGGTGTTGCCGGGATTATAGCAAACCTTGATTCCCTGATCAATATAGTATTCCTTGCCATACACAACGACGGATGTGTGGTAGATGGCGTCCAATTTCATGCCGAGTATCATGGGGGAATAGATGGCTGCTAGTCCATGGGATAAATCATAAACGGCCACCTTAACAGGAAACTCTTCATCCATTTTGGTAAAAGAGTTTTATGCTTCGCAAATTGCAGGTTCACACTTTAAAATATGGGGAACTCAGCGACTAAATAGTGTTGCGGATTTGCCATCGAGTCCGGTGGCACTGACGTAAAGCCCGTTTGACAAACATCATCATCTTAACTCCCGAGCAATAAAATCAGATCATTCACGAATTGCTAAAACAAAATCCACATCTACAAAATTCCCCACAATCTCTTCAAGATACTCATCAATTCCTGGTCCCATTCTGATCAAAATTATGCCTAGAAATTTTCGCATCGTCATAGACACGCGTGAAACCTGAGACAGACAAATTACCACTCGTGATACACCAGATGTCCGAAAGAGGTAGAACTACGAGACCCACCAAATGGGCGGGGAAAAGCTCTCGGTTTTTAAACTTTGGCAGCGAAAAGTTTGACACCATCATCACTGGCCATTTGACTCAAGAGCAAATCAATGCATACCAACAAATTTTTCGAATAGAGGAAATCTCAGATCTCTTGAGGAAGGCCGGTAACTCCAAAGGGTCCATTTTGAAACACTTGCCCTCTACAGAAACCCAAAATTTTAAAAGAGATCCCTCTCCTCCTCCACAATACGACCAAAATGGTAACAGGACCAACACAAGGGAGGTCAGAATCCACGATGAGATAGACAAAGAAAGACACGCTCTTGTGGAGGTGGCAGTGACAAGTATCAAAAACTATGAACCGCCGGCAGACTACAACAAGCCAGCAAAGACATCTGAAAAGCTCTACATTCCCGTGAAAGATTACCCAGACATTAATTTTGTGGGCTTACTTCTCGGACCCCGGGGTAACACGTTGAGACAACTACAGGAAGATTCTGGGGCCAAGTTGGCAATTCGAGGAAAGGGATCAGTTAAATACGGTAAGTCGAACGATTCGGGCCCTCTGGGTATGGAGGACGACTTGCATGTGGTGATTACCGCAGAGACCACGGCCAAAATCAACATGGCCATCAAACTCACAAATCAAGTGATCGAGAAAGCCATCTCGTCACCTTATGGACAGAACGATATGAAGCGTGACCAGCTCCGAGAGTTGGCTGTTTTGAACGGTACATTGCGAGAAACGAAGCCATATGTGCCTCCAGAGACGTTCAACCAGCGCCGGGCGCCCGCCATCGATGTCACTCAAATTGTGTGTCGCAAATGTGGTAAGATTGGCCATTATACCCGAGATTGTAAGGCGGTTTTAGATGCTCCAGTCTTTGAGCCAGCAACTTCAAAGAGAGAACTTGTTGCAGACCATCAAAACACCAAAAGACCGAGAGTGACACCCAACGTGCCTTCGTGGATGAGCCAATCGTCTGAACAAAGCGGAGCCTATACGGACAAATTCCACATATCCCAGACCTCGAATATGCCGTACGATCAGCGGCCAAATGACCCACATGCCGCTTATGGCGCTTCAGTGGCTTACAATCCACCACCGCAAATCCCAATGTCTTCCAGACATCAAGAGGCTCCAAGCAATTTGCCTCCTCCACCAGGAATCGCTCTGCCAAATTTCAAAATGTCTCCATCGCATCATCCACAGTCACTAGGCTCAAATAATTCTCCACCTCCAGTCTATTATGGGGCCAAAACTAGCTCTTCGTTTTTCAGGGATGGAAAGCTTCTAGTTGGGAATGCTCCTCCTCCCCCTCCATCAACAATAGCCCCGCCCCCGCCAGCCCCGCCAGCCCCGCCAGCGCCACCAGCACCACCGGCGGCACCAGCACCACCAAAATCAGCGGCACCAGCGCCTCCGCCTCGTCCGCCTCATCCTCTGTCATCGTGATACCAATATTTAACTACGAGCATTTGCTTATCATACAATCTTCATTAATGATGCGCTTAATACGCATTTTGGATCTTGGACTCCAAAGTCTGGAGGTTCTTTTTGATCATCTCGATAGTTGACTTCTCTTTGTGCAAAGAATTGAAAATGTCGGACAACTCCATACCGAAGCGTAAATTGGCAAGCGACTTCTCCACAGGTTCTTCCTCATTTTCTGGCGTTCTCTGCATGGAGACCTTCTTAATTTGCTCCTTGATGGTTTCAACACAGCTAATAAAGCTGGGATTTTCTCTATCGCCGACTGTGACTTTCTTGGTGATCAGGTTGAGCTCACTAAACCACTTGATTTCTTCATCCGAGAGCGGAAGACATTGCTTAGATTTGGAAGCCTCGAACTTCGCTATGATCTTCAGCTGCACTGAGTCGAGTCTGGCCAGTAACAGACGTTGGCGCTCTTCCAAAGAGACAATCCTCTTTTCGTTTCCTGCCTCTGGAATCTGGCAAATGTTTTGCAGTCTCTTTATCTGCGACTTGAGCTGACTAATTTGAAGACCTGTTTTGATCTGCGCAGCTACCAAGTACTGGGTATATCTTCCCACATTGGAGAGAAAATCAGAAGTTAAATCAAACGACGATTTTAAATAGTCCTCTGTATCAACGGCTTTGCTTGACTTCGTCACTGTATTGCGATCAGGATAAAGAAGTCTTAACTCTTCAGAAGGCAAGACACTAGATTTCAGTTCTGTCGAAATTGTAGACTTCAACTGTTTTTTAAGATGTGGATTCAGAGCAATGGTAAGAAGCTTCTTCCGCGTGGCTTCAGGTTTCAATGGCACCACCGACACAACTGACTTTCCTGAGAGGGCAACAACATATCCTCCTGTTCCCTCAATGACGTCGTCGATGAATGCAAAATCACTGGTGGAGCCAGCTTCGTTAGCGAGATTCTTTTGTTTGTATTGAATCTCCGATTTGCCTTGCGGGTTTTGTTCAAGCTTTTGCATGAGAAGCGAAGCATCACCAATAAGAACTCGGGCATTATTACTAAGAATAAATACCGAATTCTGTATGAGTTTCAAGGGATTCCGAATGCTAGTCTCCCATGTAAATTGAACCGAATCGTTCGTGAGGAGAGATAACTTGTTGAAATTCTCGCAAGCATAGCGAATATAGGCTTTTTCGATATTCTGTGCAAGAAGCTTTTCCTTATAAGCTTTCATTTCAGCATTGTACTCTGCGATTTTCCGGTCCATACTTATGTCCGAAACTTCCTCATAACCAAAGCCCTTTCTAATCTTCTTGTATGTAGCTTCTTCTTGTTTTGGCGGCGATGGCACAGTCAATTGAGGGAAGTCCAAATTTTTAGCCAGACTAAATGTTGGAACAAGGGGATTGATTTGTACAAGAGCTTGAATGGATGTCTGACCACCTTCAGCTGGGAAGGCAGCAGCCACCAAGGAGAATTTGTGATTGGAGCATAATTCGATGAGTCTGACATCACGACCTGTGGATGCAAGAGGACCAATCAAATGGCAGGGCCCCGAATAATTTGGGTGCCACGCAAACCCCTGGCTGTCTAGCGCTTTATAGCACAATGGCCTATTGAGCTGCAGACGGATTGCACCCACTAATCCACTCTGAGTATCAAGATGACGACGAGCGTTTTGGAATCCAAGCGATTGCGGGACCATTTCATCGATAAGCTCCATGGTGGCATCCCACTCACTGACATACCTGGCCGCAGAAGCTTTGGTGGCCCAGACCTTCGAGCCCAGCTTGAGAAATGGGTAAAGCGCATATATGGTTCCGTTCGAATTGGTGATATAAAGGGTCAAGATACCGGCAAAATGCACGCTGGATCCAAATGCAATAGATGTAGCGGACGCCTCAAACTCAGGATAATCGGCAAGATCAATAGTCAACACCGGAACCTGTGATGACACCACTATATCGTAGACCATGATCGTATTTTTGAGAAGTATCACCAACTCGGAATTCAGACTGCTGGCAGGATGCCACACCACTGACTTGATGGTGGAGTCAGTTTGGGGTAACGACGCCAAAAGTGCCAGAGATGAATGTTCGCCCTTTAGATGCTGTCTTGACTTGATGTAGAAGATGGAAATGTTTTTCTCACCAACTGATGCCAATAAAGATGAGTTTCTATTCAAAACAAGCTGATTGACCATGTAACTATGAGCTTGTGTGTTCAATACGCTGCACACATCGTGGCCGTGGATGTCGGTGACCCTGACAATATTTTCATGCGCCACAAATACCTGGGAATTGTCCTTGATGGCTAGCGCCTGGTGAGATCCGCCAAGGACATTCGAGAAGACTCCTGAGCTCTGAAGCGACTCAGTCAAGCGGGTCATAGACGAGTGGATGCGTGGGACTGAATACCCGTGTTAGAAAAGTATGTTGGTGCGCGAGCAGGTGTGCACGTGACCCAGATCACGCAGCTTCTTCGGCCGGCCTCACTGAGACGATAACTACTAAAATCCGGCATGAACTGATTTAATTTGGATTCTAATTGGCTACGTGGTAAACCATTACTATGCATTAGTGTAGCTGACCTCGGTTGTGGTAACTCCTGGTCGCATCTCATGGAGAAACGCTATGGACCTCGACACTGGCACCAAAGAGGGCCTAATTTCGGGCTTGGCCCATTTAGAACGAATCTTACTGAAAAGTGTGTTTTCAGGCAGTGGATTTGAGTAGTGAGTTACGGCCCGCTTACCCGAATTGCTTCTTTTAACTGATACAATGCCATCAGTCTTTGCGACCCGGATATCTTCCAGTTCAATGATTTTGGTTTGATTTTGTTCTCCGTTCTTCGAAATTTCATTATGCTCATGTCCACTTTCTTTATTCTTATTCTCTTTACCTTTGAAATAGCTTGAAAAAAAAGTTGTGGGTGCCGCCGGAGGAAAAGCCTTGAAAGCCTTTGTTTTGGAGAGTTTGAGTTTTAAGCTCAAGGCCCGTCGTAACCTTTCTCTCTTGCTTCCTCGAGAAAGAGCAGAAGTTGGTGATTCGGGAGTCATAGCGGTTTTTTTCCGCCAGAAGGCTGCCCATCGGGTCCCTTTTTCCGAAGTTTCTGTCATGGAGTATGTATTTGCACCCATCGCGAACAACAAATGCAGCGCTTTGCGTGTTCATGTCGCTGATTTGAATGAAAAGGGAATGCTCATTTAATTAGAAAAGGCATGAAAGAAAATAAAGAGTTTTTGGAATTAGTATTTAACTACTTAAGCTAAAGGGTTCAATTCCTTCACATGGATGTTTACCATCTTTTAAATGCTTAAATATCCGCTAAATCGATTCAATGCCGTTAACCTTTATTAATTCAATAATATCGGTATATAAAGGAAGATTGTGCCATTTGATGTTACACATTCAGAATAATCGAAGATCTGCTTAAACTTTCAAAAATCGCATTTGTTGGAAGTTGTGATTTTAGTGACAAGCTTCAAGATTTTAGATTTGAGCTTTCACTTGAACGTAGTCTTTCTCTTTGGCGATCGTGCTTTTCTCTCTCGATTCCCCCCCACAACTTGCTTAACTATAGAGCGAAAGGTACCAAGCACTTGTTCCTGAAAAAGGCGCCTGTTTTCAACCTCTGAACCGAGGGCCTCTTCGTTTCGCTCATACTGCTGCATAATGTCACACAAGCCGGTCTGCAAAAAAGCAAGTAACACATTAATCACTCCTTTATTATGATCATCAATCATTTTAATTTTAGCCAATTCCAGGTAAATCTGTGAAAATGGTCTCGTGGATTCGGGCTTAAATCGTGTTGCCAAAATTCGGTAGCTCAGTTGGATAAGCTGTTGCAAGCTGTGAATGGCTATTTGATTCGAGAGCCGAATCGCCGCCAAATCCATGCTCTTATTGCGAACTTCTGTGGTCAAACGGCCATTTTCACACTTGAGGCTTTCGCTGACGCTATGGACAGAATGAATTTTTTTTGTTAATGAGGAATTCAAATCTTTTTGGGTTCCCAAATCTTTTTGAAGCTCTTCGTACTGCACCTCGAGTGCCTGTTTGGCTTCTTTAATCTCTTTAAACTCGCGCTTGAGCTCAAGGTTGAACATCTGATCCTCGCTTTTTTCTGTTATTCGAAGAGCTTGAAATTCCTCGAGTTGCTGTTCCTTTTCTTTGGTCAATTTTTCTTGATCAATGGCTTTCTTTTGATGTTGTGAAACCTGAGCCTCAAGCTCTGAGATGTGGATCTGAAGACGGTCCTTTTCGCACTCGTGGGTTTTTGCAGCCGCCTCAAGCCGCTTGTTTGTCTCGAACAAAATACGGCTCTCCGACATTTGAAACAGATCCACGTCCAACGCTTTTTCGCGTAGTTTACGTATCTGACGGCTAAGCTCTTGATTTTCCTTAGCGCAAATCCCCATGTCTTTTTTCAAATTTTGCAATGTGTGAATATGCTGCTCTTTCTGCTGCTCCATCTGCTGCTCGCACAGTGCCAATTTGTCACTGAGTCTCAGCAAAGACTTTTGGTGGGTCTGAACTGCAGATTTGGCTACCGAGTTTTGCTTTCGGATTTGTTCTTGTAATTCGTCGATTTTTGCCTTCCATGCGTTTTCTGCCTCTTTACTCTTCCATTTTTGGTTCTCTTCACTGGCAATTTGCGCCTGAAGCTTTTGTATCTCGGCTTGCATCTTCAACGCCTCTGACCTAAAATTCTGCCCTGTCTTTTCAAGAGCCACAAACCCTTCAACAATATCTTGCTGAAGCTGGCTCAAACTGCATT
The DNA here is from genome assembly GCA_002374725.1 of Metschnikowia hibisci. Taxonomy (NCBI): domain Eukaryota; kingdom Fungi; phylum Ascomycota; class Pichiomycetes; order Serinales; family Metschnikowiaceae; genus Metschnikowia; species Metschnikowia hibisci. The sequence goes on along the minus strand of NLAP01000005.1, from coordinate 739,291 downwards.
CTGCCTCTTCCATGTGTTCATGTCCCGTCATGTGACATATCTGCCGATAAATTGGGTATATGATGGATAGAGCGTTTAATGGCAACTCCTCTACCAGATCCACATCTGTAGAGTCAGAATAATTGACTCCAACACTCCTTGGGTTTTTCTCATTTTCGAAATCCCTCGATTCTTTCTGAATAGGGCTGCGATCTGTTTCTGATTGCTCATGTCTTTCTTCATCTGGGAAGAAGCTCTGGAGCACTTCTCCCGCTTTTCTGCTCTTTGTAGACTGGCTTTGAGACTCGGAAAGGGAGATTCGGGCTTCTGAATTAATAGTATGATGTCCCAATTCTTTGACCCGATGTTCAATGCTCTGGGTTTCGGGCCCGGTTTCCACTGAGTCACTTCCAGTCTCCAAATCAGCCTCATCTTCACTCACTGAACTGACACTTTCTAAACTTTCGGTCCCAGAAGCATTTTTTTTTATGAGTAATTTTTCTGAGGCTTCCAATTTCTGGTAGCTGGCCAATTCATCAGCAAAGTGGACGGATCGACTCTTGGGTACGGTTGGTGGCGGGTCCTGTGAACGGAATTTAAACGAGAAGCTCTTGGACTTTTGAAGCGTTTGTTTCACATCAAATGGATCCCAGGATTCGGTGCTTTGCTTGCAATTAGTGTTTTTTTTTGATTCGTCTTTGGACGATACATCATCAACTGGATTATCAATTGGATTGCGGAGAAAGTATCTATTCTCAGGATCAGGGTTCAACACTGAAACAGACTCAGAGTCTTGGCCAGACGAAGAAGTGGAATTATCTTTTTGGGGAGAACGAATTCGAAAGCCTCCAAAGTCATGACTATGGCCAGCGGGAGACCGAAAGATCTTCTTGAACATGAATGTGTATTTGTGGTTACCACTTTTCGCAGCCCATTTTTGTTGCGGCACCTGAGCATGTCGCACCTATACACACTACCACGAACTTATAACCAAATCAGCGAAAGATTCACTTCGCAGCTTCAATTCTTCACCATGGGCAAGCAATTCATCACCACAGTCTCGGCTGCGCAGGCCCACCAGCTGGATATTCTGAGTGTGGCTATGACAAACAAATACACCATTACTGTTTCCAGTGATGGCTATGCTGCATTTTGGGATAATAAGAAGGATGAAATTCACGTGCCACTGGACCATGTGGTACGCAAGCTCATCAACAACATTGGAATTCACCACGTGGCTGTTTTTGAAGATGTTCCACCGGGTCAGAGCGAGAAAGTCTGTTTGTTGGCGTTTGCCTGCTTTGATGGGTCGATTATGTTTTACCATTACCAGAATGACGACCTTGACACCTTTACACTTCTCGATACAAAGGCCACATTTAAAAGTGATTTTTGGTGCCCGGGATTCTATAAAGATCCCAGAACTGTGCAAAATTATTTCCTTTCAACTAAAGCAAATGGCCATACTGCGGTGTTTGAGTTGAGCGTAACTCTACCCGAACAAGAGCCTGTCATTGTATTACAGCATACGGGAAACATTAATGTCTCCAACACATTCACATCATTCCCTAATACTTTGGCGGTATCTCCTACCAACTCCGGGTTGTGTGCTGTTGGATACACTTCAGGCGACATTGTGGTGTACGGGCTCAAAACTCAGAAGCAAGTATTCACCTTTCACTCTACAGACATCCAAACAAAAGATGGGCGTGGGTCTACGTCGATTCCGCGCGCCTTGGCTTTCTCTCCGGGCGGCACTCTTCTTGCTGCAGCCAGAGATAATCAATCTGCTGGCACTATTTCTTTGTACGATATAGAGTACGGCGAGAACGTGGGATCTTTGACCACGCTGTCACACTCGGCCAAGACTTCCATTGGCGGCTTTGCACACGACGGTTGGATCATGGGACTTAGTTTTAATGAGGATGGATCCATGTTGGCGTCGTGTGGTTTTGACAAGTGCGTAAGAGTATGGAGTTTGGAGCTGAGGGAAAGAGAAGCAACCATTCAGATCAGCATTACCGACTTGGAGGACACTACACAGGACGAGTCCGACTCCAGTATATGCAGTGGTGTTTGTTATATCCGAAAGGGTATTAGGGGCGGAGCTGGGGGTGATTCCAATGAGGGTCTCTGTGTAGTGAGTTTTGACCGTGGCGTGCGCTGGTATAGAGAAGCTGGTGGCATTTAAAAATAATGGCATTAATGGAAGAGATTGGCAAGAATTATGTAAAGATTGAGCAGGAAAATCAAATATTTATAGTGGAAAGTATCAGTCTGTGGAATTAGTGGTACTTCTAAGCTATACAGTAGCTATAGTAGCAGACAGTAGCTATACTAGTGAACTGGTGATGGTTGCGCGTCGCGGTGGCTCACGTGACAGGAAATAGTAAACACACAATCTGAGCTCAGTAAACGCTACTCATGGCAGAAGTAGATCCGGTGTCTGAGCTCGTGGAAAAAATCGAGAATAGAAATGTGCAAGATTTTGACTTCACAGGGCTCGCTACATATGCTACTGAAAACGGCTTGTCTCCCACCAACATAGCCAAATTGCTAGCGGTTGTGACCGATTCCACACTCAGCTCGACCGCAAAGACAAAATTGCTTAAGGAATGCATGATACCAAAACCGCAAGCGTTTCTACCGTCTGATTTATACTTGAAGGTGTTGGGATGTGTGGGATCCCCTGAGATTTACTACAAAAATGGTAAACAGCATAAACTGAAGCGTCTCTCTTTGCCGTTGCAGCAAAAGCTATTACATTGGTTAGTGTGTGTTCTTCCCTATTTTGGCGAAAAAGTATATCATTACACTCGAAGATCGCTTCCTTTGTTGTTTGGTCTTCTCTCATATGAGTTTTCCAGGCCCTTCATCTCCACATTTATTATTGTGGGAACATCTCGTCAAAGCCTAATGCAGACCAAACAAAAAGTGCTCAGATCCTGGCATATACAGACCGTGGCTGATCTTCATATCCGATTTCCTCACGACGACTCGCTTGTTTTATTATTGCATCACTTTTCAAGGATTGAAACCCAGCTAGATCTCCGGCATTACCTTAAATCTCAGCAAATGCCACATCTTAATATTCTGACAAACCCAATGAACCTATATGCTCTGTCCATCCTGCACGAGGCCAGAAGAATACGACGTGGAACCACTAATCAATTCAGTTCGGCCATTACAGAGGTGGACTCTGCATTGAGTATACTTCTCAAGTCATTTATACCTCTGTCAAAACGGAGGAAAACCGATTCTTTTGCAGCTTCAGGTCAGGAGTTTCTTACACAGCTGGTACAAGGTGAGGCTGTGCTCATCAACACTGTATTGTCTGTGCCTGCGCTAGCAAAAGATTTCGAAAATATTCAGGTTTTGAACCCAAGCTCTGTTCTCAATGCCTCCGTGTCAAAAACTTACAAAATCAGATGCTTGTACACGAGTATTCGTCTTCTAGATTCTGGCCCGGAGGACAGGTTTTACAGAAAAATGCTTTTTGCCTTGAAATACCACGTTTTAGGCCAAGATGCACTGTCATCAGTGCTTGCATTTGACCGGCTACTCGAGTTTTCCCATTATGGAGGTTTGTTGCGGTACTCTCGGTTGATCACGCAGTTCTTAGAGACTCAGTCAACAGTGCCTACCATTTTGAAACAGAAAATTGAGCTTTTTAGGTTTGCAGACTTGGAAAATTCAAACTGGAAGATGATTTTAGATAATATGGCGGGCCAAATATCAGAGCTCTATGAATCAGATCAGAAAGCTGCAAATCTTACTACCTTGCGTTTTTTGGATAATGCCAGCATTGCCATCAACAAAGATACCAGTCTTGCATATGCGAAGATACTAATACCAGTCATTTTTGAGCTCATGGGCCGAATCTGGTCTCGGATTCACCTCATGGTCAAAATCGCATTTTTGCGGTTTTTGAGATCGGTTCGATCCGTGGACAAAACTTCCGCAAATGAGGAGTTGATGCTTCCAATTCCCTTGTTTTACCGGCTCCTTTGCTCCACCAATCCATTGGTTGTGTCAGAAACTTTGGGTTACGCCAGTTTCCTCAAAACACTCACATATGCTCCAGGAACCACGGCTCATAGTGTTAGAAAAGCGTTTATAATGGATTGCGCCAACCTTTTCTGGCGAGATAGAGCGTTTCAAACGGAGGAAAACACCGCCGGATCTGGGATGTTTTTGGACAATTTTTACTTGAACAAGCTCGGCGGGCTGAACTATTTCAGCAACTCCGATCTCGTACTGCTCAATTCGGTGGGGAACATTATTCAGAATCCATGTTTTTCATACATCTGCGCAGAGCAAGTTTGGAAGCTTGAGGATTCGCTGCCCCATATTAACTGTAGACATCCTGGGCCTTTATCTGAAGCCACGATTGAGCGATTCCAAAGAGATTCGGATGTGGTGTGGTTGAATATGACGTACTCAGATATTCGGCTAAAACTCGTCCAAACTCTTGACGAGATGGGTTTCAAAGGTCTCAGCAACTTCTTGTTTTCCTCTATTCGGTCTCTAGCTGAATTCCACGAGAGAAACAAGCGAGTATAAGATTCATTGCTGAGGTTTTGGAAACTCCACCAAACTTACATTCATTACACATAGACCACTATACACAGAGACCATCAAAAAATAGCTTCAACAAACTCTTCTTAATTTGACTAACAATAGAGTTATAAACCAATCCGATTTATTAATTCATATGAAACGAGCACACCATTGAGTGAAACTTGAAAAAAAAGGTCATGTCATAAAAATGCCTGTCGAGCTAGTTTTCGATTTCGTTTTCAAATTTTTCATTCTTTTGCTTTTGGGTAAATTTGAATCCTTTTTTTTTTTGATCGATTTGGTCACAAGTTTTTTGAATGGCCATTTTGTCAAGGGAAGCAATAATTGCAACAATTCAAAAATGTTTGCATGAACATAAAATTCAAAGATGCCAAAATTGCCTTTTTTTTTAAAGGCAACCATGAAATTAAGTAAGTTCATCACCATCATCTTTAAATTCAATTATTTCCATTTCCCAAAGTCCCTTGGATTCAGTACCGGTCCTGAAAGTTATCATTCACGCTTTACATTTATACAAGAATGCTTTATTTTCACACATGAAGTATGTATTCCAGTAGCCCAAAATGGATGGCAAACACACAAACAAAAAATTGAGAAATACGTAGATTTATAAATATCAAGTGTGAATTTTACATGTTTGAAAATGGTGGAGCTGCAACACTGTAGTGCACACAGCGCGCGGTTTAAGCGTCAAGCCAAAAACGACTACATTCTCTAAACATGCTCCGAAGAGGCCACAATTTCATCAGATTCTTTGCTACAAATAAAGAATATACAAAGCTCAACGAGTTAGACAAAAAATGGGCACTCAAGTGGAAGGAGACGTTCGCCAACGGGACATTACACCCCACCATCGAAGCTAGTACCACATCAAAGCCCTTCTACTGCCTCACCATGTTTCCATACCCATCTGGTTTACTACATTTGGGTCACCAAAGGGTTTTCACCATAAGTGACGTGATTTCTAGATATAAACGTGCTCAAGGACTACAAGTGGTGCACCCTATGGGATGGGATGCTTTCGGGTTGCCCGCCGAGAACGCAGCGGTTGAGCGAGGTATTAATCCAGCAGACTGGACAGAACTGAATGTGGCCAGGATGAAGGAACAAATGGAGCTCATGCTTCTTGACTTTGATTGGGACCGTGAGGTCAATACGTCTAGCCCCGAATACTATAAATGGACCCAGAAGATTTTCACGCTCTTGTTTGAAAAAGGATTGGCTTACAGGACTGGCGCCGAAATCAATTGGGATCCGGTTGATCAGACTGTGTTAGCAAATGAACAAGTGGATTCCAATGGAAGATCGTGGAGATCTGGGGCTTTGGTGGAGAAGAAAACACTAGAGCAGTGGTTCATTGGAATCACAAAATACGCTGACACCTTGCAGAATGACTTGAAGCTCCTAAACCAATGGCCGGAAAAGGTAAAGACTATGCAGAAGCACTGGATTGGGCGGAGCGAAGGAGCTGAGGTCAGCTTCTCCACCAGTCAAGGTTCGTGTGTGGAGGTGTACACATCGAGACCCGAAACGTTGTTCAGTGTGCAATTTCTTGCCATCTCTCCACTGCATCCATTGGCAGTTTCAATGGCTTCAAAGGATGCCCTGTTGACTGACTTTATTGCTCAATGCTCGCACAACGATTCGCCAGAAAACTCCAAGGTGGGGTACAAGCTTAAGGATATCCACGCTTCAATCCCCATCCATCCTGATGGTTCAATCAATGAGGTCTATGATGTACCAATATACGTCGCACCATTTGTGTTGAGCTCCTATGGTCACGGCGCTGTAATGGGATGTCCTGCGCACGACAAGAGAGACTCCGAATTCTGGGCTTTGAACAACCCGGAAATTGCTCCCAGGTACACCGTCGGGCATAAAAACCGTGATGAAGTCAATTCATCCGATGTATTTACAGAAAAAGATGCTGTTCTTTACGATGACCTGGTGCTTTCAGGCGGGGTTCCTTCTTTAGGAAAACTCCACGGTCTCCATTGCTCACAGGCAAGAACACAAATTATTGCTCTTTTGGAAGCGGCTAGAAAAGGAAAAAAATCGACGCAGTTCAGAATCAGGGACTGGCTCATCAGCAGACAACGCTACTGGGGAGCTCCCATTCCTATCATCCATTGTGACTCCTGTGGCCCAGTGGCAGTTCCTGACAAGGACTTACCAGTTGTACTCCCGCAAATCGAGGGAGAATCTTTCGGGAAGGGTAATCCGCTCGATACAATCGACTCTTTTGTCAACACAAAATGTCCTTCGTGTGGTAATGATGCTAAACGCGATACCGACACCATGGACACATTCATCGACTCGTCGTGGTACTTTTTCAGATATACTGATTCTCAAAACAAAAGCAAGATCTTCGATCATGACAAAGCATCAAGACTTCTTCCGGTGGATCTTTATATCGGAGGCGTGGAGCATGCGATTTTGCATCTTCTCTACTTGAGATTCGTGTCGAAATTTTTAGGAGATTGCAATCTTTGGGATGGAGCCAAGGTCCACAACGAGCCCATCAAACAACTCATCACCCAAGGAATGGTGCACGGAAAGACATATACCGAGCCAAGAAGCGGGCGGTTCTTGAAACCAGCAGACCTTGATTTCTCTGATTCGGGTCTGCCAATTATAAAGGCCACTGGCGAAAAGCCAAATACAAGTTTCGAGAAAATGTCCAAGTCGAAGTACAATGGAGTTGACCCCACAGAGATGATTAAAACCTACGGCTCTGATGCCATGAGGGCTCAAATTTTATTTGCTGCACCAGTTTCCGATGTTTTGAATTGGAACGAGGAACAAATTCAAGGAATCGAGCGGTGGTTGAAGAAGGTACTTAAATTGAGAGAAGACGTGGTCCTGATTTTTGAGGCTGGCGAAGATAACCCAGAGCGAGCCCATACTTTCGAAAAGTTGACTTTGGACGGAAAAATCTACGATAACATCAGCTTCAATGATCATGAACTTGCTTTGTACAATGAGGTGCAGGCTTACAGCAATAAAATCGCCAAGTCCATTGATGTTGAACTCTCAATGAACACCATTGTGTCAGATTTGATGAAGCTCACCAACTTTATGCAAAATGCTATTAAGCAAAAGCAGAAAATATCGCCAACATTGATGATTGACTCATATAAGAAGTTATTGATAATCATGGCGCCAGTTACACCTTCAATCGCCGAAGAATGCTGGTACAATTTGCATACAAGTATCGGCCAAGAATGGCAATCGATCTTGTACCAAAGGTACCCTAGCGAAAAACCCATAGCTTCGTCGCTGCAATTGATCAACATTATTTTGAATGGGAAAAAAATCGATACCATCGAAGCAGCCAAAGAGACTTTGACTCTTCCAACCTGCGAGTTAATCGAGCACATCAAGAGCCACTCCAAGCTAGGCCAGAAGATAGGTGAGAAGACGATCCAAAAGGCGTTTGTGAAGCAGAATGTAGTCAGTGTCATCTGCAAATAACATTCATGAAGTTTCTTTTATGATTTGACTTGTGTATATAGTGATGAGGTTGTGTGAAACATGTATATAAATGAGATCGCGTGATAAGTTTCGAGAATGATCTATAAAGATTCGGAATCTGTCTAGATTTTCAATGTAATATCGAGATTCAATTCTGGAATACCACACTGAAGTCAGTATTACAAATCATAATTATCTTGATGAGTAGTTTGCTTGTCTATGTACATTAGTATCCTCTTTGAAGGGTATATTTCTTAAAGTCCCTCTTACGGATTTTCCCCTCGTGTTTCACTTGTGCCCTTTGTGTGATGCCCCGAACCGTTTTGGATACCTTGTCGTAGCCCAACTGCACCGCAGCAGAGTGCAACTTAGAGAGTTGTTTCCAAGTCCATTTAAACTGATACTCAGTGCTGACAAGAATTGCTAAGGCGTCATCGAGGAGATTCATTTCGGTGAGACAGTGAACCATGGATGTTGCAAAAGCAAAGTCCAGTTCGTCCTTTTGCTGCCGAGAAAGATTTTTAAAGTGATTGGATTTTCGGTATGCACCTCTCTCTCGCCAAATCTTCTGCGAGAACGCATAGTTCTTATGTCTGGATGCTGCCTTCAAGGCGATAGTGTAAGTTTTGGTGTCTCTTGGAGTTTTGAAGTTGCCTGTTTTGAGAACTTCAACAAGAATTGGTGAAATGGTGGATTTTTTGTCGGGCGTTGCTTTAGAAAGAGCCGCTATTTCATTCTCCACAAGCTCGGTGAGATCATCCTCTAAAACAGTAGCCGTTGATTTTGGCGTGCCGGTGGCATCAAAGTAGGTGAAGTTATCAAATCGATCTTGGAATTCCTCAAGATTTCCAAACTGCGCAGCGACATTCAAGAAGGTGTTGATGTTATCGGTGGTGGCAAGAGTCTTGTCTACCAATAAAGCATGCGCCATCATAGCACTCGACTCTGAAAGCACCTGGTCTGCGGAAGTGAACGTCAATGTGGGCAAAAATGGCACAGCTTGTCGTGGGTTTTCAAGAATAACCGAGAAATCTACCTTGTTCAACATGTTTATGCGAAACAATTTTCCGTGTTCATGAAGGCTAATTGCTGGAACCTTATAGTTGGAGGACTCATTGATGGAGCTGTTTGCATAGGCCAACATGAGAAATCCAAATGACCTGGCACTGGTAGAATTCAGAATATTCAACTGGTAGTACATGGCCCTGGCCAACGTCAAGTCTCCATCTCGGGCACACAAGTAAAGAATATACTCCAAAGTCTGCACCGTGGGCTCCCACTTCATTTTGTAGATTTCGAAAATAAAATCCCATGCCTTATACCTAAGGGTAGACCGAGACATGCACCCTCTAGCAAGGGCCACGATTATGGGCTGACTAAGTTCCACACGCTGGTCGACCATTTCCTGGTATATGTCCAACGCTTTCTCGATGTCGTTGTTGTTGACGTATGAGACAATAATATTCTGGTAGTCACCTGTTTTTGGCGACATGGATCCTGCGAGAAACTTCATCAGGTCGAACAACTGCACTGCCTGCTTATGATCTCTTGACTTATACACGCAGCTAGTGAGCACGTTGGAATAAACATTCAGTGAAGGCTGGATCAGGCACGCCCTCATTTCTTTAATAGTTTCTCCCACTTTGCCAAGCGAGTTTCTCTTGCCATACGCCTCAATGAGAATCTCGTATGTATCACGCGAGAGGTTCCCGTTTTTGGAGGTGGCACGAAGTTCGCCAATGTACTTCTCCAAGATTCTCATTTGCTCATCACTGACAGTGGCGCCATGGATCACGCTCTTGAGGTACTGGTTCACGACTTTAGGTGACTTGGACATACCTGCATCCTCGAGAAGGTCCTCGATTGTCGAGAATAGCTCGACTAATTCGCTTTTTGGTATACGGTACACAAGCATGCGAACGTCTTTTTCCGGCAAGCCACGAAACCCACCGTTTTCCCGGAGCTGATGGAACACCATGGGCCAGTTCTGGAAGTTTTTCGTCACGAGGTATTTGACCGCAAGTCCCAATCTTTTTTCGATCGACTCCGGTAACGCAACCACAGAAGTAAAGAGTGAGGATTTGCGGGGATCGAAAACGGCTTGCGATGACTGCGCTTCCGAAGGTGCCTCTGACGGCGCTTCTGAAAGCGCTTCTGAAGCCGGTGGTGTCTCTTGATTCAGGTGTGTTTCAAAATTCGAAATTTCAACGTGTTTCCCGATATTTTTCGTCAACTTGCGGAGATCCTGGATTTTGCGGTCATGCTCCAAACGAGATATCCTTGCTTTTCTGGCATCATCAGAGTTAGCCCAGTTTTGCAAGGCATCTGTTTCGGGTCTGGGTTTGGATTTGGGCTTTGGCCGCACCTTAGCTCTTCGCTCTTGGCTCATGACAAAAACCGTGCGTATTGCTGACAATGCCACGTGTCGAGATCGTAGGCTGACACATTTGGGCGTGACCTGCAACATGGAGTCTGGTGATGGATTAGTGCGCAGAAGAGTAAATTGCATGAGCATCTCTGCGCGTACTGTATAAACCCTCACTCAGACTACTTTACTATACCTATAATACTGCTTCAAATATGTTCTTTTTGAATTTTGTCTCAAATGTTTCCTTGAAGTCATCTATTAGCTCACCCACAGGACACCATAGTGGTACTGCGTCGCATCGTTGTCCCATACCCCAAGAACAGGTACCCATTCTGCCGAGAGTCCCATATTCGAGAGCTTATGGATCGTGTTTAGATCCGTCATCACACTAACATAAGTATTATTGAGCAATGGGTTCCGAAGGAAATCGATCAAGTTGGAGAGCGAGTTTCCTACAAATTTCAGAACGAAGTACCTTCCCACCAGCACCGTGTAGCTGCTAAAGTTTTGTAGAACATCTGTCCGTGTAGCGAGCGAAGGAGTTTCAAAATCATCGTCATCATCTTCATACATTGTGATGATTTTTTCAAAGCCAAGACCTCCCCATTCAATCAGAGCTCCGCGAGGTAGAGCTGTGGTCTGTACAACTAAAAGCCGATTGTAGAACTCTTGCCCATGTTCAATCTCCGACACATAGCTTTTCCAAACCTGAGCCACAAGGCTTACCAAGATCGAATCCGTAATAAAGCACGTATAAGATGCAATACGCTTGGCAGTCAGAAGCGATTTCACTTTGAATAAGTGCTGAAGCGAAAGAAGGGCGTTATGGAGCGAGGATCCCCGGTGCAAATCCATAGACTGTGGAATAAGCGGAATTTGACCGGAAAATGTGGCGAGCTTCATATGCTCGTCGCTGTGCAAAATGGCCTGGGAATATGGGCCGATGTTTTGAGGTGCCCAGTATGAGCGGGACCGTATGTGGATGCCACTCTTGGGGTACCCGTTTCTGGTGATAACACACGATATCAGTACTTTGTAGGGAGCAGGAAGAGCCGTCTCAACACACACTCGTGACGGAGGGAGATATTTGCCCGCAAAATAAGTCTCATAAACCAGGTTCAAAGCGATAAAATTCGTCATGTCGCTCATCACCACACTAATATGTTGAACATCAGAGTAAGTCAATTTCTGACTGCATAAAAAGTCGCCGAGTCTCCCAAGTATCTCCTCTGTTTGACTTTCGATCGTGTCTTGTGTACTAACGAGATTGGCGTGGTAGATTCGGTCTCCCACAATGCTAGAGTATGTGCGGAGAATAAACCGAGGAACTTCAGCTGGTCTTAGAATTTTTCTTTGAAAATCTTCATCAGAATTTGCTTCTGCTCTCTCGTCCAGGATTTTTTCGGCTATAGCGGCAAACTCTACATCGAGCTGAGCGGGAACCTGGACCTGGAACTCTAGTTTACATTCTTTTGGCACAGCCTTAACCTTCAAGGTCAAGAACAGCGAATCCAGAGAGTATGAAACAATCTTCAGCTCGGTAATTTCCAATCTGCGCTTGAAAAACGGAGCGTCGAAGACTAAAGTCTCGAATTCCCCTCCCTCACCACAAACATGCACATCGTAAATGGCATTTAGCTTGCTCAAAATAGGATACATTTCTGTGATCAGTTTGCCTAGGTGCAGTTCGTTGAGCCCTACGGCAGCCACCTTGACAATTCTGGCATCTAAGCCCAGAGAGCACATGTCCTGCATCAACTGCGCCTGATCCCGCTGCCAGAGATACGACAAACTGGTCAATCCTAATCGGCCACAGACATTCTCCACCCTCGTCCGTTGGTAATGGGAAAGAATAGCTCCGCATGATACACCCTCCAAATCGGGATGTTTCAGTTGCACCTCTTTGAGAAGTTCATACAAGTCCTCGATTTCATCATCCGTAGTTGGCTCATATTCGAGGGAAACATTGGCCGACTTGCCGCTGATAGGGCGACGAAATAGCGTGATAGAATCATCCACACACTGCCTGTATGCCTCTATTATGTCATGACCGACTGTTTGAAACATGAAGGAGTCAAGCTCATTAACGGCCGGATCATCGGGGTGTAGGTTGGCCAAGGCCACTAGCTCGTGGCCGTTCTTCATGCAGTGCATGATGTTGAAAAACGAGTCCTTTCCGCCTGATATAAGCGCCACAAATTTCATCTTGCTGTGTGTCTGAAACGTTCTCGTTGATCTCTTAGCCGCTGAGACTGCTCCACATACTAGGAACCTGTGTACTGCATGCAGCCCACTGTCCCATGCGATCGACTGGGATGTTGAGGCGATGAGCCGGCCTGCGTTATGCTCGATGCGCGTAAATACCAGACTGCACAGGTGCAGGCCCTGAAAAATTTTTCGCAGCTTCCGCCACATATAAAGAGCGTTTAATTCCGCACCTTAAATTTTTTTTCTCTACCACTCTAAGACACTATGCCTCGTATGTTTAAATAATAGACCTTGAGTCTATGAGGAATCGGGACCTCAACAAACAATGCTACGATGGTGGCAAGTGAGAGTGTGACACTACTGCCGATAGGCCGTGACTGAATCCCGACACTTCAGTTACACAAGCTTCGCTTGACTCAGGATCTTAACTATTTCACGGGAATTTGTTTGTGGTCCTGTTGGTTTTGCGTGACACCGTTATGCTCATCCACCAGCCCTGCTTCTGTAAACTAATGTTGGGAGACTAGTGATCACCTCACATGGCTCCATCGACTCAAAAAGAGTCTATACTAACTCCTAGGTGCTCCAAGAACTTACTCCAAGACTTACTCTGTGCCAAAGCAACCATACGAGTCTGCTCGTTTGGACGCTGAGTTGAAGTTGGCCGGTGAATTCGGTTTGAAGAACAAGAGAGAGATTTACAGAATCGCTTTCCAATTGTCTAAGATCAGAAGAGCCGCCCGTGACTTGTTGACCAGAGACGAGAAGGACGAGAAGAGATTGTTCGAGGGTAACGCTTTGATCAGAAGATTGGTGAGAACCGGTGTTTTGCCAGAGGACAAGATGAAATTGGATTATGTCTTGGCTTTGAGAATCGAGGACTTCTTGGAGAGAAGATTGCAAACCCAAGTTTTCAAGTTGGGCTTGGCCAGATCTATTCACCACGCCAGAGTCTTGATCACCCAAAGACACATTGCTGTTGGTAAGCAAATTGTCAACATCCCATCTTTCATGGTCAGATTGGAGTCTCAGAAGCACATTGACTTCTCTCCAAGATCCCCATACGGTGGTGGTAGACCAGGAAGAGTTAAGAGAAGAAACGCCAACAAGAACGCTGGTGGTGATGATGAAGCTGAAGAGTAAATCATTTTATAGGTGCTCTTTAATCGCAACTTGGTTAACTTTCCAAAATGCAGGCATGGGACTTATGTAAATACGGAATTGTACGATATTGGATCAACTGAGTAGTTGTTTAGAAAGCTGTATATGTAGGGTTCGCGCCCTACTATCCTACTGCTAGCACTACAAGATCCATCGACTATAGTCGACGAGAGTCAATATTCAAGTAAGGCCTCTTGAATCACGGGCTAATTTGTTAGTTGCCAAATGCGGTGTTGGTTTGTCTTATCTTTGTCGTGTCCGTGTAGCACAAAGCAGAACAGCATGCGTTCTATGCCCTACTATACAAGGGTAACAGACTGGTAAATAATGTCGTCATAATCGTGTTTAGCGGTTTATTCCTTCGAATGGAGATATCATACCTAAGTCTCACAAGGGCGTTCGAATGGGGCGTTTAATTTGAGCTTTGATTAGGGCGTTCAATGTAGATACCTATAATTTCATACTTGATGTTTTATTTATAGAAAACATATTTGGAGTCGTTTTGTTTCTCAAGTCTTAGCCCAAAAATCAGAATGTGACCATTGAATGGATTTTGCAGAGTAAGGAGTGCAGTGAGGCGTGGAGTGCAATATCGTCTCCGCGCCAGCGACATCTTATCACTGTTTAACAAGCTAGCACGCATCTAATCATCAATCCCAAACAAGAAAACAATTTGTGTAAGCAACTTTTTCTGAGATCAGAATCATGGAGGTGAAATCCAATAATGTATTCGAGAATGCGTTGCAATCTTGGACAGAGATTGACCTTCCCAGTGTTCAGAGACAGCTTGACGAGCAGGGAATCGAGCTCAGGAGCGAACAGAAAGCTTCATTGGGAAATCGCAAGGAATTGGCTCAGAAAACAAAGGAGTTCAAGAAACTCGCTGATGAACAAAAACTTAAGGAGGTCAACTCGCTCTTAAAGTTGTATCAACACGAGATCGACTCCTTGACAACAAAGCAAAAGAAAAGCGAGAGTTTCTTCTTTGGATTTTATAGAATCATTGCTGAAGCTCCAGATCCCAAACCATTGCTCGAGCTGTCGCTACATACCGTGCTGAGCTATCAAGAGTTGTCAGGCCTTAAAGAGGAAAACACCAAGTTGAAAAACGAGCTTACCAAGAGAGCTGACTATGACGTATTGAAGCAGAGGTTGTTGAGAACCGAGCAAAATTCTGCTGAGCTCCTTGCATCGAAGCTTAAGGCTCAGGAGGAAGAATACAATGCATTATTGAGCGAGAAGGAGAGTAATTGGCAAATTGTCCAGAAGCAGCATCAAAGTCAAATTGAAACATACAAATCTACCATTGAGGAGTTGAAGACCACCAATGAAGTTGCAACTCTTCAGCTTAACTCTCAAAACAGTCAGATTGACCAGAAAAGTTCAATTTCGAATACTTCGGTCTACGAAATGAATATTCTCACCCGAGAGGTTGAAACATGGAAGAAGCGTGGTTTGGAACTCGAGAAGCGAAATGAGACTCTTAGTAAAGAGCTTTCTTCGTATAAGACTGATTCCAGAAACGATATCTTGCGGCTGCAATTATCAGACCGACTTGCCGACATGGAAAGCGAAAACGTCATTTTGCTAGCCAACTTGAAGCAGAGCAAGGAGAAATTGGAAGCATTAGCTAAGGAGCATGAGTCTAGCTCTCAAGTGGCTGCTCGTGAGCTACAGCACTCTGTTCAGGAATGCCAGAACCTTAAAGCCAAATTGGCCCAGCGAGGAGATTATGATGACTTGAAGCAGGAATTGATTTTGATGCGTCAAATTCAGTTTGGAGAAAATGAAGAACATGAAGATGATGCCAAGAATATTGACTCCTTATTGATCGAGCGCAATAGGCAATTGACTAAGGAAGTTGCTGATTTCCGAGCTGAACATGACAATTTGATCAATCAGGTCTCAACCTTAACAGCTAAATTACAAGAAAGTTCTGCTCTTCTTGAATCGGCTTCAAATCTTAATACTAGACTCGAGAACGACTTGGCAGCTGTTCATGATAACGATTCAGGTTTCAACGATAATATGAGTTTAGTGTCAGGAATGACCAGATCAAAGCAAACTCGGGGAGGTACATTTGCCAGCTTATCTACTACTGAGGATTCTTCCATCTTGCCCATCATAACAAAGCAAAGAGACCGCTTCCGCGAGAGAAACAAAGAACTCGAGGACGAGGCCCGCAAACATGCAACCATTGTGAGCGACCTCAAAAGACTGATCAAGCAGTTACAAAGCGATAATGAAGACTTATACGAAAAAACCCGTTTCATGGCTTCGATGAAGGGTGGAGAGCGGACGCAGCGCAAGCAGTCCAATTTTGCACCTAAGGCGAATACCAAGGACCTAGAAAATCCCTACCAGGCAAGCTACGAATCTAAACTTCACCCAATGGAACAATTTAGGCAAAGGGAACAGGAAAGGGTCAATTCTAGGCTCTCGCCGGTGGAAAGATTGTTTATTTTTGTGACTAGGTCCGTGCTAGCCACCAGAGCCACTCGAATGCTCTTTTTGGGGTATTGCCTCTTGCTTCATTTGATAGTGATGTTCACTACAATATTTTCGCTTAATCTTTCGATTAAAATGATTCCTGAAGTTGGCTTAAATGGAAGCACGGGCGGTGTCGCCGATGCTGGCGCAAACGTTGTTCAAGAAGCACTAGTTTAACCTAATACATTTCCACGTTACGGTTACTACAACAAAAGACGATTCAGGCTTTCATGAAACTATAGCAACTTCGATTTGGAGTTTCAGGTAAACAGCATGATTAACAATTAAATGCGGATGTATCGAAGAAATAAAGGATGAACAGAAGTCAAAAGAGGCTATCTGATCTGCTAAAGTTTGCTTTCTTACAACACAACACACTTTTTCTTTTTCTCCTTCTTTTCTTTGGTTACCAAAGAAGCTCTAGTGGCGGTCTCAAAAACTTCTCTCACACCCTCGCCAGTTCTAGCAGAGCACTCCAAGTAGTATTGAGTACCGATCTTCTGAGCAACAGCTTGACCCTCGGAAGAGGAAACAGGCTGCTGGTTCTCCTGAGACAATTGCTTGATGATGACTGGGTCGTTTCTCAAATCAACCTTGCACCCAACTAAGATGATAGGGACACCTTGACAGAAATGCAAGACTTCAGAGATCCACTTCTCCAAGACGTTATCCAAAGAGTCTGGGGAGTCGATGGAGAAACAAATCAAGATGACGTTGGAGTCTGGGTAAGACAATGGTCTCAATCTGTCATAATCTTCCTGGCCGGCGGTATCCCAAAGGGCTAACTCCACTTTTCTACCGTCAACCTCGACATCGGCAACGTAGTTCTCAAAAACGGTTGGCACATATACTTCTGGGAAGGTACCTTTAGAAAAGACAATCAAAAGACAGGTCTTACCACAAGCACCGTCACCGACAATAACCAATTTTCTGCGTATTTCAGCTGGAGGAGGAGCCATTCTAAATGTTAATATTATTTTCTTGAATTGATTGCTGTTGACGCCAAAGTAGAGGGCCAGTGACAGATTTGAAGAAGATCCCGTTGGTGATGTAAGTCAGCCCCCCTTTTGCCAAATGATTCGCTTAAGGGGCCTCTCGATCTTAGTCGTAGCCTCGGCGACAGCAACAAGAGATTCTTTTGAAATAAAAATTGGAGATGATTTCTGTTCTTTCGATACATACGTGATCAATTAGAAGTTTGTAAAATAAGTGTTTGATTGTCGTGGTGGAGATGACAATAGAAAAACTCTGGTGTTTACACGGCGTCAAAAGGGAATTCTTTTTTCTGAAGGTTGAAACACTGGGCTGTGGAAATGTACGGGTGTGCAATGCGCGGTCAGGGGGTGATTTGCTTATTGACGTACGACCGACGTTGAATGTGCATGATCCTCGCTATTTTACGCGTCGCCTGGAAAGGCTATCTGGTTAAGAATCTGATGATAAAGATATTCAAAACTACTTTCTGATTGGATGGTTGTTGTTTCGAAATTCGCCTTAATCGCGCATGGCTATTATTAGCAACTTTGCAGGAAGCTATGCAGGCCTGATTGAACTTTGTCTTTGCTAGCGCCAAGATCTGGTGTAATACAGCGAAATAGCGATGTTATGGCTAAGGAAATAGCCGACCCAGGGAAGCGTACGTAGGAAAGTGAATTTGTGTGCAGTCACAGGTACATTCCGATACGCGATTAGGCATGACACGAGAACCCCTGCGAAAATTATCGAGTACTGCACACAAATCAGCGGTCCCATTAGCCCTCGAGCTCCGCAGACTCAAATATCTTATCAAATATCATCGACTCGAGCTTCTTCTCAGGTACTCTCCCCGAGAATTTCCTCGTCGTTAGGCTTTTCATCTTTGTCACCAATTTTTTCGTCACTTGTTTCGGAATCAGGTGAAGCCTTTCTTTTACCCGATACAGCGGCCTTCAACTTCCGAGGCGGAAGTACGTGATTAAAGGCCTCTTCCCAGCTCTTGTTCTTTTCGTACCACATGCACATAAGTTCGTAGACGTGCGATGTTGCCAACACGTGACGGCTGTTCATCTGAATGTACTTTCCAATTGGCAACCGGCCCACACGTAAGCCGAGCTTTTGAGCTTTATCCACACATAAACGTTTGTGTCTGTTTTTATCCACGATTCCTCCGATAATGTAAGTGTACCCCTCCTCTAAGAATTCGAGCTCTGTGTCTGTATCTGCAGTCAAGTACACGTATTTGGACAACTCCTGCTCATCTTTGGGTAGAAGGTCTGTGAGCAGCTCATTATCGCGGAAGTCCATGCCTTTCCAATTGGCGTAGTCTGACACGGACTTTTCGAATCGATCTTTTAATCTCTTATTGAAAGAAGAGATTACCAAGTCCACTTCATACTGTGCGTGTCTTTTGGCCGAATAGCATCGCGTGATTTGATTACTCATAGAAACGATCTCCTTGTCGTTCATAAGCTCATCGAAATCACAGTCCATGATAACGCGCACTTGAGTCTTTTCCTGTGTTTTGGGAAGATGCTTTTTTGCCATATCATGGTAGTGTTTTTCTTCCTGAACGCCATTGGCCTTGTTGTCTAACTTGCGCTGTCTTGCAGCTTTCTTCTTTTCTCTTCTAATAAGCTTGAAACTTTCTTTTTGCTCTTCCCACTTTTTCTGTTTTTGTAACTTCTTCCAGGCATTCTTTGACATTCCTTCAGGAATTTCCACTTTTTGCCTCTTATGCGTCTCCTCCGTGATTTCCATTTTGGTTGTTTTCTGTATTTATTGGTAGCCACAAGTTTCACATTTTCAATGCGCGCTCTCCACATCTCATCTCTGATGTGCTCCATAAACTGCGTTTGCTCTGAGGTCTTAATTCTCCAGTCTTGACTATTTCGAAACCTATTTTTTTGTGCATTGAAAATGAACCAGATCTCAAATTACGTATAAAGTTTCCGGCAAATCTCATCGTAGTGGCAAATTCTCGTAGTTGCATATCATCGTAGTGGCATATCATCGTAGTGGCATTTTGATAAATTTCGATGACTGTAACGACAAGAAGCGTTTTTCATTTCACAGCCACAAAAATGTTTTTAGCTTAAACATGGACAAGTCAATCAAATTATCCATATCTAGAAACGCACTGAAGCATAACTTTCATTGGGTCACAGTATTCTGTAATATTTAGCAGTTGAACATTTGGGAAAATGGGTCAGGTTTTGTTCACGGAAGCAGGAAAAAATGCAGAATTAAGTAAATAGTCTAGGTACAAATGATTCCTCCAGAGGAAGCGAGTAATGCTGAATCCCGTTTTTGCAGCTGTCTTTGACCGACGCACCTGTCAAATACGGCATATAGCCGGCGGCTACCAATTTGGGTCCATCATTGCGGTTTTTTGCCTCTAGGTATCTGCAGGATGTAACCGCCCCCCACACCCCCACACTTAACGTATATAAATAGATAGGGCCCTTCTTTTTAGCACCAGCAAAAATGTCTCAACAGTATGTTTCTTTAAATCAATTGGTTTCAATTGAGCACTTACTAACTACAGAACTTTCACCTTAAATGACGGTAGCTCTATTCCAGCGGTCGGGCTTGGAACTTGGCAGTCCAGCGAGAAAGAGGCTTACGAAGCAGTTCTTACGGCTTTAAAGACTGGTTACACACACATTGATACTGCTTTCATGTACGACAATGAAGAACCTGTGGGAAGAGCTATCCGTGACTCCGGGATCCCAAGAAAGGACATTTTTGTCACGACTAAATTGGCATCTATTGACCACACTAATGTTCAAAAAGCTATGGACGTTTCTTTAAAAAATCTTGGTTTAGATTACGTCGATTTATATTTGATGCACTGGCCTGTGGCTTTGAATCCAGAGAACAAAAATCACCCAAAATTGCCCACTCTTCCAAATGGCAACCGTGACATTCTCTTTGACCGCGACTTCGTGTCTACTTACATTGACATGCAACAGTTGGTGAAGTCCGGAAAGGCCAAGTCAATTGGTGTTTCCAACTTTTCAATCAAAAATTTGAAGAAATTGTTAGCTTCGAAAGATGTCACCATCAAACCCGTGGCCAATCAAGTGGAGTTGCACCCATATTTGCCGCAACATGAACTTTTGCAGTATTGCAAGAAAGAAAACATCATTTTAGAAGCTTACAGTCCTTTAGGCTCCAGCAACTCTCCATTATTGTCTGACTCACAACTTTCCAAGATTGCTGACAAATATAATGTGAGTATTGCTAATATTCTCATTAGTTGGGCAGTTTGGAGGGGCACGGTTGTGCTTCCCAAGTCTGTCAACCCTAAGAGAATCGAATGCAATTTCATTCTTGCTGAATTGTCGGATGAAGACGGCAAGTTCATTGACGAGTTGTCCAAGAGTGTGGGTACCAAAAGATTGATTAATCCTGATTGGACTCCAGTGGTTGTTTTCAATGACGACGAATAGATTTATTTAGACCTCTTACAAGCTGAATTTTATCATAGCGAAAGCAACGTATGCATTAGACAAGATCTAGTCTAATGGAGCTAGATATTGAACATCACTAAAAAGATCAATCTGCGTCTCCATTGGGTTTGCTTTAAATGAACCAGGATCGACTAATCCTCCATAGCTCTGATCTTCGCCTTCCACCCTAAATGGTGTTCTAACTTCTCCATGATCAAGGCCTGACAATTCGTTTTTGTATGACAAAACCTGTAGCCAAAACTTGTCGGCATTGAAGTCATTGATATCATCCGCTGTCGTCGAGGATTCAGTAGTGTTGACTTGAGTCACGGTCAGGGGACTTCCCTTGAATCCAGCGTCGGCCTTGTCCGAATACCCATAAGTGGAAAACTTTGAATTCCGGAACATAGACAATGTATTTTCACAAAGCATGATTATTTCCTGCAACTGAGAATCCGAGTATTTCGACGACATGTAGAACCCGGCTTTGTGATGATAGGTCTTGTAAAAGTCAGACGACGTGACAGTTTTGAGCATTATCGTTTGACTTTTGGTGATTCTCCAAGCATAGTAGTATCTTCCACTAATCTTGTTAATAACACTGATATTATATTCGGCCGCCCGAGTTAAGCAGGATGATACCTGACAGAGTTTTTGGAAATGTGACATATAAGCAGAGTCCATTTCGCACAACCTCAGGTGATTCTTCGACTCTCTCATTCCATAGATCACGAGATTCACTCGAATAATTCCAGACAAGTAAACCATAATAGACTTGTGAACCATTGCCTCCACTGTTGGATTGATTATCATGTCACTAACGACCTCCGAATTGTCTAACAAACCTAAGTAATGCGGCATAATGTCTGCAATCAGAATAAGAAGGCACTTTTTGTAATAGAAAAAGGCCACATCTGAGTCCTTGTCTTCATAATGGAGATAAATATGAAATATGACTGACATGATAAACGCTTTTGTAGAAAAGTACGTTTTAATTTTGAAGTTGCGATCCACGATATCTCTCGTGGTACTACTCAGTAATTGAGTACAGTCGGAAAGAGTTCCGTAATTTTCAAACCAGTCGATCTCTAACTGGGAAAGCATTGCAGTGAGTTTCGGAAGCGGAACTCTTTTTCTGAGATCTAAGGTCAAGCGACACAATTCTTCCATCTGAGGGAAGATAGTCAGACAACCCAAGAAGCGATCAATTATGGTTTGATCACGTTGCTTGTCTCGAATGTTCTCACCTCCCGGTACATGGAACGGAAACTTGGTATCATGAAACCTCGCATCAATTGAGAGCGGGTTTCCAAATGTGTACGACATGTAAACATCGTTTATACTGATGTAAGTCCAAATCTTTCTAGAGAGATTATTGATTCTCAAATTGGTGCAGTTTTCATCAGGTTCCCTGTGTATTCCTTGCTGGTAAGCCATTTGTTGGACGACTGCACTAAGAACTTGAGAGTCTCCACCATCAGCGCCATCTCCATCCTCTGGAGCATAAGTATGGTAGATCTTTTGATATAAAGCAAGTTGCAAGACGGTGAAATTGGATCTTCTCAAAAAGTGGAACTGGTCTAGGCACACACCGGCAACATGTATAAGATCAATTGTGATGGGCGACAGAAGAAGGTATTTGATAATATCAATCTCCTTGGTAGATTCTGTGCAATTGAGAATTTTGTCGACAAGAATTTCATTGTTGGATAAAAGAGACAAGTAAGCAAGTCGAAGTACCGTAAAGAGGATCCCAACCACCGCCAAATCCAACTTTTTAACGATGTTCACTTCCGAAACAGGTTCCTCTTCAAAAGACTGGGGCCCAATGATTCTGGAAACATCCGCCCGAAAATAGTCCTCGTCCAAGTAAGGCATGTAAACATACACTTCAGCAAAGAAGCGATCAATCAAGCCCCAGATGACCCGCTTTTTCGGCATCACCGCTCGGATTTCCTCTATCACCTTGAGCTCGTGATCGACCTGAGTATCATAATGAGTTACAGCAGGAGGAATATTGGGCTTGGCTGGGCTATGGCTGGCGCCCCCTTTTTTCTTGCGCATGTTCAAGAGACTTTTGTATGGAATGATCTCCTCGTAGCCGTCGGGTTGTAAAGCTCGCCGCTTGAACAAAGACTCTCCCTCCTTCAGAAACTCGTCGTCTTTAATAAGAGCATCGGTGGATTCCTGAGTTATTTCGTTAGAATCGTTGGCAAATACCAAAGTGGCAGAATTTTCTTTCTTAAGCTTAACGTGTTCCCACACTAACTTAAGACCCTCGTCTCTGCGCATAAGACTGGACCAACAAAATGGCCCAAAGTTCATTCTTCTCATATCGTCTTTGCAATGGATTGACGAGTAATTCTCGTAGAAGCTCATGGTATCGTATGCCTTGCCAAAGATATTGGTACCTATGAGCAAATACTTCATCTTTTCTTGACGCGAAATGTTTTTGAATGAATGATCCATTTCCCCTGAGGCCACGGGGACAGGTTGAGTACGGACTTCGGACGGCTTGAAGCCCGGCTTAATGGGAGTTGGAGAGAATCCCGTGAGTTCACTAGGAAACGATTGAAGTGGGGGAAGAATAGACGGAGAACGTCTGAACGAGGCAAGCATGGCTTCATTCCCAGAATTGGGTTTTTCGTACGCTGAAGGCATGAAAGGAGGCGTCCACCCGCTTGGAGTAGGCCCGCCCGGAGTAAGTCCGCTCGGAGCCTGGTAAGGCATGGTACCTTTATATTGCAGAGGCTGTGGAATGTGCTGGAACATGTAGGGATTTGGAGCAAAATGTGGCTGCCCTGTCATAGACATAGTATAGGGCGTAGTTTGTGCAGCCAGAGACAGGGACTCATAGGGCTCCATTGGACTGGTTTTGTAGGATTTTGATCCCAGTCGCAGCTTCAGCGGCGGAGCGTTCAGCACTGGCGATAACTCCGGCGGTAAATTGTCCTCTTCAGAATGCCCGCTTTTCCCCAATGACTTTTCAATGAATTCAAGTCGTTCCTTAAGTTTCTGAATCTCGTTCTTCTGCTGATCTGAGATGTTGGTGCTTGAATCCGCCACCTCCATTAACCGCTCCCCTATGCCGCTAAACAGGTTCGAGAGAGAAGCAGACAGCTCATTGTTCGTTGCTTCTACCGGCGATTTGTTGATTTTAGACCTTTTCAGATCCGGCCCTTGGCCGGTGACGTTTTGTAGGGAGAACTGTCCTAGATGAGGTGGGTTGTTTCTGGAGCCAGGATCAGTGGAGTCCGACACATCAAATCGTAGCTCCATTGTATACTCATCGCCAGGTTTGCTTGGAGCTATGGCCTCGTAGCCGCACAGCTTGGTGGTGCCGTTTTTGGTACAATTCAGACATGGCTGGCCCTTATCACACTTGATTTTCCTCCTCCGACAATTCGTGCATACAATGACAAGTCGCTGTCTTCTGGGTCTTTTTGTTCCTGAATCAGCCACTTCTGTGGCTGTTTCTCGTGAATCTGGATGCATTTAGGAAAAGAATGTGAACGCTGGCGAGTGGCGGAGTATGTCCCCAAATTGCTTATATCCGCGACGCGGCTTGTGGATTTCTTTTTCACTATGAGTAGAAACGAATTAATAAAAAGTATATCTGGAAATTTCAAATCATTCGGATTTAAGATTGATTTATTGTAATAATTCATGGTACGGCTTCCATTTTCATTTATGTTGAGTGAATTTTATGGGATTTGTAGAAGTTTGGGCCTGTAACTTGTTACTACAAAATGTACACTCTTATCGCGACTATTACTACAAGTGAAGAAATCTTAAGCTTACCGTAGAGATCCCTTTTCAACATGGCCGGGTTTAATCACTGCAGCCGCTGGTAATAAATTAACCTCCGAAATATTTAGCATGTAATATTTATCGATGGCTCAAAAATCTTGGCAATATGATCGTGACGAATTCGAATGGTGCTCACAAGAAATGTGCCAGAGCGTTTACGGATTTAAGTACCCAGAAAGTATGTATATTGCCGTTACTGCATTAACCGTCATAACAGAAAAAAGAAATATGATTCTAAAGTTTTCCCCTAAATAGAGGAGTAGTTGGCAGATTGCGAGTCGATCAACCGGTTGGATTCTTGCTCTTCCTCAAGAGTGTCGGCTTGATTGTTTTCATTGTAGAGGAAGAACTGCACAAAAATGGTGAAATCCAAGCCCAAAGTCCCCAAGGACCCCACCAACCACGAAGAGTTGACCCACAAATAATTCCAGCTCATATCAATGGCCAAAATAGAAATAACGTAGGTCAAGTTTCCCAAACAAGCAAAGAGGAAGAACATAAAGGAAATACCCTCACAGGACTTGCGTTCATAATTCAAGAGAATCTGAGGGACCCGTGAGCCCAAGTACAAGATAGCACACAACCAGCCGAAGAACTGCGCGAGAGGGTCAAACTCCAACTCAGCAGGAGGCTTTCTTTTCTTGCCACTGTCTTTAACGTAAGTAATGTACCAGCTGATTAAACCAGCGGAAAACACAAGTAACACCATAAATAGCTTGTACATAAAGGCCTTCATGGGGCTAAATTTGGAGTCATCCAAGGATGGTAAGTCGCCATCGGTCTCGTCAAAGTCGGAGTTGTCTCTGGATAACACGGTTTCCAATACATCTTCATTAAGAGGGTTTGCGGGTGACAAGTGCACGTAATCAGGCAGACTGCCGTTCCCGTACATGAGACACTGAATCAAAAGCACGATATCTGCCAAGGTATAATAAACTGCGAGGATAATCATGGTGGGCAAGACTCCCTGTAGAACAGCACCTAAAACATTAAACACATCACCGGCCAACCATAAGATGATAAACATCAAGGAAAGACCTTCGGACGATTTTCTTCTAAAGTTTTCGTAAATTTGCGGAGCAAAGACAATAATCCAGCATGCAAGAGATATGGACCCTGTGATGCCCGACACGACTTGCGCATCTATGACAATAGGGGGAGGAGGGGCCATGATGGGGGTGTTGATAATCCTCGAGTTAGAGGTTGGTCAATGGATGCAAAGTTTAACTCGCCAATCTCAGGAAAAGCTTTTGAAACTTTTTGATAGCGCGCGGCTGAGCACGTGACCTGGAATTACCCGAGACGTGAGAAGACGCTGACTTCCTTCCTTCACATACAGGAAGAAGATATGCAACTGATATAGAAAGTAGATATGGAACAGATATAAAAACCGGTTGGTGATGAATGAGTTCCGTTTAGGTGTTTCCTGTAAGAGCTTCATTTGATATATTAGGCTATTCAAAATACTCCAAGTATGTAGATCAAACAGTGTATATAATTAAAACAGATCCGGCTGTTCACTCAAACTCTAACAATCAGCCCTTCATGTCAAGATATTGGTTCACAATTTGGTGGTATTCAAAGGCCCTTCCTCGTACATCAAGTCTAATGCCTGCTTGAAAAATTTCGCAGCCATAGGCCGCATGATTTTCATGGTGGGTGTAATCACTCGTCTCTCCACGGTAAGTGGATTGATATCGATCTGAAGATTGCGGATTTTTTCAAGCCCATTTAGCTGACCATTAAGGGTGGCATTTATGTGGTTCAAGAAAGCAGACCTGTTAGAACTCGTGTTAATGGCACGTATAATATCCTCATCTGAACCGCCTCTTCCCAAGAAGCTGGCACCAGCCTCTGGAGTAATCCCCACAATTGCAACCACAAAATGTTTTTGAGGGTTTCCATAAACGAAGATTTGTTGTAAAATCGAATTATTGGTCAAGTACAAGTTCTCAATGCGCTCTGGTGAAATATACTCACCCTGTGCAAGTTTGAAGAAGTTCTTCACACGATCAATAATGTATAGTTTGCCGTCTACAACAGACCCAACATCTCCTGTGTAGAACCATCCATCTGCATCGAAAGCTTTTTTGGTTTCCTCTTCATTTTTGTAGTATCCCTGGCAAACCTGAGGGCCACGCACGAGAACTTCCCCTTTATTATCAGAAGTCAAATAGTTCAAGGCCTTGTGCTCTAACAACTTTATCTCACAAGATGGGGCAATAGATCCACAAGATCCTGGTTTTGCTTCGTGGTTAAGAGATTTGGTCATGGCTCCAAAAGTTTCAGTCAAGCCGTAAAGCTGGCTGATTCCAATACCTAAAGCAGCTTTCAAATACGCGAGAGTTTGCGGATTCACTGGAGCAGAGGCTGTTTGCGTCCAAAGCAAGTTATCAAAACCAATTAAAGAACGGAGCTCATTGTACTCGGGAAGAGAAACTCGCGAGCCTTCATTATTGTCTGCCAGGCTTTGCTCGCGTATTCTGTTTGAGATGATATCTTTTAAGATAGACTTTTTCGGTTGCAGCTCAATGTAATTTTTCAAGTAGGACTCAAACTTGATGAGAACACGTGGCACAATAGAGAAATAGTGTGGTTTGAAGAGCTTCAAGTCCTCGATGAGGTTTTGGAATGGATCCACTTTGGCATCCAAATGAGTGAGACGTGGGTAACCCAACTCGAAACCGGACATCAAGGCAAACGAACTGGTTTGGCGCTCGTAGATATGAGTCAATGGCAAAAAAATAAACACCTTGGCATTTGGAACCTGAGGTATGACTCCAAAAAGAAATGTAATTGCAGATACCGCACACCGTTGGTTCAAACCAACTCCCTTAGGATTAGCTCCGGTCGTGCCCGATGTGAAAGAAATGGAAAAGAGCGTCTTGGGATTGGGAGCGCAAATCTTGTGCCCAGCATTTCTTCCCATTCTGAGCACGTCCTGGAACTCGTAAAGATGAACGCCAATAGACTCCATCAATTGTTTTTGTTTTTGGCTGACGGGGTCAAAAGAAACAACCACCAATATATTCAAGAAGTGCTTTTTCTTCATTTCGTACACCCTGTCGACCTTATCGCCTGAACACACAACAACAGGCGAATTTGTCTGACGCAAGACATGCACCGAGACGCCCTCGCCAAGATTATCATACAAGGCAGTATTGGTCAAGGAATAGCATTGACATGCTATATCTGCTAAAGTCCACTCGTATCGGTTCGCTGAGAAGATGGAGATAATTGGAGATATATGGTTTTCATCATACTGAGTGTAATTGCGGAAATGGTCTGCGACCATGTGCTCATTTTGGCGGCGCAAGCTCTCCAAGAGTCCAGAACCAAGGTCTTCAGCAATTCGTCTCACTTCTCCATAGCTCAAGCTCGAGTAGGTTTCAGCAGACTGATTGGTGGCGTAGTCGAGTTTTCTGAAACTCAAACATGGTCGCAGCTCATATTTTTTTACAGCGTAGCGAAAGAGCTCATAATAGGTCGATAACTCTGGAGTCAAGGATCCGATGAGTGAGTTTGGTGACACTTTGCTCCGAAAGACGAGTTCAGGGCCGGGAACTCTCACAGACTTGTCGGTAACATTGCTGGGAAACGGCAATGTTTTAATATGAGAGTCTGGAAATAACAGGGACATGATTTAACGAATCCAATTAGTATGGTATCGAAGATGGACACACCCGTCAACTTATACTGCGAACCCCGCACTTTCGTGGGGTTTGAGATGCGCGCAGTACAACCTGGAACCATTGATCCTGGACAGCAGCAGAATAGATTCGAAGGTGCCATGAACCACCTTTTTTTTTCATGGATTACCCGCCCTAGATATTGGTTAAATGAAGCTGGCACAGAGAGGCTTGAAACATCACAACCCAACGCTGCCTTCTTAATAATCCGAACGCAGTAATTGAGCGCGAATAAGCCCGGATAAGCACCGGATAAGTAATTGGGGAACTTCGAATGCAGGTGCAAATGCAGTATAAAATGGAACTGGTAAATAAGGACATTTGTCTGATTGAGACGAAGACTCTTGTTGTTGGAAAACCCACAGCCCAAAAATGACCCTTTTCTGGCACCAAGTCCTATACACGCTCAACGAATAGAACCTAGCAAAATGAGATGTGCAAATAAGAGGCATCTCCCAGTAACAATCAGGCTTTCCAAAGATTCTTTACCGACTGCGATCCAAACACTTGTTTACGTGCTGAGCAAATCTGCCGCCAGCAATCTTCCGCCCACATGAGGTACACTCGAAATAACGAGAAATTTCAGAGGCCTTGAGCTTCTGTTGATCCTGTCCGAAAATGTCCTTGTTTTTTGGCCCACCATCGGCAACATACTCTGTATGGGAGTCACAGACAGACAGGGTTACAGCATTGTACCTGCTTAGACTATTCAATGTGACTTGTCGGACAAGATTGTTGACGAAGTCGCTATAAAGAGAGTCAGCCTGGAGTTAGAAATGTCGTAAAAAGTCTTAGAAAGCCAGGAATTTACTTACTAAGGAGTCGATGGTGACAGCCATTGGAGGGTGCGGAAGCAGGTGAGAATCATATTGTACCGCGTGCCCTTCGGTGCACGTGACTCCCGCATTACCATACTGTTTCATCAGCACTTACATATGCATCCCATCAACGCATTTATTAGCAATTTTATTGCTGACTACATTTAACCTTCACAATGGAGGAAGAGGAAGGTGAAGAGATACAAGATTGGGGTTTCTTGAATAAGCACACCGAAACAATCACTTTAGCAAATGAGCTACTACCCAAAGATGAGGCTCTTCCTAAACGGTCCAGCAAATACTTTGAGCAGGACGGGCTGCAAACGCAGCTTAGCACATTAGACCATGCCCGTGAGCAGATGTACTTTGCTCTCCTGAGTATTCGAGGTCACCATGTGAAGCAAAAATTGCAGGCTGTGTGGATGTGTGATCGGGCACTTGTTCCTCACGCCAAAGGAGGCTTCTTCAAGGATATGGGCCGGCCATGCAATTATCCCCAAAAGAAAAAGCTACAGGGTTCATGGCTTAATGGTATAGAAGCTGTATATTTGGTTGAGCGGGGTTCACTCATTATATATGAGGCCGATTCGAGTTTCAAGGACTTTATTAACGACGATCTGCAGGACTTCGACTATGAGACACTTCGCCAAATGTCGTTGAGTCATCTTTATTCTGTGGCGTTCACCGAGCCAGGGGACCATGATAAGTATCAAGTTTATGCACTTCTTAAAAGACTTGGGTATTTGGTCATGGACTTCAAGCGACTAGATCCACCAGCAAATTATGAACTCAAACCTCTTGAATCATCGATTTTTACCGGCCTTGCTTCTTTTGGTTCCTCAGTCCGCAGACTTGCAGAAAAGTTCAAGAGTTATTGGCCCGCTGTCCATTTCTTGACGTACACTGACGTGTTCCAAAGTCTTCGAATAATTCCCACATACTCTGCGCGATTACATGCACCGCCGCTTTCTGCTCAATCAAAATACCAATTAGTATTCAATGTTTGGAAACCTTCGCCTGGATTCAGCAAGAAAAACCCACCGTGCCCAGATTTCCAGCTTGGCGTGTTGAACTGTGCCGAGGTGCCATTTCCCAATTTGAGTGTAATGCAAAGCACATGGAATCAGCTCAACACATATTTTTTTTCGAATCCAAATTCCAAACTTCTCAAGAAAAGCTCCAAAGAGGAGAAGCCCTCCAAAAAGACTAATGGAAAAGCTTCGAAACCACTCACCAAAAAAGAATTTCGTTCTCAAAGGAAAGACCAGAGAGAGTCTGCAATGGACCCTCGTTTGCTCAACCGGACAAATTATTTGAGAGCAAGAGATAACAAGCTTAAGTTGGGTTCCACCGGGCGGTCAGTTGTGTATGCGATTGTTGACCATGGCATCATCAATTTCACCACCTTTAACGAAACAGAATTTAAGCTTGAAAGTTACACTTCGGATCTAGACGGCTTAGAAGCTCGCAAGCTGCACGGAATTGTGTGGAATGAGAGGCTTGACTTGACATAAAAATATCATTTGACATATGCTCTCGTACTAGCAAGCATCTCTTTCATACCTTGTATCCCAGCACTGAATTCAGTGTTATGTCTTTGCTTTCGCCTCTTCTTATCACTTCGGGTCAAGAATGAATACTCCTTCCACTCAGTTGACATTGCTTCGAAGCTCAGTGTAGCCGTTTTCTCCTGGATAGCAGCTACAGACTCTTTCACCAAGTCATCAAAGAAAACCTTGTTATGATGATTTGAAGCACAGAAAAGAATAACTTTCTCTATCCACTGATCACAATACCTCTTGTTTGCTTTAAAACAAACGCCAAAAAATCGATCAAAAAGATCTGCCATGATAGCAATGGCTTTTTTATCGTTTTCCATCATTGTTTCATCAAAAGCTTGAAGTGAATGGCGATAGGGAAGAAACCAGTCTAGACGTTTTAGTAGCATGCTCCTGGACGCAACAATTGCCTTAAACCTATCAAGTCCCATTTCTCCGATGACGTCACATCTCTCGTCAGGTTTTGGCACATGTTTTTGAAATAAAATTTTGAAGGCCAAACTGCCACCGATTCCCTGGGCTGTCATGACCGTTTGTAAAGACTCTGCCTTCAAACCTGGAGCGAACGATGTAGTCTTGAGAAACCTTTCAAGTACCTCACGGTCATTCACCATTCCTGTTAGGACATTTGCAGGTATTTTCTCAGGATTCAAGCCTAATCGAAGAGCCAATGGATCGGAAGGATCTTTTCGGAATGGTTGGTAGAGCTTAAGATTGCTAAAGCCACGTAATTTCATCGAAGGATTTATTGAGCGAGTTTCTCGTAGAGCATCACGAGCTTCTTTTCGAATGAAAGAATCTATGATTTGAAAGATACGCAGCGGCAGTTTCGTATACTCCTTTGCAATGTCTGAGAATACCCGAGAACGGACAATTTCCACCAGCTCTCGAGAATCAGTGATGGTAGCTTCGGCTTGTAGGCGAAGTTGCTTCCGAACATAACGAGTTTTGAAGATGTGAATGTAACTTTCGAGTGTGTTTTTCACACGGTCAGAACGTGAACCCTGAAACACATTCACGTTCCCTTCCGTGTGTAACAGCAAGAGCACGTCAATGGTTTTGTAGTTGAAGATGTCGTGACCAAAATCCGTCAGACTTCCTCTGTTCAACAAGGCCTCAGAACTGGTATCGATCACGGAAGTTGTATTGTTAGCTTGAGCGTCCTGAAGAATGCTCAAGATTCGGTCCATTGTAGTGATGGACGAGTCAATATCTGTCATTGGCGGCGGCAGGTTAACGTAGGCCAGGGCTCGCAGAAGTGAAATCCATCGCACCCCATAATGAATAGGATGCACACGAAATGCCGTTGGCATAGTAAAGGAGGTTTAAAATTGGGAATGCCTTGATGCGTGGACATGAGACTTAGATGCGCGCGTTGACTGCAGGATATGACAATAATGCTGCAAACGAACCCATCATGTGGGCGCCGCTTCCAGATTCTTCGGTGGATCGTCTTTCATCTCGGTACTGCTTGCTTTGTTACGGTTTTTGCGGCGCCTGGAACGTTTAGATTTGGTTTCCGTTGCCTTATTTCCTTGTCTGATTTCTGCAGGCTGTAGCACCGGTTTCTCGGATGCTTCTCTTGGCGAGGGTTCAGCTGCCTTGGATTGGCTTTTCTTTTTGTTGCGCTTTTTGGGTTTCTCCGACGTTTCTGCAGTTTCACCTTTGTCAATATTGTCGTCTTTCTTCGCAGACTTCTTCATATCCTGCACAGGAGGCGCCTGTGCCTTTGAAAATATTTGCAACAAATCCACTTCTCCGTTTTGTCTGGCCAGCGAAAATTGCCTGAAAAGGGGCACATTGATAGCCTTGGCCGGATCATCTTTTTGATCACGTGGCACTTCGGCCATAGCACCAATGATGGGTTTAATGACCTGGCAAGAATACAAGCCCTCAGAGACTGAGTTGGAGAACGCTTTTTGGTCTATATCGAGCCGAACGGCGTTGGCGATTTCCACGGAAGGGAATTCCAAGTTAGCGACAGAATATACTGCCGTATCGAGAAGCGCAGCCGGCTCAAGTCCTTGTTGGTAGGAAAGCTTGGTGAATTTCTCTAGATTAGGCGATATGCTTTTCGCCTGCTCTAAGAAATCAGCCTCACCTAGACTGGGAGGCAAGCGATGAATCGTTAAATTTAGGGCAGGTGTGCCATATTGGAGAAATGGAGTTCGTAGAAACCGTGCGTCATGCTTCTCAATGAGAATTCGCTCCTTAACGGCCTTCTTCGACTCCTTAGCTTCGTCAGGCTTCAGCTTCAGCTTCAAATTCTTAATCTTTGAGCCTGCATTCTCCAGGTTTTCGCCCCCGCTTTTGACTGGTTTGGAGTCCTTTTTTAACAAAGTCTCCTGAGGTTTTTTTTTAGATTTTGAAAAAGCTGGCTTTTCAATATTTGAACTGCTTGTTTCCGGTTTTTTGTGCTTGGCTCGAGATTTTCTCTTGGCCTTTATCTTATTCTCCGACGATCTTGGCTTGGGGCCGGCGCCATTGGTAACGTCTTCGTTCCCCGGAATTCTGGGGTCTGGGCTCATTGGAAATGCCAGCATGTGCCGATCGAAAAGCCGTAAGCAATCTCCGTAAGAAAGTGGTCTTGTAAGCAGCTTGTTCCGCTACTGTTGCATCTTCATCTTCACGCGCACCCGCCTGCATACGCGCAACATGTACCGCTGGGTTTCACTCTAATCAAGCACACTTCCAGGTTCAACCCCCTACCCAGTCCAGCAACTGCTATGATTGCGGTGGATAACTTCGTACTTCAGGTGCTGCATGCCGGAAAACTTGATGTACGACAGCAGCCGCACAGGCTTTTGGAGCTTCTCTGCTTGCATCCGCTGGCGAACCCATATATTGTGAGGCTCAATTCCATGGGCAATATTTCCGAAGACCAGATCTCTGTGGCAGTTGAAAAACATAATCTTTACAACGGTGAATGGCTTGCACTAGATCAAGCTGTGGTAGCGTTTATAGCGCTCAGCAATCAGATGGACCCGTGGTCTATGCTAGAGTCGTTTGATCTCTACGCAAATTACTTAAACAGTCTTTCCATCGCATTTACCAATAAGGCACGCGGTTTTCTCCTTACTGAAATTCTTCAGGATACTATTGAATTTGTTTTGCCGATGGCGAAACAACTTGATTTCCAGATGTTGATAAAGGAGCTTCATCGCAAGCCTCGTCTCACATACATTGCGTCGATTCTTTTGAAGATTTTCAATAATATTCGGTCTCAGCTTGGTGCAGATGATCATGCAGAGGCCGCTAAGAAAAGCATCATGCTTTTCACTGGGTCCAAGTTGTGTCAGGCGTATTTCCTCATGGGCAACCCGCTTCTCTGCCGGAACGTGTTTTCGAACATGAATAATGCCAATCTTCGGTTTGCCAGCTATCCTATTAATCAACAGATGCAGTATCGGCTTTATTTGGCCAAGTTTTATATGGTCAAATACCAATTTGTTGATGCATACACCCATTTCATGTGGTGCTTGGAAATGATTCCGACTGCACTTGCCCGGAACCACACCAACATGACCAAAATACTTGTTGAATTATTACCCGTTTCAATGATTCTAGGCAAGCGGCCCAATTTCTCTAATTTTGCCGGTGCTTTCTACTCGATAGATAAAGTGCCCCAATTTTTCGGCATCTACGCCGACATTTCGCAGGCCATGAAGAGTGGAAACTTCTTTAGTCTTCACGAGGCTTTGAACAATAATTTGGAATTTCTAAAAAGTTCCAAAACAGCACTTTTTCTCAGCTCCAAATCGATCATTGTGACCTTGCGAAATCTCCTCAAGAAACTTTGGCTTTTACAGGCCAAGAATCCTCGTCTTGAATATGACGTTGTTAAGACTGCAGTGGCGATGTCTTTGAATGGTCTTTCTTTCTCTACACTTGCGCAAATAGGGGGATGTACTTCTTTGGGGGCCCAACCAGAAATTGATGATATGACTATTGAGAATTGCTTCATTTCTTTGATCGATCAAAATCTCCTACGAGGCAAGATCTTTCCCAGACTACGTGTTGTTTCGTTGGCTAAGAGCGACGTATTTCCTCCAATAGCACCCATCAACTTCTTGAAGTTTGGAAATGGAACTGAAGGCGCCCTTAATGATGCCGATAAGTGGATTGGTCGGAATTAATTGATTCGCGTCACGTGCGCCTGACTACAAAATCGCTCGGTCTCAGCCACTGCTCGCTAACGCGCGAGTGGTGTATGAGTACGGTGGATGCGGAAAAAAGAAAGAATTATGTGTGGCATTTTTGTCCCGCTACTCCGAAATGCGCAACCAAGAAAATTCAGCCCGACCGGCAATGCATGTCCGAGCAGAGTTACAGGCTCAATCTGGATGGTTGACATGTAACCGGAATCACGCGGCTTTATTCTGTTAGTAGTTACCCCAGACTTCAAGGCAAAAGCTTGTTTTTTTCCGCTGCGTCTAAGTACCTCTCAATCGTGTTGTGGGTGCTATACAAGGCGCGCCGCACTGTGGATTGTGGGGCGCATAGGCATTCCTAATTGTTCCTGCAGAAAGGAGACACAGCATCTGTGTTGCAAATGACTGACAATTCCCTATAAAAGACAGCGAGCCCTCGAATAGCTTTCAACCACCAAAATGAACGACTTTCCATTGAATGTTATCAATACGATAGTGCAATTCTCATCACTTAGCAACAAAATTAAGCTAGCGCAGGTCAGTCCCATCTTCAAACATGCTGTCTACTCCTCATTATACAGAAATATAATGTTGCTTGACAATGGCAATTACGAGAACCTGCCACATACGCTCATTGTTTCCAGCGATATACCTAAATTCATAAATTGCTTAACCCTTAACAACTTCCAATACATCGAGCGGATCATTGTCAACACCCACAGCGTCGAAGAGGGCCCCAACATATTGAAGTTGTTCGATAAATTATCACATTTTTGGGAACACTGTGATCATGTTATTGACTTCCTTCATTACGATATTCTCAGTCTCCGAGCATCAAACTCTTTGAACAATTACCTTGAGCTAAATTCGGTTTCTTTGGCAGATTATGACGACGAAGATTGCATCGTGACACGCAGAGGCCGTAAGATAATGAACTTGCGCACATGGTTTATGTTTGGCATTGATGAATTCCTCGTCAGTCCCAACAATGAGAACCTTAAACGATTGAATTTCTACATTGAATCCAACTCGTATCAAGAACGCACCTTGAACTTGGGAGGAAACGCGCCTCTTCGCAACTTGATGAGGGTTACCGAGCTTTTTCTCCACTCGCCTTTTGCATTTTCAAAGGTCTCAGAAATGATGGCTGATTTCAACATACCTCGTTTGGCTTTACGGAGATTATCCATCACTAGCACCCATAGAATGCGCAACGACGCATCGTTGAACTTCGGCAAAATCATCAGCCAGTTTGACCTCAACAATTTGGAGGAGCTTGAACTCAAAATCAGCTGTGGTCGCTCGCACGAGTGCCAAGATCTGTGCATGGTGAGATTCTTCGACGATTGGTTAAATTATAATGCGTATAATGGAACAAAGGTGGATATTCGCAAGCTTTCTATCGTTCATTACAAATGTCTTGCGGAGACGTCACAGTTTAAGCGCATAGTTGAAAACTATATCTTCAGCCCCGAGTTTAGCAGCCTCCGTGAGCTTTATCTCAATTTTCTGGACTCGGTTAGAACACCTTCTCATAATATCGATACTTGGAAGGTGGTGGGCAATGTGATGCACTTGTGCAATCTCGAAATACTTCATATTTCGAGCTTCATGAGTGAGTGGGTAAGCGGGCTTCCCAAGGTTTTCTCAAAAATATTCCCAGATCAAACATGCAGCGAAAGTTATTACGACATGTTGACGAATAGATGCAGTTGCATGAGGTGCAGCCAGGCCAGATCAACATTTGTGGAGCTTGCGAAATTGGACAAGACTAATAACTACAACCACAAGGTGCAACTCAGTGACGTGAACCCTTACCTGGTGGAGTCGTGTATCGATTTTACCAAAATCGAAAATGTCAAATTTTTACAATTTGTGAGTGGTATATGGAAGAGAGACGAGATGGTAATGGAAAGAAACATAACGCGTTCAAGCACAATGCTTGACATGGATAAAATGATATCTTTAAAAAGTGGCGCCAACCCTTTTCGGCAACTTCTTCTCCATTCTTGCATTGGTGATTTGTGTGTTGCACTACAACAACGATGCCCCAGCATCCAAAAGGTTAACTTTGGCGGGGTTTGCGTCACGAGGTAAAAGCATAATGGGTTGATGATACATCAAATTCCCTTTGAAGACTTTGTACTACTCATTTTGGGTGCATTAAGCTGTCAAATAACTCTAGCCAACCTTCACGTCGCAGCGTCTACCGGTTACTAAAGATCTTTCTTCTTTTAGCAAGAATACATCTGATAACAAACAAAGCGGAAAGTTTATGCTTAATTTTTTCTTGGCTTCGACTAAAACTAGCACGATTTTTCACGAACGAAAGACTTAGCTTTAGATAATGGAATACTGGCTAGACGAGCAATGTGTTATTCGTCTCTTTAAAGTCCTTTGTTCACTACTTGGGCCGATTTACTGATCTGCCGTCAAACAAACCCCGAGTTCAGAAATTATATAAACCACCTCCAAGGCCCTGTTTACCACAACCAACTCAAATGATTTCATTCGCTTTACCACTACTTCTTTCTCTTGGGTTTGCAACTGCATCACCCCATCCTCATCCGGTCTTAGAACCACGTGACACTGGTCTTTGTAAACCCGACTTTATCCTTTCGAACACAATTCGTGTACTGCAATACGCTTATGCCAGGCAAAGCACCCAGGCTTGGACTGATCCCAATTTTTTCATTTCCTCATATAAGTCGGGATTGATGCTTAATGCCAAGGAGTTGGACGCCATGAACTTTTATGTGCGGAATGACGCATACCATAGTCTCTATGGCTGGTTGTTGTATGACGGAAACGTCACCTTGGAATATGAGGGATACTTTTATGCTGCAGAGACTGGGCCTTACCAATTTAATATTGAAGCTTCTGCAGGTGCTCGTCTTCTGCTTGGTACCGCCAAAACCTGTTGCGATAAGCCTGATAACAGCGTGGATCTGGGCAAAAACATCCAAACTACGATTGTCTTTAGTGAACAAGGTCTGGCGCAGGCTCTGGGAACCTTTTTCCTTGAAGCTGGGAAGTACTATCCATTGAGGGTTGTTTATGTTAACCAATGCTGTATGATGAACTTGCAAGCTTCTTACATCACTCCCCTGGGTGTCAGTCACCCCGACCTCGCAAAAAACGTTTATCAGTTGAACCTTAACGGAGATTGCAATGCCAAGGCTTCCTCTTCTTCCTTTTCTTCCTCGTCTTCCTTTTCTTCCTCTTCTTCCTCGTCTTCGTTGATGCCATCATCGTCATCATCATCATCAATGTCGAAAGTTTCGTCGCTGACATTCTCGTCAAAAAGTACTGAGTCATCATCATCAACATCGTCATCATCATTAAGAGTTTCTTCTTCGTCATTGTCGTCATTGGTATCTTCTTGGTCATCATCCTCTGAGGCTTCTTCTTGGTCGTCATCCTCGCTGATCCCCTCTTGGTCATCATCCTCGCCGATCTCTTCATGGTCATCGTCTATTTCTTCTTGGCCATCATCCTCGAAGGCTTCTTCTTTGTCATCATCAGTTTCTTCCTGGCCATCGTCCTCGCTGATCTATTCTTGGTCATCATCATCGAAGGCTTCTTCTCTGTCTTCGTCCTCGATGAATTCCTTCACCCTGTCATATTCAACGGTTTCTTTGAACACTTCTTCCTCGATTCCACCAACGACTACTCCGGCCTCCACTATTATTACCACGGTCATCAACAATATCACAACAACATATACCCTTCCATGTGATGGTAATTGTACCTCCACTTACACAACAACTGAATGTATCACAGATTGTGAAACAACCTGCTTGACCATTGATTGCGAACCATCCTGCTCGACCATTGATTGTGAACCATCCTGCTTGACTATTGATTGCGAACCAACTTGCTTGACCACAGAATGTGAAACCAAGACTATCACGGAATGTGAAACCCAGACTATCACCACGTGCGACTATACCACCTGCATCACCATTGTCACAACGATTCCAATCCCAACTGGTCCTGGACATCACCCTGCATACCCAACTGGTCCTGCAAACCAACCACCACACCCAGCTGCTCATGGTGACGAACCTCCAAAACCAGCTGCTCCCGGAAACCAACCTCCACACCCAGCTGCTCATGGTGATGAACCTCCAAAGCCAGCTGCTCCTGAAAATCAACCTCCACACCCAGCTGCTCATGGTGACGAACCTCCAAAACCAGCTGCTCATGGTGACGAACCTCCAAAACCTGCTGCTCCCGGAAACCAACCTCCACACCCAGCTGCTCATGGTGATGAACCTCCAAAGCCAGCTGCTCCTGAAAATCAACCTCCACACCCAGCTGCTCATGGTGACGAACCTCCAAAACCTGCTGCTCCCGGAAACCAACCTCCACACCCAGCTGCTCATGGTGATGAACCTCCTAAGCCTGCTGCTCCTGAAAATCAACCTCCTAAGCCTGCTGCTCATGGCGATGAACCTCCAAAGCCTGCTGCTCCTGGAGCCCCTCCAGCAAACCCAGTGGCTCCTCACAAACCTGCCACGGAGGCACCTGGACCACAAAACCCAGGACAACCTCCTATGCCATCTCCCACAACTAAACCAACGAATCCAGAAAGCCATCCAAAACCTTCAGAACCCATACCACCTATTGCAACAGTGCCATACTTAGGAGCGGGAGCCGTTACGGGAACAAGCATGATCTCATTGTTTGCAGCCTTCATCTTTTCTATTCTGATGTTGTAAGAAAAATCATGATTCATATTTTTTTTGGGGACAGAGTGTTGATATACTCTCGTCTTGTTTTTTTTATAATCATTCCTTAGTAATACAACATGCACTTTTTAAAGTTCTCTCATTCTTAGTTCAATTCGGGTAATATCCGAGAGATGTACGGATGTTCATTCCACCAGGCATGAAGTCAATACAAGTGCTCTTGTTTTGATCTCTCTCAAGAGTTTCGAAAACGTGTTTTCCCCTTTTGACAGGGGTTCGGGGGCGGGAGTAGGGATCTGAATCGCGCTCAAGGCCCACAGACATGCAGACCAAATGTTGCATCCACCTGCCTGTCTGCAGTACATCCCCAAGATTTCAAAATCTGAACATTTAGGGTTGGTGAATTTAGTGAATGAATTTTTCAAAACTAATTCAAGGTAAAAATTATCTATAACATTGAGATATCAGTAAATTTCAAGACTTTCAGGGGTTGAACTGTTGATCTAATTGTGAATATCGGTATTTCTCCACTAAGTCCTGCACAATCCATGTCTATAGGTGTGCGGCAGCTTAGTGCTGGGGTAAATCAAGAAGCACTCCAACTGACAATATCATAGAGATCCAAAAATCAACCGCCAACTATTTATCTTTCTATACATCCAAAAATGCCTATAGCCAATGTATCCAAAGAACGAATCAGTGAGATCGAAGGTCAAATGATGAAGGCCGGAGCTATAGGTTTCCTTAAGGGAACGCTAATAGCAATCGGCACTGGTGCCTTCTTTAGCTATCGTTACAATCATGGAATGAATAGAAGATTTTTCCTGACCCCTTACAAGGCATGGTATATGATTGTGTGGGGGATTGTTGGCATATCGTTCGCTGTCGAGAATGCCAAAACTAGTATCACAAGGGACTTAGCGGAGGAGGAAAATTTAAGAAGGAGCGAATATTTCAGTCTGGAGTTGGGAACCAAAGGTCGCTAGTCAACTTTAACAAATACTACTGAAGGCTTCTGGATCTTTACTTTTGAAGGTTTCTGTTGGCAGCGGAGACTACTAAAAGAGGTTACAAACATTTCTAGGTATTTAATAATTACTTATTCATCTAGACATAAAAGGCCTCTTCATGATACTTGAGCCCATTTTCGTTTGCCCAAAGATTTGTGTTCTTAACCAAGGATTTCGGACCAGCAGAAATCACCCAAACTCGTTGTAGATCAGGAAGTTTTTTGTTGGCTGCTATCACGTGTTGACGCCCAGGAAGGTCTTTGCAGCAAACAAGATTGTCGGAATCATCAAGGACTGGCCCAGAACATTGTGTGAAAATGTCACTTTCGTTCACACACCAATTATAGTAACGATAATTCAATATTGGTCTGCCCTTATAGATGTGGTGAGTTAAATGCAATCTTTTCACCGTTTCGGCGTAATAGGCGTGACATTGATCTCCTTCATTTAAGGTAGGCACAAATGGTTCATTGTTAGTTTGAGAACGACTGGTGCGCCGCGAGGTTGGGGTCTTGACTGATGTGAAATCTAACTCCCCGTCAATCTGCACTTCGTCTGCGGGTACTTGAAAACCTTTGTCCGGTGAAGCGATCGTAGGTGATTCAATGAGATGATCAAGTTTTCTAGCACTTAATGGGTCAGCACTTTCCATGGACTCTAATTCACTTTGCGAGCACCATTCTTCGTGAAGGTCTTGAGTGCATTCTTCTTGCAACGAAGCGCTTTCGACGTCACTGAAATCAACATCCACATTTTCCACTTCTTGGTTTGCAGATGTATATTCATCTTTTGGGAGAAGTCGTGCGGATTCGCCCATCTCTAAATCTGATGTGCTAATGCGACGAGATTTGATGAAAGTGCCATAGCTTGCCGAATTGCGCAAAAGTTGGATTTCAAATGGCTCTAAAATCGTGGAACTTCCAGTGACAAAGATCTCGAAATCATCACCGTGGATCATCCCTTCAAAGTGGCGTAGTATAGAAATATCACGGAAGTCCCGAATAACCCAGATGACCTTTATCGGAATCCCGTGGTAGTTGGCCACACGTACAATGGGGATTGCAAAAGACACCGCTGACCCGCCAATGACAATGAGAATCTTGCGAGCGTTAACGCTCAACTTAGAGATCAGGAAATTCAGATTCGGTGTGTTGTTGGATTTGATGAGGAGCAACTTGGGGTCGAAGGTGCCAAATAT
Organism: Metschnikowia hibisci; assembly: GCA_002374725.1. Taxonomy (NCBI): domain Eukaryota; kingdom Fungi; phylum Ascomycota; class Pichiomycetes; order Serinales; family Metschnikowiaceae; genus Metschnikowia; species Metschnikowia hibisci. The sequence continues at coordinate 697,671 of NLAP01000005.1, read as the reverse complement.
CATGTATCTGCGGCTGTTTTCCCACTCAAATGAGCTCTTGCGCACAATCAAGCGCTGTTGGCGATCCAGAGGAAGCGAGACCAACGTGTAGGGATGATAGTTAGGGATCAACTGCTTGTACACACGAACTAAGAAATTGGGGTGATAGTTCGTGATCCGTACATGGGCACCAGGATTCACAGCCCTATTCCCGATAAGTGAATTGGGAAATTCAACCACTGCTAAGTTTGGAGATACATCAGTAATCTTAAACTCGTTAGCGCTCAGCACTTTTGTCAGGCGAAGCCTTGAAATTGCCTGGTATAATAAGATGCTAATGTTCAACGCGTTGGCAACATTAGTATTGATTGGACGAATGTGGAATGGGAGGCATAACACAATACACCAGCTCCAAAAATAGTGGTTGAAGAAGAATGTCTTGTAAGAGCGGTCACGAATGCGCAGTACCGATGTGATGGCGATCATGACAAAGCCAATAAGAGTAGCCCAGCCGTATAAGTTGTCAATTTTCCAAGCTTTCTTCCAATTTTTGTTTACCTGAAAGTATCCGCAGTAAACTATGGTGTGTAGGACGCCCATCAAAACGACGGTCCTCGAAAGCCACTTATGAATAGGTAAAAGAGCCAAGTAAAGCGTATGTGGGAGTGGAGATGGGCGCAAGGTTAGGAAGAACACGGTCGGAAGAGAGACGGCACAGAAGCGGCCAAGACGTTTGCCCACAAATATCAAGTCACCCCCATTGATGTCTTGTAGGCCCAAGAAGGCAAAGACGCTGGTCCAAAGCACGATCTGGAAGAGCGTGCTAGAATTGAGGTAGAGCGTGTACACAGCCTTCTTAACGAGGCGACCGCCACCTGCAAAATGTCTATCGGAAAATTGATTTATGCCTCGAAGAATGTGGAATTTGTTTAAAAACCAATATCCCTTTGCTAGGAGCATATTTAAGAGAGGAATCAGTAAAATCACCAAGATTAAAACACATGAAAGAATATCGCCATATTTAAGCGTAGCCTCTTGTCTGTGACGGGTATACTCCTTAGTCTTAGCCTTTGGATCAGGGTAGTAAAAGGACATGCTGAGTTATGAATTGGCAACAGCGCCCTTGGCGATCAGAAGATGGAAAGTTAGATATTTAGGATCTGGATCTGGGGCTGTAATTATCGCTGAATGAGATTCTGGTGAAAAGGCCCAGGGTGGCCTATAAGATGATTTGTAAAGGGGTTGATGTAATGGCAGAGATGAGAAACTTGTGTCGCATGCCGGGTCACGTGCAGCTCGTCGTTTGCGGCTTCACTCATTGAAGATTGGTTAGTTCTATCAACACCATTCAAGCACCGCTTTGGAGGTGAAGATTTGAAATGTCAAAATAATTAATACGGGTATATAAAATATGTGTTGCGTAGCTGCGCTATTGAATCCACTCTACCATTAAGGGTCGAACGAGTGATCTGGAGCGCATGAGCTAGAAGATATAGCACACGTGATAACGAATGTTTGATATGGTAAGAAATTAGATAAGACAATCTCTCTGCAAAATTTCACTCAGTTTCAGTGCATATTGACGCTTTGATCAATCTCTTGAAGTACTTGCAAATTTGACTCAATAGTATTTCTGGAAATTTGGACCCTTCTTTCGGTCCTGAATTACGCCGCTGCGGCTGGGCTTAATGGACACATTCCCATTCTTATGAAAGAATCCAGATCGAGATGCTTTTAAAGAATTGGAACCCGAATTGTTTTTCTTCTTGCTTACCTTGTCCTTGCTGCTGACATTTGCACCGCTGCTAGTACCATTTGCACTATTGCTCGAACCATATGCTCCCTTCTTTCTTGAATTTTGACTTTTTGGCTTCTTGGCCTCGCTATTATTGTAGTAAGACTTTGTATCCCTCGCATCGTTGGTGTAGTTTTTAGACGAACCACCTAAGGCCTTGTTAAAATATGAGTCTCGAAGCGCCCGTGGAAGATTCGAGCCGCTGAATGCACTACCGCTACCATTTGGGAAGCGTGAACTGCGTGGAGCTGGACACTCATCACCATAGTGGCTCGAATCACCACAATTGTAGCAGTATGACACAGGTAGCCTTTTACCATCTTCCATTCGGATCGTGAGGTAAGACCTCCAGATGCTAGGGCATTCCATCTCGCTATGATAATTTGAGTCACAGTTCTTGCAGTAACGCCGGACCACCTGTTTGCTTTGGCATAAGCCTGCAACATGCCCACGTTCACCACACCGGCCACAAACTACCGTGGTAGGACAATGTGACTCGTAATGTTCACCTTCAACGCCACACTTGTGACAGATCACTGCCTTACACTTGGATCGTACATGGCCCGGTTTGTGACAGTTGTCGCATATTCGGCCTCGGCTTTGCTGGGCATTTATCAGATCTCCAGTGTCGGGGTCGGTTACGCCAAAATATCGGCCTTCTCCCCTTAGTTCCACAAGTTCATCAGCATCGTCATTAACCTGATCGAAGTTCAAAGAGATGACTTCCTGTTCATAGTCCGATGCCGATTGTTTTTTCTCTTGTGGTACCGGTTGTTTTTTCTCTTGTGATGCCTTGTTTTCGCTCTTGAGAGACGGCACTTTTTGCCTCCACTGTAATTTTTTTTCGAGCTCAGCGGGCTGTGTATCTTCTATGAAGCTTAGTAGGCCTGCCATATCGAGAGCTATGAATATTAATTGTTTTTGTTAGTCTCAACCAGATAGGCGGTAATACTATTAAAGTATAGTACGCGGCGGCGCGGTGCAATTTTGAGGCATTATATGCCGTACAGATGAGATCATCAACATCACTAGCTCTAACCGAGGCATACTTTCAGGAATTCCACTACGTCCTTATAAAAAAAGAGCCCTATACTCCTCGCAGCAAAAAATTTGTACTACAATTTCATGGAAGTTGAAAGCACATGACAAAGTCAAGATGTGATAGCTTCTGTACAGTGGCTAACCTCAAGTCTTGCAAAAATAACTCGTAACTTATCATCAAGTATTATAAAACATTTCTAACCACATGAGCTGCAGCTTGCGACTCCAAGTCATTATTTTCGCCAGCCACATTGAAGGTAGTTTTGATGTATTCCTGGTGCTTGATTGCAGCTAACAAGTAGCACATACTGGAAAGCAAAAAGAGGACAGCAATTACGATCAAGCTCGTAGCCATCAAAAGCAAACTTAACCACTGAATAACGCTCATCAAAAGGTAGAAACCACAGCGAGGCCAATTGTCGTCGAAGTTACGCACGAAGTTGGTGAAGGTGTCAGTCAAAGGACAAATTTTCAATAGGAAAGGCACTTCCACAAACAAGACAAGAAGTCCTTGGACAATAGCAATGATGGAAAAGATAATCACAAGGTTAGCGTGGAAGATGTTGGCCACACCAAGCGCAAGACACAAAAGAATTGTCAAGAGAGAAATCCACTGGCCATAAAGAGAGAAGTTCTTTTTCTTGAAATCTTTGGAAAAACCGCCAAACACATTGGACGTTACGGACAGGACACTCAATGCCATTTTGTTCAAGTGATTAAAGTGTTGAAGATGAGTGTGTTGGGGATAATGAGAAGGTCATGTGTACTGGGCCGACGGACTGTGTGCAGGATTCAACTCGGCGCAGCCTCTTTTCGTTCAAGTATACGAGACTAGACTGTAAATGAGCTATTTTACCGGGAAATAAGTGTTTAAGTGAGATGGCAGAAGCTGAAGCTTGACACAAAAAAAATTCGGAACAAAATTGAAACGAAACTGAAACAAGAGTGAAACATATTCGGAGTTTATTTCAGATTGGTGCTTAAATCTCCTTAATTTGATAAGGTGTGAATAGGACTAACCTTACATAACACTTTCAGGAAAAAAAAAAGTTCAACAACATGAGTTAAGGATCAAGGATCATGGCTTTTTTTTCTAAAAACTCAGCCGATTTATTATACCCAAGTTGCAACAGATCTTATGGTATTCTTTTGGTATTTGCAGTCGCACCACGCACCAGAGATCCTTCATATTAGTGAAAACCGCCATGCAAAATCTCACGCAGTGAGACCATCTCGTTTTTCCGCCAGCGACATAAAGGCCAGGATTCAAGATCTGCTGCTTGAGCTTCAGTGAGATATACAGATCAACTTTAGACGAGCCTATACAAATATTGAAATTATAAGCTACACATTTCAAATCTCATGGGTAAAGAAACAGTCATTGGACTTGTGGGCAAGCCCTCCAGCGGCAAATCCACCACTTTAAACGCCCTCACAGACGCCAATGCAAAAGTTGGTGCTTTTCCGTTCACAACAATAGATCCCAACAAAGCCACCGGCTACATGGAGGTGCAGTGTGCTTGTCAGCGGTATGGCAAACAAGAGCTTTGCAAACCCAATTATGGGTATTGCAAGAATGGCGTGAGGGGAGTACCGGTTATGCTTTTAGACGTTGCTGGGCTCGTGCCCAATGCACACCTTGGAAGAGGCCTTGGAAACAAGTTTTTAAGCGATCTTACGGAGGCAGATTGCCTTATACACATTGTTGACGTGAGTGGGACTACTAACGCCGAGGGAAAAGAGACTCGCGGCTACGATCCATTGCAGGATATTGAGTGGCTCCAGGATGAGATTTTCCGGTGGATTTTGGGTAATTTGACCGAGCGTTGGGGCTCCGTGGTGCGGCGTCACACGTCAACGAAGTCGCTGACTCTTGAAACGCTCAGAACTCAGTTAGGTGGATACTATGCTAATAAGCAATTGATTGGTAAAGCATTGGACCTCATACCCAACCTCCCTCCTCTACAGGAATGGGACTCAGAGATGTTGGAAAAAGTGGTTCGTGCATTTATGGCCGTCAAGTTCCCCACAGTGTTGGCACTCAATAAGATGGATCATCCCGATTCGGATAAAAATGTGCTGAAGATTATGTTGAAGCACCCTGAGCTGAAATGTGTGTTGACATCGTCATTAACGGAAGTGTTTCTCCGCAAGTTGGCCGCCCAGAATTATATCAAGTACGAGCCTGGGACGGAGTTCGTGGATACTCTCGAGGATTTGCCTGATAGCGAGCTTTTGCCGCTAGATGAAAAACTTTTGACTCGTGTTGAGAATATTCGTGACTTGGTGCTCTATCGCTTTGGTTCTACTGGTGTGGTTCAGCTACTACAGGCAGCTCAACAATTATTGGATCTAGTACCGGTATACCCAGTTCGAAACATCACTACTTTTGGTGGAGTCTCTGGCTCACACGTGTTCCGGGATTGTGTATTGGTGAAGCGGGGCACTCCCGTGATCACGGTGGCACGGCGAATCATGGGCGATGTGACCATTGCAGCTATTGAGGGCGCAGGCGGACAAAGAGTCGGTGAGGAGGATACGGTGGATATTGGGAAGAATGACATTTTAGCTTTTCGCTTAGTTCCGGGCTGCCATTAATCAAGCTGCTATGACACTGATCAATCAGTACTCAACAACAATATCGAAACGACACATTTACATGAATTGGAACAGTTCAAAAAATTCAAAATGGACATTCCGCTACTAGCTCCGCTTCTAGCTTATGATCGTTTGAAAGAAATCTATCAAAATCTAATTAGCCACTAATACAAATAGCTCAGACATTTAAGCCGGTAGTACATCCTCGGCATCTACCTCTAAACGAAAAAAATGGCTTGTCTAATATACTGAGACTAATTCTAAGCGGGCTATTAGAAATTATAATATAGGAAAACTACTCCAGGTAATTAGTACAAGGTAATATCGAAGGAAGAGCGGGCTAATTCTAAGTCAGCTAAATACAGGTGTTAAATCGCCATTCTCGAGTTAGGGTCTGGGCCGATCTGGGCCACGATCACGTGGGACCCCAACCCGAACACCCACAATGAGAAAAAATTTGGGAAAAGACAACTACTTAGGATGCATATAAACAATCAATTTTCAAGATTGGCTACTAAAGATCGATAGGATTAACACAAACAATCGAACAAATCAGCATCGCATCTTCGCGTCGCGATTTACTTGGCATCGCAGCCGACACGGGACCGAAACAGTATGGAATGTAGCGTAGGACGCAAGTGCAGGAACCACCGATAAAGCCGTTCGCAGCTAAAAGGGTGAAGTTTTCATCGAAATACCTAAACATGTCTTTGGTTAAAACACAGCAATTGACACTGGAACAGGCAGAAAAACTCCAGGCCATCATTGATGCCATTCCTGAGATCTTGAAGAATACCAAGAACCCAGAGTATGATGAGATTTACGGTTACAAGATAGGACCCTCTAGCGACGCACAGGTCAACCCTGATATCCGTAACGAAATCCTTCTTAAATTCTTAGTGTCTTGCGATTGTGACGTGGAATCAACAAAAGCAAAACTCCTGGCTACGTTGGATTGGCGCAGAGAGTTTCAAGTATTGAGTGCAGGGTATTCGGAGAAGCATGATGGTGATCTTGAGAAGTTGGGAGTCATCACTGAGTATCCAAAAAACAAGAATAACTTTCGCGTGGTCACTTGGAACATTTATGCCAATTTGAAGAATCCTCAAAAGCTCTTCGCCAAGTTTGGTGTTGGTGTTTCAAAAGAGACCGATGCAAAAAACGAAACAGGTCTTCCTGGCACGATGTTTTTGCGGTGGAGAATTGGCTTGATGGAGCGGGCTTTGGCTAGCTTGGACTTTTGTGATCCTGATAACAATCAAATGGCTCAGGTCCACGACTACAATGGTGTTTCCATGTTTCGACTTGATCCCGGCATGAAAGCTGCGACTAAGGAGATTGTGTCTATCTTCGGCAACAATTACCCAGAACTACTCCTGAAGAAATACTTTGTCAATGTGCCATTACTTATGGGATGGATGTTCACATTCTTCAAGGCCACAGGACTTGTTGGTGCTGCTACTGTCAAGAAGTTTGAGATGATGAACCACGCAGAGCTCCAAGGCACTTTTGGTAAGGACAATTTGCCCAAAGAATACAATGGAGGTGTAGAGAATCCAGAGGTGCCAGATTTATTTTCTCTGGCAGTGAAAGACGAAGAACTAAAGATTCCCTCCTATGGCCTTGAAATTTTGAAGAAGTTCAGCCACTCCGCTGACGCCACGCGGTCTGAGCTCACCCACAACGAGCCGACCAAGACTGCACAGTAATGATACTATTAATAAACTAGTCTTGATTGCATTCCATTCAATTTAAAGTTGATGGTGTCACCTTCTGAATTGTAGCTGCATGAGCATGAGCTTTTAACAATGAAGGTAGATTCCCAAACGACAATAGAAGGCGCGTCACGTGCCCAATCATGCAGGAGTACGCTTAATATGAAACGATACACGCCGCCACCGACGATCACATGGCTTCGTCCCATTACAAGCTCCTAGGCATTCCACCATCCGCTTCTGTTGAAGAAATCAAGAAGAGCTATAAGAAACTAGCGATCAAATACCACCCTGACAAAACAGAGAATAAAGCACACCATGAGTTGTTCCTTCGCATCAATGAAGCTTATACAACATTAATTGATCCAAAGCTCCGACAGGACTACGACACGAAAAGCGGAATTCTGCTGAATTCCAAATTTAGCAGGCCATCACAAAGTGCCGCTGAGACAGCATCTGCATCCTTTCGTTACAGAACTGACGATTACACAAGTCCTTTCAGACATTCAAGGGGATCCGCCACCGACACGTTCCAGAACGGATACCATCCATCCTATTTTGACTTTTTTCGCCAGAATCACCGTGGAACTTCAGCATTTGAGCGTGGCTCGCGTTTTAAAGCTCAATCCAAATTCACTGAGGATGAGTCTGTCTTAGCAGCTAAACTAGCACAAAGAAAAATGAAGGAGGCCATGGACCGCCGAAGACAGGAGTTTGTGGAAAAGGTACAGCGAAAGCAAAAGGAACAGGAGGAATGGGCATATAAGGAAGCACAGAAGTCTACATCTTACCAGAACGGTTATTCGTCAAATTATGCCGCCAGCGCCGCCGCAGAAACCGTGAATGACCAATATAGAAGAGCCAAGTTCCAGGCTCATCAAAGTGCATGGACTGGAAATTCATATGACCATCTGACTGCTGGACATCCCGCAGAGCCAATTGTTGTTGAAGATGAAGATGAAGAGAACGAAACAAGTGAGGAACTGGCTTCCTCCGTATCAAGCGAAAGCGAAGACAGCGAAGACACCGATGATAGCATTGAGGAGTTTCTGAGTGCAGAAGCATTTAACGATCAACAAACGGAACCCCCTCTAAACGGTAATAATGAGGAAGCGTCGTTTGGATCTTCTAACACTACAGCGAACCCAGGCCAATACCGACCTGAAGTGGTTGAAGTTCCAGAAGAGGGCGAGGAGAATTATCAATTCTTCTCCGAGCCTTTAAACAACCCGCTTCGAAGCCCGCCAGGGTCGCCTCGAAGAATGGCCCGCGAGGCCGCTCCTCACATTAAGGCGCAAATCTCCAAGTCCCTCAACGAGCAGCTAAACAAACCTGATCAAACAAACAATTACGCCGTTCCCAGCAGCCACAATAGTGCCAAAAAAGCCAAGTTTTCAAACTTCGACGCCATGAAAGCATCCTTGGGTACAGATATCGATGATGTGGATTTCTCGGATATCAGAGAGACACTTCCAAATGCTGGACCTCGCTCTCCTCGCAGATATCCATCAAGTTCAGGCTCGTTCGAAAGACCCAGCAAGAAGGCTAAGACTTTTGAGTACACGGATGGATCATCTAAAGTGCAGACTTTGTTCACGCCAGTGAACGCAGGCTTCACCCGAGAGCCAGCGAGCTCAATCTCAGTCTCTGATTTAACCCCTCGCGTGGATGACACAAAACTCATATTTAATTACAGAGTTCCTCACATTAACTTGGATAAGAATACCAAAAAGGAAATATGGCTTGCTTATGTGCACTCAATCAATGAGTATCAGCAAGCGTTCAACATATACAGAGAAGCTGTTTTGAGCTTTCAAGTGGATAGGCTCAAAAAGGATGTACGCCATCACAACGTCATTTACTCTGATAGCTCATGCTTGGATGTCTATCAAATGTGTTTATTCAACGATGCCCTATTACTACAGAGCTTCAATAAGGCCATGAGCGAGTTTCGAGAGATTATCAAGGAATTCAATTCCAACTGCGCTAAAGTCAACTCTGGTGACTTGAACTTTCAGTTTAGCCCGTAATACATGTGTGCAAAATCGATGACTCCTCAAGCCCCCAGAAGAAGAAAACTGTATTCATTGATTCAGGGCTAAATCGCCTTTTAGATTATCAGAGTTACCAGACTGTTATAAAGAAAAGTGGTTACGGGAGTGTATACACCCACAAGGCGCGTGGCCAAAATCTAACATTGAGACGCGAATGGCCAAATCTATCGCAGTTAAGAAGCAAAGACATCAGCCACCATGTCGTTCCAGCGCCAGCTCTTCATCTTCATTGGTGTGCTATTTCATTTCTACTACCTATGGCTGATTTTCGACATCTACTTTGTGTCGCCTCTTGTCCATGGTATGGACCAGCACAAATCCACCAACGAACCTCCAGCTAAGCGTCTATTCTTAATTGTTGGCGATGGTCTTCGGGCGGATAAAACTTTCAAAAAGCTCACTCATCCAACTACTGGTGAACAGAAATATTTGGCGCCATATCTCCGGAGTCTTGTGGAAAATGAGGCCACTTGGGGAATCTCCAACACAAGAATGCCTACTGAATCGCGCCCGGGCCATGTGGCTATGATAGCTGGCTTCTATGAGGACGTTAGTGCTGTGACCAAAGGCTGGAAAGAAAACCCTGTTGATTTTGACTCGTTCTTCAATCAGTCTACCCATACATATTCTTTTGGGTCTCCAGACATTTTACCCATGTTTGCCTATGGAGATAATGTGGTACCAGGCCGTATTGATGTGTGTATGTATGGGCATGAATTTGAGGATTTCACCCAAAGCTCCATTGAATTAGATGCGTTTGTTTTCAAGCACTTCGATGAGCTTATGCTCGAATCTCAGACAAATCAAACATTGCACGACGAGTTGAATCAAGAGGGGAACGTATTCTTTTTGCACTTACTTGGACCAGATACTGCTGGCCATGCATACAGGCCTTATTCAGCAGAGTACTACGACAATATTGAGTACATTGACAAGCAGTTATCGCAACTCATTCCCAGAATTCACGAGTTCTTTGGCGACGAAGACTCTGCTTTCGTGTTTACTGCAGACCATGGAATGTCCGACTTTGGTTCACATGGTGATGGACATCCTGATAATACCAGAACTCCTCTCATCGCTTGGGGTGCCGGTGTCAACAAACCTACCATCGCTGGTGAGGCGCAATTGCAAGTGCAAGACCCAGTGGCTAGCGGCTACGAAGCTGATTACTTCGAGACTTGGGGTTTTGACCATTTGTCTCGTCATGATGTCAAGCAAGCTGATATTGCCTCGCTCATGGCATACTTGATCGGCGCAAACTACCCCGCAAACTCTGTGGGCGAATTACCTTTGGCATACATTGAAGGCTCCAATTTAAACAAAATCAAAGCTTTGTATGAAAATGCATTGGCGGTCGTGGAACAGTACATCGTGAAAGAGAGTGAGGTATACAATCATCAATTTAGATACAAACCGTTTGATCCTTTCATGCAGAAGTCTGTTGATCTTTATGTTCAAGAGATTGAAGCACTTATTGAATTAATTCAGGTCGTACCGGACTCTCGTTCTTCGGAGGCCGAAGCCATTTCCTTGATTCACGAATTGATGAAATGCGCTTTAGATGGCTTGACGTACTTACAGACTTATAACTGGATTCTCTTGAGATCTATAGTTACATTGGGATTCTTTGGCTGGATCATTTACTCTTTCTTGGTCTTCTTGAAATTGTTTATTTTGGTGGATTACGAGCAACCCGCTCACTCTAAGCCTATCTTGGCATTTTTCGTGGTGATTGGAAGTGGCCTCAATTACTTGTTGTTCTACCAGCAGTCTCCTTTCAATTACTACATGTACTTGGCCTTTCCTCTCTACTTCTGGTACACCATTTTCAATGAAAGGAGCATCTTTGTTGACGGATTGAGTGAGTTTTTTTTTGGCATTTCCACCGTGACAAAACTCTTTACCTTGTTCTGCTTCTTGGGAATGTATGAGAGCATCGTTTATGGCTTTTTTGATAGAAATATGTTCTCACTTTTGTTTCTTTTGGTTGGCTTATATCCAATGTTTGTGTCTGGGAACTTCACCCGTACTGTCAAATTGACTTGGCTTATTAGCTGCTTGAGCATGTGCACGTTCACAAATTTGGATGCTGTGAAGACCGAGAGTTTGACTCAAATCAATACGAGTGCCTTGGCTTCTTTTATTGTCGCAGTCATGGGTGCCAAAAGTGTCTTCAAGAGAGGGATGGTGCCACAGTACGCCAAAAAGCTCGTCATAATGCAGATCTCCATGATTGTGCTCATGACTTATGCTACTAATATTTCTGTTGTATCCTTACAAGCCAGAGATGGTCTTCCATTGCACTCGCAAGTCTTGGGATGGGTAGTGCTTGTGGTTTCATTGATTGTTCTCCCAGCTCTTCACACACTCCATTCTTCATCTGACTATCAGTTGAGACTTTTGATTATTTACTTGACATTCGTTCCCACTTTCGTCATTTTGACCATTTCGTTTGAGCTCTTTTTCTATGTGGGATACTCGTTAGTTTTGCTACAGTGGCTTAACATTGAGACGCAGCTCAAATTCTCTCAAGAAGAAATCGAGGAAAGCAAAAGCAAATTCAATAAGCTTCCCAAAGGTTACTGGCTTCAAATCATCCGGATTTCCATTATTGGGTTCTTTTTCCTCCAGTTTGCCTTTTTCGGGACCGGAAATGTGGCATCGATTTCTTCCTTTTCGCTTGACTCTGTTTACAGATTGATCCCTATTTTCGATCCTTTCTCGATGGGTGCTTTGCTCATGATCAAATTGATTATTCCATACGTTTTATTATCCACGTGCTTTGGTATCATGAATCACCAGCTTGAAATTCGCCAATTCACGATTTCCACGTTGATTATATCCACCAGCGATTTCTTATCGCTCAATTTCTTTTATTTGGTTAAGACTGAGGGCTCTTGGCTTGATATTGGTGTAACCATTTCAAACTATGTTTTGGCGATTTTGTCTTCTTTGTTCATGCTCATCTTGGAGCTCGTCAGTACATTGATCTTGCGAGGCGTGGAGTTTGATGAAGCAGAAGAATCAAGACAACTAAAGATACAGAAAATACTTGCTGACGATAATCCCATCAGTTCTAGAGTTAGAAAGAGAAAGCCAAAGGCGGACTAAGCACCCAGAGTGCCACTTGCAATATACAATAACTCTTGGCGGTCTCGAATGATATCTCCTCAAATGGAGGAGGATATGGGTCTTAAGCTATAGATCTTGAATCACATAAGTGAAAATTGAACTTTCCATTTGTCGGGTACATTTGATGAAATCCTACACATGAGGCCGTGTACTATGTGCAGGAGTGAGTCAGAGCGCGAGAGTAAAAAAAGGCCTACACTTTTATATCAAACTTAAAATACATCAAATACTCATTTCACCTTTTTTTCAAGAGTTCCCTATCCCGACTCCAATCACCTGTAAAAATGTCTGGAAAACACGTTCTTATGATCGATAACTATGACAGTTTCACATGGAACTTGTACCAGTACTTGTGCCAATCCAAGTTGAAGCCAAAGGTGGATGTCTACAGAAACGACCTGATCGATATCGACACGATCGAAAATGTTATCAAGCCTGACATTTTATTTATCTCGCCCGGTCCAGGCCATCCGACCACCGATGCTGGGATTTCCAAGAACTTAATCGAACATTTCAAAGGAAAGTTGCCCATCTTCGGGGTTTGTATGGGTCAGCAATGCATGGTGGAGGTATTCGGCGGCGAAGTTTCATACGCTGGAGAGATTGTGCATGGAAAGACATCTACAATTCGCCACGACGGAAAGGGCGCTTTCTCCGGAGTGCCCCAGAACGCGGCCGCCACCAGATATCATAGTTTAGCTGGAGCAAAGCAAACACTTCCTGACTGCTTGGAGATTACCGCCACCACTGAGTCAGATCCACAAGTGATTATGGGAATCCGTCACAAAGTTTACGCCATAGAGGGAGTGCAATTCCACCCAGAATCTATACTAACGGAGGCCGGCCAGGTGATTATCGATAATGTTTTACGAATGGAGCTGCCATATTGGGAAAAATCCGAATTGAAGTCTTCGACCTCCAAGCAAGAGAATATCTTGACCAAAATCTATAGAAAAAGAGTGGAGGACTACAAGACAATCGAAGCTTTGCCGGGAAAGCTGTTTCAGGATTTGGAAGTTACTTACTCGCTTGGACTTTATGCACCAGTGCTTAACTTTTATGACCGTTTGATGAAGACAAAGAAGCAAGGGAAGAATGTCATCTTATCAGAATTCAAAAGAGCGTCACCTTCCAAGGGAGACATCAACGTCAGGGCTCACCCTGCGCAACAAGCGCATACTTATTCGCAGAATGGCTGTTCTGCAATTTCTGTTTTGACCGAGCCAAACTGGTTCAAGGGTAACTTAGAGGATATGTATTTGATAAGGAAAATCATTGACCTGGAAGAAAGACCCGCTGTGTTGAGGAAAGAATTCATTTTTAACAAGTACCAGATTCTAGAGGCCCGTTTGGCTGGCGCAGACTCTGTGTTGTTAATTGTAAAGATGTTGCAGGATACCCATCTACTTCAGGAGTTATATGAGTACTCGCACTCGTTGGGAATGGTTCCTTTGGTTGAGGTCAACGACGCTACCGAACTCAAAGTGGCATTGAAGCTCACGCGAGAGGGAAGTACCGCTGAACCATTAATTATCGGAGTCAACAATCGCAACTTGGCCACTTTTGATGTTGACTTAAAAACCACAAGCTCTTTGGTGGAAGCTGCCAAGAATAGTGATAGAAGTGGGGACGTGTTGGTATTAGCTTTGTCTGGAATCAGCTCTGTTGATGATGTGAAGAAGTACAAGACTGAAGATGATGTTGATGGTTTTTTGATTGGAGAGAGCCTTATGAGAGCGCAAGAAAGAGGCGAGGCCGGGAAGTTTTTGGACGAACTTATTAATGTTTAAAAAACGATATTGTCAATAAACTGAACAGCAATTGTATTAGTAATTTAGCATTGTGTATCTAGAAAGTTATAGCAAGGTGTTTAGCAAAGAGCGAGCTAGGCCGTCAAGTCAAAAAAAGTTTCTTTTCTTTTATCCACTCTATGGCGCTCTTTGAAGTGTCTCAAGTAGTTTGACAAAGGCTTCTTCTCCAGGGTTGATGACCAGCATCGGATTTCCACCACTTCAAAACAGGCAGGGCAGACAACTCCTTCATGATATCTGACTCTGGGTTGGGTCTTTCTGTTTGGGGAGGCTTTCTTCGAAACCTGATATTTTCCTCTAAAAAGCGGATTTGGTGCCAAAAAATTATCGGTATAAATACCGTGTGAGTGGCTCATGTGCTGAGAGTAGCACGAGTTCTTTAATTCGTAGAAGTTGAGATCTTCACAGTATGCGCACAAGGCGCTACGTGTTTCCATCTTTGGCTGTCCAGTAGTAGCGTCCAATTCTACCCGAGTAAACTCCTGTTGATACGGGTGTTCGGGGTCAAAACCTGTGTTCTTTTCGTAGTACACGTTAGGGTGTAAGCCACTTAACTTGTCCAAAGTATCCCGGTAGTATCTTGGTCTTAGGATATGGCATTCTCCTGATCCATTAAGGCTCACAAGTTGGCTAAGGTAGCTTTGGTCGTTGCTGCAAATTCCAACAGCATAATTCTGTAGGATAGGAATGTGCATTATTCTTTGGGCAATTTTGATGTTTTCATAGTTGAATTTTGCCTTTCCTTTTCTTTCTCTTTTTCCTTTGGAAGAAACCACCATTATAGTTGGAGGGGTTTTGGGCTCTTGCGTCAGCTGGCCCTCAATAGCTTGGGTCAATTGGTTCATGATCAAGTCTTCTGGTACATTTATTGGCGCTCTGAGCTTTGGCTTTTTCACCCTAGAGCTTTGCAGTTGTTTGTGCAAAGTATTTGGAGGCACTAAAGTTCTTGTGAGGTCTTTCAATCTGGGAACTGGACTTTGTGAAGCTGAAGACTTTCCTGGACCGCTTGACTCAATTATGGAAAGCTTTGCAGACGAGTTTTCTGGGGCTGGCTTAGAGATTTCAACAGACCCAACACCAGGAAATTCGGGGAGAGTTCTTGGAACTGCATCAACTGGATAGTTTGAGGCCATGAAATGGCCCATGTGCCAATTTTCCGGCAGCAACAAATTAGTTGAATATGACTGGAATGAGCCCTTAAGCTCCACGGGCATTTCTGCTAATGTTTGTTCCGGGATGTTTCGAGAAGCAGCTTCAGGAATGTCGCTGAAAAGCTGGTTTGGAAGGACCTGCTCATAACTGCTAGCAGCTAGAGAGGTTGGAAAAAAACTAGGAACTCGTTGCTGGTATTGCAGTTGGTACCTTGTCTCCAAATTGTTTTTGAAAGAGAATGGATCAGAATGGAGGACTGGATTGTGGAGTGAAGGCATATCACGACAATTCACATCCCAGTTGGTGGTCTGTTCCAGAATCCCCGAGGTGGCAGCAGGAATCTGAAGAGTGCCATTACTAAACCTATGCAAAGGAAGTGTTGGAACCTTGAAAATTGCATCGGTGGGGTGATGCCACTCTGTGGCCGGTTGCACTGCTTCGTATTGGCCCCAGACGTCTGAGTAGACCATA
The DNA here is from genome assembly GCA_002374725.1 of Metschnikowia hibisci. Classification (NCBI taxonomy): domain Eukaryota; kingdom Fungi; phylum Ascomycota; class Pichiomycetes; order Serinales; family Metschnikowiaceae; genus Metschnikowia; species Metschnikowia hibisci. The sequence goes on along the minus strand of NLAP01000005.1, from coordinate 681,923 downwards.
TTCTCGTACGAAACGAGAAAATCTGGAACTGGGGGAGGCAAGTTCGTGCTTGACTGAACCCAATTACCAGTTGTGGGATTTGAGGTGATTGCACGTTCATGTGAATTAAAGTCATGATATTCCGAGAAGTCACGGAGTTCAGATTGCTCCACAAGTTGTGAAGTATTGTTAAGTTTTGCGTGCTGGGAAGTCTCCGAGAGTTCACTTGAGAGTTCTTGAAGTTCCTCATCAAAAGCAATTTTGGCGAAGGCGCTCGAAAATTTGCTTTGTTGTGAAACATGAGTGTATTCGCAAGAGAAAGTATCTGTAGGAATGGAAGACACATTCGTAGCAGAAGGCACTGCGAGTGGACTAATTTTGGAGTTTGGAGCTTGAAGGTCCAGGCGCTCATTGGAAGTCTCAATGAGAGTATTTATGATACCAACCTTCTCAGTATTGTCGAGGGGTTTTGGAGATTCGTTCGAGGAAGTGGCGCTCGAGTGATTGTTTCTCTCCGTCCCTATATGGCGGATGACAGAGATATCGCGCGATTCGCAGTGCTGCAGAATGTTTGGGTGCAAATGCTGTGCGCGGAGAGACACGTCGTCACAGTCCATTGCATTATCCGAATCTGCACCTTGGTCAAGGAAAGACCAGGTTTTGTTTTGAAACTCGTCAAGCGCGTCTCTAGGAATTTCCGGTGAAAGATAATCAGCTGATTGGCTGACATTATTGCGGGTTTTGAAAGTGTCACTTTTCACAAATAGGTGCTGAGATACTTTAGGTGGAGAGTTCGAGAGAGAATCGGCATACACACCCTGCGTTCCCCTAAAAAACATTTCACAATGAGAAGGAGTACCCAAGTTAGCAGCATCATCGTAATTTTCATCGTCAGAGTTGTTCCCATCCTCTATTGGGTTTCTGTCTGAGTTATAGTAATCCTTAGCCTCGGGAGCACCAGCGCGGACCAAATCTTCCGGAGTTGGATAGGGCATCAAACTGACTCCATCAAATTCTTCAATTTTCACGCATGGATCTGGAGTACTAATGAGAGGCGTGGGAGAAGCAACCTTGGAGCTGTGTTCTTCTTTTACTTCACCACTCCTTCCAAAAGTCTCGAAAAGTTGAACTTTTTTCAGTACTGAGCCACTTTTTACAATTGGATTAATGCTTGAAGGCAGCTGACAGTTCCTAGGCAGATCTGTGGAAAAGATCGCCCCATATTGTGCACTTTCTTCATCGAATTGGGTAGTAAGCCGTAACTGAGCATCCATAATCAGCACCTGGCGCTTTGAGCCTTTTGTTTCAACGATCCCTAAGTCGTTTTTATCCAAGGTACAAATTGTCATCATTGAATAAACACTTGAACTCATCGTAATATCCAATTTACTGGTCAGAGTGTTCATATCAAAAGAATCTTCTGTCACTTTGGTAACATTACTTGTGCAATTTGCTTCTTCATCACAGTCCAAGTACATTTGTTCTGGGGTATAAAATCCCAAGTTTAATGATATGGTTGGCGTTTCCGAATGCTTCACTAGTGAAGAAGGAATCAAGTCATAATGATTTCCTTGCTGGAATTGAATTTCAGCCAATTCTTGTTGCCGATCGAACATCTTGTGTTTTACAAAAAGTTCAAGGCAGAGGTTTCAGGAAGCTAATAGAGTATTGAAGAGTTTTTCTGAGCAAAATTTATATCAATATGAAAGGACTAAGTTGATTTTTTGTTGAAAATTAAGGGGGCGAAAGAAAAGAAAAGAATTATGATATTGAGTATTTATCATGAAAGCGAGCACAGACTTCAAAACACATTTCTGCTCGAATCTAGTCACAAAACAGAAGGTGTGATTATTGATGCATGAACTCTCAGTCTTGCTTCTGAGACTACAGTGTACCATATCAGATTCGTAAGGCGAGCTTTCTTCGACAAACTTCTAGAAGCACAGCGAAGAAAGGATGCAGGAGTAACTGAAATGTACTTACGGAATTTTCAAGACTTCTTTCGACGCATAGAAGTTCGGGGTATGCGTTTTCTAATGACAACACCGGTCTGAGGTTTGTGGTCTGCATCGCACGTGCGCTCTGCATTACCAATTTTTTAAACCCTACCTGTATAGTTAACATAAAAAAAAGATTAGCATCAAGTGTTGGTCTAGAGCTCTCTCCAATTACACCTTTGCACCTGAGAGTAACAGGTGGGTGCAAAAGTCTGCATGCAGTCACGAACCCACGGAGGTACGGGTCCATCTACGCACACGCGTTCCTCAAGAAGACGTGATTACTATTGATTAGAATCAAGATGGATGCTGCTAGTATTAGGGTAAACGCAAAGACAATTAACGACTTTCCAGGAAAAGTTGTTCGAGTCATTGGCAGAGTCGCTTCCTTGGACTCATCCAGCGATTCTGCAAACTTAGATGCTGATGGCATTATTTCAGTTTCTACCCAGGCCACAGGCAGACTCGATATGGGCAAGATTTATGAGATTATCGGGAAAGTGAATGCCTCCGACTACTCAATAAATTCTTATTCCGTGATGGCCCTTTCAGATAACACCGACTTGGATACGGCTAACAAGATTGCCCGCATGGTTCCAAAAGCCTCGGAGTTATTCTATTAATTCAGAGGCTTTAATTGTCATAGTCTCATATATTTCGAATATCGCAAGTCTTCATATCAAAAATGCATTCTGGCTCACTTATTGCTGAATTGTATGATATTTCCCACATAGACCGGGTCAATTCGGAGCTGCCTAGTCCTTAAAAACCGGATCGGTCACTAAACCTCTCATTACATGAACTTGCCAGCAGAATACCTTAATCATTTCGTGCTACCCCTTTCATATAACTAACCTGGCCACCATAACAATCAAATCGTAAGCATTGCCTCTATAGCTTAAATGTTCTCTCGCTTCATGAATCACGTGCACCTTATTCGGGTGCGTTCTGCACACAACATCACAACCAAGCGCATACACATATACGCCCGACTTATCGCATTTACACTCTCCAATCATGACTTTAACTCACACTAGTGCACCAGATGGGCTGCATACATTCTATTGCTCCAATACTGGAACATATCTCAATGCAAGCGGCTCAGGGATTCTGGTCTCGGAAACGCTGACTGCCTCTGCCAAAGCTGCCACATCCACCGTCTCGTGCATTTTGGGAACGATCAAGCTCAAAATCAATCGCTACATTATTGTTGTTGATCGCCACGAGCTTTCGGGTCTGATTCTCGGGAAAGATATTGCCCAGGTCAAATCGTTCAGAATTCTTCCTCTTGGCAAAGATGATGTATCCAAGAAGGACCAAGAGGAGGCGCAGTACTTATCATTGTTACGTCAACACTTGAAGAAAGCCACATTATTTTTTTCCATTAATAATTCCTACGATTTGACTAATTCTTTACAAAGACAATTCGGTTCCGGCTCCCTCGATCGTGGACAGAGAGACCTTCGTTTCTGGTGGAATCGCTACATGTGTGAGGAATTGATGGGCAATGGTGCTGAGAATTTTGCTACTCCAGTGATTTATGGTTACGTTAAGCTGCACTCTGCTCAATTCAATGGTGGACAGAAGTTGGAGTTTGCTTTGATCACTCGTCGCTCACCTTTCCGGGCTGGTACCAGATATTTCCGTCGTGGTATTGACGAAGATGGTGCCGTAGCTAACTTCAACGAAACTGAACAAATCTTGACTACTTCAGATAACCAGGTCTTTTCATTTTTGCAGACCCGTGGCTCTGTTCCCGTTTATTGGTCCGAGATTAACAATTTGAAATACAAGCCCAACTTGGTGATCTCTTCCAAATCCGCTCGCGATGCAACTGCCCGCCACTTCGACGAACAAGTCAAGTTGTATGGCGATAACTACTGTGTCAACTTGGTCAATCAAAGCGGCTACGAAGAGCCTGTCAAGTTGGCTTATGAGAAAGCCGTGTCTGGTTTACCTGCTACACTCAAAGACCACGTGACTTACATCTACTTTGATTTCCACCACGAATGTCGTAAGATGCGTTGGGATAGAGTGAAGCTTTTAATCGAGCGTCTTATTGAATTGGGTTTCACCAACGATAACTATTTTGGCTATGACTTGAACACCAACACAGTTCTTAACACACAGCACAAAATCGTCCGTACCAACTGTATGGACTGCTTGGATCGGACCAACGTTGTCCAGTCTATGTTGGCCCGGTGGGTTTTGCAAAGACAGTTTCAAAAGACTCATTACTTGCCCGAGGGCTCGAATGCACCATGGGAAGCAGTTGATCCCCAGTTCAACTTATTTTTCCAAAGTTTCTGGGCCGACAATGCAGATGCCGTTTCGTGTGCTTACTCCGGTACGGGAGCTTTGAAGACTGATTACACACGCACGGGTCAAAGAACGAAGAAGGGTGCGTTCAACGACTTGATCAACTCCATCACGAGATACTACCTCAACAACTACAAGGACGGCCTGAGACAAGACTCGTACGATTTATTCTTGGGTAAATACAGGCCCTATCAAGATGCTATCGTGAATCCCTTTATTGACCGCAGATCTCCATATATTCAGTTAGCACCATATTTGATCGGAGTATCAGTGTTTATCCTTGGCGCGCTCTTGGTATATCCAAGCGGCTCAATTTGGAGCTGGACGAATCTCTTATTTATCAGTGGGTGCCTTTACTTTGGATTCAAAAATATATCATTTGTGATCAACAACGGTTACCAATTTGTGAATTGGCCCAAACTTGCCCCTTTGGACTACTTGACGAAAGAAGACGTTTTCAACTTGGACGGCAAGTTTGTCGGAATCAAGTATCAAGAGAATGATAACTTCAAGACCTCCAAGAAGAGAAACTGATGGCGTTTTTTTTTTCGGTACCGGTGCCAGAATCTCCCCAGATTTACGTGATTTATATTAGCTAGACGATTCTTGTAGCGTACAGCTATGTGCACGCCACTAGGTGCGCGAAAAACGACCAGCATCTGTCGCCCATAAAAAAAAAATCGACACCCATTATGTCTGCTTTGGAACAATCCTTGGACGATATTGTCAGCCAAAATGCTCCCCGCAGAAGGGAAAGACAAGGAAGAGGCTCTCACAGAAGAAATGCTCCGCGCGGTGGAAGACCATCGGTATGTTTTGAGTGGGGTTCCGTCGGTGAAAGGTCAGATCTGGACTTTTATGTGAATCTTGATTCTTGAAGAGAAATATTCGGGGAATTTGGCGATTGCGAAATGGCCGCCGAAGAAATGAAGTGAGTCTAGTGGGGAGAAATGATGCGGAATATCTCGAACCAGTGACTCCCCTTCGGCTCAAGATCTGGTATACAGCTCAGCAAGGCCAAATCCTTCCTGCCGCTGGAATGACGCAAGCTAAGCTAAGAAATGAATGAAAGATAGCTATGAGCTTCGATTGGAGGATTCATCTCTGGCTGATTTGCCGCTTGAATAATGGAACGTCGGCACCTTTAGCGGAAGTGCTTCGGGAGCCGGATTCCGGTTGAGTCAACTCATCCTCCAGCTGAATCACGAGGTCAAGCAGATCTGGCATCACAATGCTCAATTTACTAACTTTTAGATTAGAGGCCCTTCCAGAAATGGTAGGGTTCCAGCGCAAATTTATGAGTCCGCTGCCGGGAGAGCGTTGTTGAGGCTTCGCAACGTACATCCCGACTTAAATGGAATGGACTTGTCTGAACTCTTTTCCGCCATTTCACCAGTGGACTTTGTGAAATTTGACCCCCGTGACGAGTCTGTTGCTTACATCTGTTTCCAGCAGCGTCAACACGACAACAATGCCCGTGCCATTAGCCGTTTCGACGGCAAGAAAGCTATGGGCGAAGTCTTGACTGTGGAGAGCGCTACCTCCTTGGCTGATCGCATTATGCCATCTAACCCAGGCCGTGAATTTGCAAGACCTGCTTTAAGAGGTCGTGAAGATAGAGCTCGTGAAGCAGAACGTGAAAGACCTCAAGAAGCTCACCGTGTGCGTGCCAAGGCCAAACAAGCCAAGCAGGCCAAAGAGAGAAGACCAAAGCCCCAACCAAAGAGTGCAGAGGACTTGGACGCCGAGTTATCAGCTTACATGAGCGGGGCAACTGAAAGTGCATCAGCAGCGCCGGAGGCCCAACCTGCTTTCGCTGCTCAAAACAATGGCGAGGCCATGGCTGAGTGAGGACGTGAGCAAGGACAATGGGTGTGTTGCTAATATAACTCACCTATAAAATGTATTATCTTGTTAATCATGTATGTAGTCTTACCACGCAGTGGTGTTTGTTAATAAAATGTTTTTTGTCTGCTGATACTTTCAATGCTATCTCATGGTAATTGGTCATAATCATCAAGAACACTTCAAGATACTCGAGTCTTTATGGAAGTGGTTATACAAAACTTTTTGGTGACAATTAGAGAATTGTGTAGGACCGGCGGAAGCAGCCTCTCCGCAACCTTAAAATACTGATTGAATGTCGGACCATTGTTGAAAATGCCCCATACCAGATCCCAATATCCCCGCTATTGGCATTATCTACCTATATTATAAAATCTTCTTCCGTCACCTTCGGTAAAGACTGTCAACCACTTTACACTTTTGTCTTCGATTTCAGCCAATCCCTGAACCCGAAACCTCAAGGGATACTATATTCTGAAGTTTCTGACGTTGCGTTAGCTCGTCTTCTGAAATAATTCCTATTTTGATATTCAAAGGTCTAGCTACAAGAAATCCATGGAGAGATGGATTCTGATTAATAATATACAATTATCAATTATGTCTAACGACTATATATTGAATAGACTCGATTAGGTAATTCCGTTAGAGAGCTCAACCAATTCGATGTAAAGTCCCTTGGTCTTTCTCCGCCAGCTCTTGCCCCAAATCAAAGTAGGGATAATAAATGCAATCGAAATAAAGTCAATAACTGCCAACGCAATGTATGTGTTTTGAGTGCCAGAGTGATTAATCCAAATCGAGCACACGAACGTGAAAATACATGCTAACGTATTGTTTATGATAGAAACACCCACCATTCCCTGAATCACGATCTCAGGATATGCGTCCATCAAGTACGACATGGAGGTATCTCCAATGGAACCCCAGCCAAACCCAATAAAGGCAAGGCCTCCATAGACAACCCAAGCTGGCCAATCGCCGCCTTTAGCGGCGCCAACACCAAACATAAACAATCCAATAGGAGAAATGATCATTGTTATGAACAAAAGCCATAAACGATATTCGGGTTCGAACAACCCGTTATTCCTGCGGGCAAGCCAAAGCACATGTTTATCAGAGAGCACACCAGACATGAAGCATCCCAAGACTGCGCCAATCAAAGTGGCTACATTCATGAGAGCGACTCCAGTCTCGGAATAATTCCAAGGAGGATCGTAAAAAAAAGTATCTTGAGTCGTCAAAAAGAACGACATATAAGCGTCTTGTAATCCCCACAAAAGACCCAGAAGCCAGACTGCAGGCAATGTAAAGACTTTGAAATAGATAACAAAACGCTTGATGTATTGCTTAAAACCAAAGCCCTCGATGTAACTTGATGGTGTAATAATGGCGATCCGGCGATGATAAGGTACGACTTTTTCTGACTCTTGCAATGGTGCTGGTTTTCTATTCCGCATACCGGCAGTAAAAGTTTCGGCCGAAACCACAGCATCAAATTTGTTGCTTGCTTCTTCGTCGATACGGTCAATTTTCGTTGGGTCGATATCAGCGCTGGTCGTAACCGCCTTGTCCTCATCGGTCTTTTCATTGACATTCAGTATGAATTTGTTTTCGGATTCGAAAACAGGAAAATACTTTGTGCGATCAAAAACCGTTTCTTCGCAAGAGATAAGAATGACAATTAGTGCTCCGGCTCCAATAATGGCACCCCACCAGCCTACCCAGCGAAAGCCTTGGGATTCGGAGATCAAATGCGCAATCAATGGTCCCAAGAAAGAACCTACCGACGTTGCCATGATATAAACTGTCAACACCGATCCCAATTGATGCTGAAAAAAAATGTCAGCAAGTGACTGCTGTACTTGGGCCTCAGCGCATGCCTCGGACATTCCCACAAAAGCTTGCGACCAAATAGTGTCGGCAGTACGTTTGGACAATGCAAACCAAACAGAACCGAGGACACCCATAAAGATACAGATGATGTAAGTAATCCTGCGACCGTATAATGAAGATGCAGGTGCAAAGAAGATACAAGACCATCCAATAAATAGGAAAAGAACACCTGCGCCAGTATTCATGGCATCGTAGGAAATGCCATAGACTTCGTTCAAAGAATCTTGGGCTGCTCCTGCACTGTTCGAAGTTGCAGCCGTGAAGCCAGTAATGAAGCAAACAACAAAAAAATGCCACATCTTGCGGGTAAACGACCAGTTTAATGGGTCGTTGGGGGAGTCGGAGGGCTGAGGCAAGAGAATGACTCCCTTCTTGTTCTTCTTTAACAGGCGCCCGGAGTGAGCACTAGACAGGTCATCTGCCGACGCGAGGATGTTGGTAGTACCGGGGACATAATCCTCAGAAAAGTAGTTGTTGTTCATGAAAGTGAATAAGCGGTTTCTCGAGTGGGTTTTGTTTTGGGTGGATTTGCTTCGATGATAATATAAAAAGTTGAATTAAAGTCTTATTTCGATTGCCAAGGGATTTAATATATTGGATAGTCGATGTCAAAGATACATATCGTTAATTCGAGTTTAAATGTGGGAACACTGAGAAGTTTGCCAGATGATGGAAGAAAAAGTTGCGACAAAAAACCAATTTCTTTTCGTTTTGCATCCTGACTTCGCGCGGGCTTTAGTGGGGGAGCAACTCATCTCCCCTAATCTTCTCAAAAAACCAAAAATCATTTGAAGAATTGATCATGGAAATTACTGCAGAGAAAGGTTTTTTTTTTCAAATACTCACTAAGGTACAGTCTCTTGATCAGTCAAAAGATTTTTTCGAAACCCTAGGTTGTCTGATGTACCAATGTATTGTCGCGTACACGGCGTAGAAGATGGCAACACGTGACCGGCCATGTGACGCGGGTCTGGCATGTCTCAACCTTGAAGATCGTTCACAGTAATTTGCACCTCATGTCCGACCAGGCTCTTTCATGGGTGGACGATCTACACCAAATTAAAGGTAATGTCCTGCAGCTTCAATCAACGCTTAATCAACTCTTGAGCCGGACGCCGTCGGTGAAACAGTTCAGGGAATTGAAACGTCTTTATGACAATCCATCAGTGGTTGATTCTGCGTCCGCACATCTGATTCAAGAGAAACTAAAAACATACCTAAATACGCCGCATACGAAGGTCGCAGTGCGTTTAAAGTCCCTCTATGATAAGGGGTATTTCCCCTTTTTGGTGGGTTTGAGCCGAATCAACTTTAAACACCCTAAAGCGGACCGCTTCGTTGGTTATTTGCTTGACTACAATCCTACTAAGCCCACTGTAGAGTTGGCGGGTGGAGACACTAAAGACCCTACTATCAAACCTGATGATAACCAGTGGGATAGCAAAACAGATGTCTACCCTCCAGTCTTACCCCCTATAGAGAATGCACTGTTGCTTAGGTTGATCGTGACAGACAAGTCGTTACGCCAACCATGGGACTACTTGGAGCTGGAGACCGAATTCCACGACTTCAATAATAATCATAATCGCAAGTTGAGTCTCCATGGCGAGAGTTTATTGGACCTCATTCTCGTGGAAATCTTGAACCAGGAGTTTCCCAAATTACATGAAGATGACGTGCGCTTTTTAAAGCTGCGTCTCAAAGCTACACATATTTTGGCCAAACTAGCCTACTCCTACAATTTGGCGGATCTTGTGTTATCTCAAATACCCACCGACGCCAGTGTGGACGAAAAATATACCGTCTTTAGAAACGTGTTCTTGGCTTATTTGGCAGGATTATCCAAAAGCGAATACTCGTTTTCCGAAATCAAACTGTGGGTATTAAAGCTATATCAGCCAATCATTTACAAAGTGCATGAACACTGTTCGGCCGAATCGAATCTTAAGAACCTTTATGCTTTAGCGTTTCTGGAATTGCAATTTCTTGTCTTGCGCGTCAACAACTTAGTCGACGACAAAACCAAAAAAATCAGATACGCCTTTGAAGATTCCGAAGACTTGATGCCTGAAGTTGGGCATGCTGTCCACTTGGTCTTGCAGGAAACAGTTTTGGGCATTGGCACTAGCTCTGTTAGCTTGACGGAAGCTAAGCAGAAGGCGGTGTACGCGCTGTTTGAAGATCCTGTTTTGAAAGCAAAAATGCTCGAAATTATCATCGAGAACTACCGCACACCAAAACACTCTGTAACTGACCGCTTACAGAATCTTAACTACGGCGAGAAGCCAGCTGAGAAATCGCTTGACAGAAAGGATGATGGCCCGACTCATGCGGAAAAAAGTGCAAGCGACAAGAAGCCTGATGACGATAGCTACTCGCCTGGTAATTCCGATACTGAATATGAGCCAACAGATTTAAAACAAGAGGCACCCAAAGAGAAACGTGAGGATCCCGAGGCTCTGCATCCTCGGCGGCCCTTGCCGTATGGAATGCTTCCTCCAATACCGAATATGAATAGGACGAAAAATATATAGTACTAAAATGGCTTAATTTTTGATTCACTCTGACACTGAAACCATTAAAACTGACTCTTCAATATCCTGGAGCACGTGATGATCTAAATATATTGGGTCGCCGGACAGTATCTACACGCTCGCCCAGGCAACCTCGACTACGGCCATCGGGTGTTTGCAGCCGAGGGTTATGTGCAGTCCCGGGATTTTCCTAGGTGTACTACAGAAGACACAAGTACAAGCGATACACGATTATAAGGCATCCATGTACTCATGTAGTAATCTCAATCACATCAACCTCTGCATTCCACAGAAAAAATTATGATGAAAAAAAGAAGAAATTTTTCAGACCTGCAGATACCCGGCCCGGGTTGGCCAATCGTAACGCGCGCGACGCCTCTGCTCGACAACCGTTCGCGAAGACCCCTACCATTTCCGTCGACCGATTCTTTTTCTTTCTGATCCCATAATCGCCACTGTATAAAATGGAGAAAACTATTCCTACCTTTACCGTCAAAGACTACGGTTCTTTTGCCCTCGCCGGTGCCATGGGCTGTGGTATCACTCACGGTGCCATGACTCCTATTGATGTCATCAAGACCAGAATTCAATTGGAGCCAACTGTCTACAACAAGGGTATGGTTGGATCTTTGAGACAAATCGTGTCTTCTGAGGGAGCCGGTGCTTTGTTGACCGGTTTGGGACCTACTGTCTTGGGTTACTCCATGCAAGGTGCCTTCAAGTTCGGTGGTTACGAGTTGTTCAAGAAGTCCTTTATTGAGCAAATGGGTTACGACTCTGCCAAGAACTACAAGAACTCTATCTACATTGGATCCGCTGCTTTGGCCGAGTTCTTTGCCGACATTGCTTTGTGTCCATTGGAGGCCACCAGAATCAGATTGGTGTCTAACCCTCAGTTCGCCAACGGTTTGATCGGTGGTTTTACCAGAATTCTCAAAGAGGAGGGTGTTGGATCTTTCTACAACGGTTTCATCCCAATCTTGTTCAAGCAAATTCCTTACAACATCGCTAAGTTTTTGGTTTTCGAGAGAGCCGCCGAGGGTATCTTGGCTGGTCTCGGTAAGACCAAGAACGAGTTGTCCGCTTCCACTGCTACTGCTGTCAACTTGAGTGCCGGTATCATTGCTGGTTGTTCTGCTGCTTTTGTTTCCCAGCCTGCTGACACTTTGTTGTCCAAGGCCAACAAGACCAAGAAGGCTCCAGGTCAATCCACCGTCGGATTGTTGGGTCAATTGGCCAAGCAATTGGGTGTCCGTGGTTCTTTCGCTGGTTTGCCAACCAGATTGGTCATGGTCGGTACTTTGACCTCCTTGCAATTCACCATCTACGGTTCTTTGAAGTCCGCTTTGAACTGCCCACCTGGTGTTGAGTTGTAAGTTGAATGTTTATATACTTTCAATAGATTGCGAACCCGCAGTGTATTACGTAGGGTTTGTTCAGGCTGACTCTGAGTCGTAAAAGAAAATTTGAAAGGTTCGGTAGTCACGTGCCCAAAAATTTTCTTCTACTTCAACGTTCAGCCCCTGAATATAGCTAATAACAGCGGGACAAAAGCTTGCTCAAGTGTTTAGTGACATTAGCTTTTTCTAATTCTTTCCCACTCAATTATACGAGTATCTTCAGTGCTCTAGGCCCTCATTACGGTTACGGAGTTTAGTTTTATCCGAGCTTGCGCACTGGATGACGTCACAAAGAAAAAAACTGGTGGTGTGACCTGCATGCGGGCTCGGCACCTGGTCACACAGTCCGGTGAGTTGCCCACTGTATGTAGGTCTGGCACGGAATGGTCGGTTGAGTGGCAAGAGGATTCAGGTTTGATACAGTGGTGTTTGGAAAAAAGGAAGCAGCCAGCCGCCGAGTATGTTTCTTTTCGGTATATTGAGGCATTTCTTTTTCCCAAAAGAACATCGAAATTACGAACTATGGCATGACGGCTTAGAAGTTACTCAATGCGGTAAAGTAATGGCTGTGCGCGGCCTCCTGACGCAAAGGTTGCCATTTTTAGTGCGCATCTTCCGATGGAACTTCCGCCACATAGCGCGCCGAAAGATGCACCTTGCTGGTAGTCTTCCTATATAAGCCTGCCCCGCCAGCAAATGCTGGTTCCCACGCTTTTTTAGGAAACACAATTTCACTTTTTATCCAATCAAGCTAAGTTTGCATATTACACTTCTGATTTCGAATCTGTCTCAGCCCCTTTTGGATTCCACTGTACAATTCATCCAAGCATGCAGTTCTTCTTAACATTTCTCGTGACTCTCTTATGCACTGTCACCGCAGCACCCATCAACAAAAGACTTTATAGACCCTCATCCGAAGTCTTTTCAGTCATTGCACATCACCAAGGTGCCGTCTTTCAATACAATTTATTGAAATGGGACGGTGAAGACTTGGTTCTTAACGCTGATGAGCAGGCATTTTTCGGCCGTGTTCGTGCTTCTCAAGGTTACGTGCTTAATCTTCCCGTCACAAATTCCTTGACCAACAGCTCCAATTCTACCAATTCCACAAACTCCACTCAAAGTCTTGCGCAAACTATTAATGTGCACGTGGACCCAAAAACTTATAAGTTGACCACAACCAACAAGGCTCTGAACTCCACCCATGGGTTTGGTATTTCAAAGCAAAAGTTAACTTACAAAAACTCAACTGGTTTCTTGGCTTGCCCTCAATATGGCTACAGAGGTGAGTACGACGTGTATTGGGGCAATAACAATAAGACCGTGTGCCCAAATAAGGCTTTTGGATACAACATTGAATTGATGGTTCAAACAGATGCTTATGTTGATTATAACCCATCCACGAACAACAAGACCAGCGTTTTTGGTAACTTTAAAAAGAGATTTTTCGGAGCCAAATTATACTAAAACCTCTGAAAGATTAGGCAATGTTGATTAAGGATGTAAAAAGAAACAAAACAATTTTTCGCTGAATTGAACACGCGTGCATTGGCAGGCCAAAGCCTGCGATTTTGACCACTCTATATAGAAAATATACCTTTAACTCGACCATGATTGTAGTAATATCGATCACTCCGTTAATGATTTATGATGTGGGTGCGAAATATGACGAAAATATATTTTGTTGTGAAAAAATGCGAATTAGTAGAGCACTGATGACTTCATCTCAACACTGTCTTTATGCAGTTCAAACTACTTCACCCCCCATTTATCAAGTGATACGTGTGATAATTTTTCGGTTTTTCTTTTTCAGTTCTTATTATCCTTTACTAATTCGGCAATTTTTGGATTATTCAAAATTTCAAAAACACTGTGTAGCGAGACTAGTAACAGTATTAAAGGACTCAGCTGTACAAACCATAAAATTAAAGCATATTATTAAAAGACGCAATTCTAAACTAAGAAGAAAATCACTTTTCGCCACTGAAATGTGTCTCAACGTCCAAACTAGCAGTCGTTGGTGTTTCGTGAAAATATGTATTCATGACGAGAGCCGCAGCAATAAACTCCATAGTGGTTGATAACACATATTCGTAGACCACCAATTGGTGGCCAATTCCATCGCCAGAGTAATTCAGAAGATCGTAGTAGTTCATCTTGCCGATGTAAATAGACAAGATACCGAAAATACCTCTGACAAGGAGGAAAGGGCTAGCGGCCATAAGAGAAATCGTGATTCTGTTTCTAATTCTCTCATAGACGAAAACATAGATATTGAAGAGAATGGCTGCTAACGTCATGAGAACAAACAAAGCTTGACCCACGGTTCTAAGAGCTTTGGACGTATGAACTTTTCCTGTTTCATTTGCCATATCGCTAGGGTCGATCCCAGTTAACATTGAGCCGCCAGCAATAACAAGAGCATTGGCCGGAATTAAGATAAAGTGAAAAGCTTGGACAAGACTTAATCTTCTTCCTGGACCTTTCTCTTTTGCCCAAGAATAGCCAACACTTTTTATCTGAGCAAGACACGTGAATCGCAAAGCAGTATAAATTAAGGTGAAGTAACCTTCAGCTCCGAAAACCAAATAGGCCACTAGCCAATTAATATTGGAGGGGCCAACTTTCGCAAAAATAGTGCCACATAATTGGGAGACGAAACGAAATATCGTGAAGATCAAAATGAAAGTGTACACCGTTTTTAACCCTTTGCGTGACGCCACATAAAACATGAACAGCATAAAGATTGTGTAAATGGCGAGATAGATTGAGGCGGCAATTCCCGATTGCTCGGATTTGAAACCACTCATGATTGATTGATTGCTTGTAGATTTGTATCAGAGAATGGATGAAGGTATTGAGAGGAAGACCATGGCGCTTTAAGTAGTTCTTCGGCCCTTGAAAATGAATCACCATGACAGCGCTTACGTAAGCGCAGTCTGTAAATCAACGCGGCGCTAGTCGTAAATATGCGTTGATCCTGCACACTATACCTTTCAAGTCCTCGTGAAACGCGGCTGTGGTACACACTTCACTGTGAAGCTCTGCATTAAGGGATATTTATCGGGAGCACCGCGGCAAAATCTTGGTCACACTGCCTCTTTTCGAAAAGCTTCAACTGTGTCAAGCGTGATTCTGGGCCTTTTAGAGAATGTGATTTTGCTTTTCGGGAGGGAGATTATGTGATATTTGATTCGTTCCGAATGGGGGGTATTTTCATGCCGAGAGTCAAATTTTTGCAATACTCCCGCTAGGTTGGGTTAAAATAAGAGAAATGAAGAGAGAAGTTAGAAAAGAGGTACTGAATTTGATCGGAAACTTACTCTTTGTATTCTGGTGTGTTGAGGGAAAGCCTTGGATGTGCATAGAAATTGACCATTACAGCAGGACTGAATGTGGAGAGAAATGCGAAATTGAGTAGCACCAGAAGCAACCAGTGAGAAATGGCATAGCGGCTCTGCTGAGTTTCGTCAATTGGTATTTCACTCTGGCCATTCTTGAGGTTTGACCCTTACATTCTTGTGTTGATGGAGTACGCCTGCATGCGCGCTTTTTTTCGTGCACTTGATGAGCATCATCTTTAACATTAACTCCAACAAGATGTCCACAAGAAAGTCAGATGAATTGGTGTATGACTCCGAGACTGACTCGGAAAACGAGGATGTTAAGTTCCAGCCTCCTCAAAACTACAAGAAAATAAATATGCCAACACCATCAGTATCAGCTGACGACAAAGAGGTCTGGTTGATCAAAACCCCAAAAAACTTTCCGATCTCAGCATTAAAGACTTTGCCAATCTCATTTACCTCAACCAAGGTAAGCAACTCGGGTGTCAAATCTTTTGAAGTGGAAGCGTCCAAGTTTCAGGTGAATGAAGATATTTTCTCGTCTGATGTGGCTAAATACGCCATTATGAATAAAGATTTTACCAGCAGGCCGGTGGACCGCTTTTACACGATCCGTGAGATGGTTCAAGTTCCTGACATCAACTATGACTCTGTCGTTGTGCAGAGAACGGACGTTGAAAAGATTCCCAACTTGAGAATGAGACATTTTCCTACTGGTTA
The DNA here is from genome assembly GCA_002374725.1 of Metschnikowia hibisci. Lineage (NCBI taxonomy): Eukaryota > Fungi > Ascomycota > Pichiomycetes > Serinales > Metschnikowiaceae > Metschnikowia > Metschnikowia hibisci. Next base: position 665,889 of record NLAP01000005.1, on the reverse strand, counting down.
TGATGCTAAGGACTTCCCGGAGGCCCAGCCCAGTATAGACGCAGCGAGAGGGATCAAGAAGCCGAAGCTCATGGCTGATTTTGCAGCAAAGGATGATGGTAAGGAGAAAAAGGAGAAGAAGGACAAAAAGGACAAGAAGGACAAAAAGGACAAGAAGGACAGGAAAGACAAGAAGGAGAAGAAAGAGAAGAAGGAAAAGAAAGAAGAGACGAAAAAAAAGGCTTAGGCCCTTGCATGTATAATATTACACAAATTAAAGTGACTTATTTGTAAAAGGTTGAAGTGGAGCTGGTGATCTATGGTTTGATGTTCTTCCTACTGTATTCTCGTTCCTCGTGCGAAAACACATCTCCTCACATACTTACATCGTCTTCAATATGGGCAGCGGTGTATCCAAACCCAACCGAAAACTCACAAACATTATAACCAAGGCCAATAATGTCAATAGCACGCAGGTCAAAGTTCAGCTCCCCTCGCAAAAACTCAAAGACCAGTTCGAGAGTGGCGAACAGTCCCATCAAGAACCCAAACATTCCGAAACGGAGTCTGCTAAAACTTTCGAAGTGCCACCGCCCCATAGGATATCTCACGGGAAAGATGGTATGGATCCTCAAGCAGACCAGGGGTTTATCCGCATGATGAACGACTTAGGCAAGCAAATACAGTCTCATAGCGCCAATCACAAGGAGCAAATCGACGTGCGTGCACTAAAGCAGCTATTGAAACGGAAGGAGCTCCACGACCGAGGTCAGAACGAAATCAAGGCTCAAGTGGAAGGCTCTGTTTCTCGTTCGGCTCGTACCATGGTCAATCCACTGACCCTCACTGCCATTATCAATGCTCTCAAGGACGAGAACTATCCCCGTAGTGAGATAGCCAAGGATTTCGAAGTCAGTGAAGACTTTCTCCGAAACATGTCTCGTCTCAAAGTAGCTGATCGTTTGGTTATTATTGAGGAACAGCGGCGAGATGACGAAGTTGGTCCCAAGATTGGTCAACCGGTGGCTCGCGCGGCTCATGAGCCGTCAATGATGGACTATAATGGCGATATGACGGAATCTTTTGATGAAGAAAGGATCAAGAAACTTAAGAAAAGGCTTGAATAGGTATGCCATGGGGAATAATAAAGACATGTCATGGGTGCTCTGCTTTAAAAGAGCTTTTATCCTAGGCAAGAATCGAGGCACAGGTGATGAAGCTCATCAAAGAACCCCGCCGAGACTTCCAAGGGGGGAAATATTAGCTCAGGAGATTTTTTTTCATGAAGGGATTACTGGCCAAAACATTGCTTCTAATCGTTGCTGGTCCCTCTGATATTCATATAAGAATTGTGAAAATTGTACATAGTTAGTCAGCTGAGAGATAATACAGTTTTGATGCAATTAGTGATTCGCCAAGTTCCGGGCGAGCAATAGCCCTTATGAAATCTTTCACCGCTTTTTCGTTAAAATATCGATGAACAGTAAAATTTTTGCTCAACCCCAGGATTCAGTGAATTTGTGGGCTGTATGTACCCCAGGTTTTGAGCCAGTGAAGACCGCGGAAATTCCCAATTCACTCCCCAGATTCCTTCAAACTAGCAGCACATTCGATAATGTCTACTCGTTCAAGACTTAGCAAATATACTCCTTGTGACCTTTCTGATGCTTTGGTCAAGTATGGAGTCAAAAACGGCGGCTACGTTCCAAATTTGATCCAAAGATCTCCCATGAAAAACACCATTAATAAGGGTGCCAGTTCCATGGTGGGAAAAGCATACACTGTTTTGTACGCACTTAAATCCGACCCTCGGCCCGCTGTGAAACAGTCGTATATTGATGCCGTCCCTGAAGCAAGCGTTTTGGTGCTTGCCCTCCCGGAAGAACAACAGCTACTTGGCGCCCCATACGTTACAGTGAACAACGCCTTGTATGGAGGACTTATGTCTACGCGTGCTAACCTGCTTAATGCAGCAGGATCTGTGGTGCTTGGCAGAATCAGAGACTTGGCCGAGCATAACGATCTCGGTTATCCTGTGTGGTCATATGGTGTGGGATCTACGGCACCTGGGCCGGTGGTGAAGGTGGTGGGAATTAATGTGCCAGTCAGTGTAAAGGTAGGAGAAGATGAGAAAATGTTAATTCAACCCGGTGATTACATTGTTGGTGACGAAAACGGCATCGTCCGGCTTCCGGTCGACCATGACCAGGGTCCGGAGAAGCTGGTCAGTGTGCAGGATGTCTTGGACTACATTCCCAAGAGAGTCACTGCTGATGCTAAGGTAAGCGAGGATATCAAGCTGGGAAAGCCAGCTAAGGAAGCACAGGACTATTGGAGAGGATACTATGGGTGCTAGTAAAGATGACGGTGCAATTGTATCGGATTGTAGGCTGACCCCACACATGTCACGTGAGCCGATCGCACGATCGGTATCAGTAGCTACAGCGCACAGAGTCAACTCAAGCACAAACGACAGTTCCAGAAGCAGTCAAGACTAGGTACTATCTGATAATTTGCAATCTAAAAGAAACAGTCCTCGATTTTTCTGAATAGTCAGCAAGTGATTACAAAAGGGCTAGGTCTGTATCCATTGATACGCTGCTACATTATGCCGCTAGACACATCCCAAGGCCCCGATAAAGCCGCCTTCAAAGCGCCTTATTCAGTGGACGAGCTCCGGTTTGCTTTGATTGGAAACAATGATCTAAAGCGGAATTTCTTGAAAGAAGCGTCGTTTGCTACTTGGCTCAGGGATGCGTTGACGAACGAAGTCAACAAACTCTGGGGCAAGAACACCACTAGTCTCTCCGGATTTAGCGAAGTCTCAGGTTCACCAGTCAAAGAGCTTCAGAAGTTAGTGGTTGTATTGCGACTTATTTCACCGAGTGTTCTTGGAGCCTCCAGGCCAGTCCCACCTCCAGGACTCTTCGTGGCTCTCGCAGCGTCGATCTCGGCTCTCCTCAATGTGGTGGAATTTGTGCAGGACGCAGATATCCAGACACAGAATCTTTTGGAAGGTATTGTGTGTGATATATTCGAGATTCTTCTAGTTTTGGGAAATACTCTGAGTCTTTTTGTGGCATACATGGACTTTGGAAAGCTTTGGAGATTTCTTTGCTCCTTGAATTTGTCAAAAGCAAACATAAGGATTGCAACTGCAGCGCTTAATGTTGTACCTCTTCTCTTGCAACAAATGTCCGAAGCTCTGCCACGGGAAATTCAAGACTCAAAAATTCTTATAGCGATTCTCTTGCAGGCGCTTTCGCTCACTTTCGAAGAGATGGCTGAAAGTTCGAACTCTCTCAGTGATGGCTTTCAGCTGCAAAACGTGCCATTTCTACAGGCTACTATGGTAGCCGTAGCTCAATTACTAAATTGCGTGAAAAACTTGGAGCCCGAAAAACACAGCAGCGAAATGAAAAAATTCTTTGAACATCCTTCAACAAATAAGTGTATGATGTCGCTATTGTACATCGAAGACGCACACGTTCTCAATCTTGCCACTTTGAACTTGTTCCAACTTCAACTTCTCTCGTCCCTGGAGATTAGTACTGAGGAGAGCTCTACCCATGAAACTTTTCAAAGATTATTTCCAAGGATAATTGAAATTTTGGAACGTGATACTTTGATCATTCCAAAGTATCTAAATTTTGCCATTAGCGTGCTACTGGATTTGTGCCTTAAGTATTCTGGCGTTTGCGTTCATTTGCGAAACACTAATACTGATCTAAAGATCATGAAAGATCTACTCTCCTTGTTTGAGAATTCTAATGTGTTTATCAAAGTGCATCAAATAAAGCTCACTCTCAAGACTGGTAAACAAATTGCTGACTTTACTAGCTTGGGAAATGGTGCAGACGAGGTCACGCCAGAATCTTGGTTCAAGGAATTGGATGTGATTGCAAATTTTCTTTTACTTTTGAGCGTTTACACCAGTGCAAATGAGGACTTCCGCAGAAGAATTACTTCATTCACTGCTACTAAAGCACAAAAGAATGTCCCCAATTTCATATGCCTTATGGTATTTGAGATGACTGAAACTTATAGGTTCCTAATCAACCAGGTGTTATTGAACTACGAAATCTTCAGACAAACGAGACATCAAGACTTTAAATGGATTGCTGATAACATAAGTGTTTTGGTCACGCTACTCGAGCATCCAATATTCACGAATAATTTCTACTTGATGAGATCTCTCTCGCGATCTGTCTCCACATTGCGGACGTTTTTTGTTGACTGCAGCTCCATAAGAAGCACGTTTGACGTTGATCCCGAAGATGATGAGGAGCTGAAGAAACTTCAAACAATAATTGCTATAGTGGGAGAAAGGTATGACCGTGAAGTATCATTTGACAGAAATGGGAATTTGATATTTGGTATGCTTGATATTTTAAGCAAATTAGAAGTGGCAACTCATGTTTTGGAGTATTTCACCTCATCCGGTGATATGTCACGGCAACACAAGAGCCGTAAAGGCCTTTATGTGAAAAAAGTAATTGTGCTTTCGACGGTGGCAAATTTCATTCTCGACTTCAGTTCCTTTCGGTATGAAATAGTCAAACGAGCAACATTTTTATCTGATTTGGCATCCTTGCTCCAGAATTCGATGCAAACAAGAGCCAAATATGCCAATGATTCGCCGGCCTCGAGAGAATTGAGAGAGATTGCTTTCGAGCAACTACGCACTCAACTCGCCGTTTTCCAGGTGATTAAAAATTACTTATACAACGAGAACGAAGAAAACAGAAAAGTGATTTGGAATTACATACCGCTTAGTCTCATTTTCCAAAAGACTTTGTACGGCGTTTCGACTCCAATTGAAGAATTCAAAGAGCTTCACATTCAACAGCTTCAACAAAAGGTGATATGCTTAGAGATTCTTCGTAATTTGACGGCAGCTTCTACACACTTTAGTGAGTCGATGATTGGAGCCTACGAGGCATTTGTTGCTCAGGAGCAGCTGATGATGGGTTATGATTGTGAGATTCCTAGTACATGGGATAATTTCATCGTGGAAAACCTCATGTCTTACTATTTGTTCGAGGATATAGAGGCAATCGAATCCGATGCCTCATTTTACAAGGACGATTATTTCGTCCTACAGCTCATTAAAAATCCAGACTACGTGAAATTGATTGTGGCCATTAACTATATTGAGGATCACAGATACACCAACCTTAGCGAGTTTAGTGGAATTGATTTCCCAGGTCCTTCATTGTTACAAATTTGGAAACGACTCTTAGAATTACGGATCCTGCCGCAAAATGAAGCCAGCTTATGCTCTAGCATTTCAGAGAAAGTGCACTTGTCGAACCAATTGAGCGAGATCAAACTTTCCATATGCTGGATTTTGATTAATCTCACATGGAAAGATGGTGAGTTCGATTTCTTGAATGCAAAATCAAGCCGGTTTGCTGATACTATTCTGTCGGGTGACAGTGATTCCGGCTCACTCAATTTGCTTATTCATGAGGATATGGATTTTGATGTGATTAGTGAGGAAGTGTTGGCTCCAGAAGCACGTGCAAAATTACTTTACAAACAAGGGTTTTCTCAGGCTCTTCAAAAGCTCGTTGATGACATGTCTGAGCCTCGGGTAATAGGGCTGGAAAAGAAGATCGATCGTTTTGATCACTTGAACTCCAATGACGTCTATGAAAAAGCAAAGGCGGCGCACTTTCAAATTATTTCATTGGTTGCGAAAACTAACGAAACTTCAAGAGCGCAGGGCCCTTCAAATCATCCCCTAAGACGTACCTCTAACATTATAAACAACCGGGAAGGGAACGATATACGTTCCAGTTTGAGGAGCGCACTTACGGATAATATTGAAGAAGAGAGCCTAGCTGAGGAAATTACAGCAGAAGAGGACGAAGATGTTGAGAGTGAAAGCGAAGAAATTGATGAATACTGGATCCGCTGATTGTTGGTCAGAGCGTTATGGGCGTGTCGCGCGGGTATAGTGAACGAGCGGATCTGACGTCATACAGGATTTCGACGATGCTGCAAGCCGGGCGCTGCTGCGCATTTAAAGATGCCGCTAGTTGAGAATCAATTGTTTTAGACACGAGGCGCAAAGCTCAATCTGTAAAAGATTGGTGAAGTGATACTTCCATCTGGAACAACAACAACAAAAAAAAAATCAAAGAGGAGTTGTTTAAGCGTTGGCTCAGTTCCGACTGAAGTAGTGTTATGTCCGGGATGCTTACTTCAATTCCAATTGGCCCGGTGGCGCCTGCAGTCGGCCTGCACCTGAGAGATGCTGTCGCATACCCGACAGGCCTTGAAAGGCGTTCGTGCCGTGCCGAGTTGGGCGTCAGTCTTCATACTGCCCGGATGAGAGGCTGGCTTTATAGTGTGATTTTTTTCCAGCACCTATTTGACAGTTAAGGCGTCTAAATGGATTTCCAGCCGTCATGTACCGTGGAACATCCAATGCGAATGCACCGGGAAAAATCTTGAAGAATATGAAACCAATCTAATCATTTAGTAAATCACCCAAAGTATTCCAGTAAGTTGTATTATGGCATATGAAGCTAAGAGACTCCAGGACTGAAAATTTCTTTTTTCGGGTTTTCTTTTGTTTCGCACTCCCAACGGATTTCTTTACTCTCAAATACACTACAACTAAACAGCCAAGGCACTAGCGCTTTTCAAAAATGGACACCCAAAACGCCCAGCTGGCTTCATCGGTTCCATCATCAACAGACGCTAACTCAGGTAACGACCAACACAGCAACATATCTTCAAACCAAAGCGCCAGCAATCAAGTCTCCTATACTAAGGATAGCAAAAACAGCAATACTAAAGCGAGCAAAGACACAAACACCCGAGGCAAATACTCACTCAATGACTTTCAAATTTTGCGGACACTCGGAACAGGATCTTTTGGACGGGTGCATTTAGCTCGTTCTGTGCATAATGGCCGCTTCTACGCCATGAAAACGCTCAAAAAGGAAAGGGTGGTGCAAATGAAACAAGTGGAGCACACCAACGATGAGCGGCGCATGCTTCGAGTGGTGCAACACCCGTTTATTATCCGGATGTGGGGAACATTTCAAGATTGCAATAATTTATTCATGATCATGGATTACATCGAGGGTGGCGAGTTGTTTCTGTTGCTTCGAAAGTCTCAGCGTTTCCCTACGCCGGTGGCCAAGTTCTATGCTGCCGAGGTTTTCTTAGCCATCGAGTATTTGCATAACCACAGCATCATCTATCGGGACTTAAAGCCCGAAAATATTCTCTTAGATAAGAACGGCCACGTTAAGTTGACGGATTTTGGCTTTGCCAAGGAGGTCACGGATGTCACATACACTCTTTGTGGAACTCCTGATTACATAGCGCCTGAGGTGGTGGCCACAAAGCCTTACAACAAGTCGGTGGATTGGTGGTCTTTCGGTATTCTTATTTTTGAGATGTTGACGGGTTATACACCCTTCTATGATCCCAATCAAATGAAGACTTACGAAAACATTCTCAATGGAACAATAACCTATCCAGACTATTTACCTCCTGACTTATTGGACTTGTTACAGAAGCTTATTGTCAAAGATTTGACTCAACGCTTGGGAAATTTGCTGAACGGCTCCAACGATGTCAAAAATCACCCTTGGTTCAAGGAAGTCATTTGGGAGCGTTTACTATCCAGGGATATTGAAACTCCGTATGAGCCACCCATCACCTCGGGTGTTGGAGACACATCTCAATTCGACAGATATCCCGAGGACAAAGATTTGGACTACGGTATAACGGGCATCAACGATCCATACGCAGAGACATTTCTGGAATTTTAACCCTGCCATACATTACACTTCCACATCTACATACACACACTAGAGTGTCCTGTTTGCGACCGCAAGACTTTAAGCCTTCCCAGTTATCTCTTGGTATCGCCAAATCAGACTGCCTCGCCACCAACGCTTGTTTGGTCGAGAACTTACTCCCTTACTTGAGAAATGGTTTGTCGAGAAGTCAAGTCAACCCTTGCATGTGACTTATCTTTGGCTCAAACAATTACTTTCACTCCAATAGAAAGATAAACCCGAAAACATGGTCAATCAATGATCTGCGCTTCGGTCATGATTATGACGTCAGCTAGAAGTCGAAGCCGACAATTTTTTACCCACCGAATAAAATCACCAAAACAGATCCCATCTTATCCACTAGTAACTAATCACAGCATAGCTCCACTTCTTTCAACCAGTCGCTCTTTAACAAAGCATCTGGAGACATACGTGTGGAAGATTCAGGATCTAGTAACTTATAGATACAGAATTTTCGAATTTCAAAGTCCCCCTCCTCAAATTGATCTAGATCATCCTTCCAGACTCGGTCTTCACCACCCACAAATTTTTTGGGAACAGCAAACAAGGTTTCGATTGGAAGAAATTCTCCTTTACGCTTCACAATCCAGTCTTTCGAGACAGGGTCATAACTTGAAAGCATGGAACTTTTCATATACTCATCAAAAACAGAATCCTTGTACCTTTTCCCGCGGGACAATCCCTTCGGTTCCGTAGAGTGCCATAAGTAACCATTCGAATAGCTCCTCGTATCTTCCTCGTCAGCGCCTTGGTCATAATATTCAAGAGTGCAGAGGTTGCTCTCATGGAAGTAGGACCGCCGGATATTGAAAAGCATCAAGCAGATAATACCCAAAGCCCAGCAATCTTTCTTGGCTAAAGAAATTTCTTTCCGCGAGTCGTATTCTTCTGGAGTCATGTAAGGCCCACTTCCCATTGGCGCCGCAGGCGAAAATTGTTCATGTGTATCCCATTTTGTTCTAAACACACTGGATTTTCCAAAATCAGAAAGTTTCAACACCATGCGCCCGTTTTGATCGTTTTCAATTAAAATGTTCTCGAGTTTGAGATCACAGTGGGCCACTCCATGGTTATGCATGTACCAGAGACCTTTTGTTATTTGCTTTATCATGCAGTCAACCTCATCAATGGCAATGTACTGATGATTTGAGATAGCTTTGCGGCAGTAGGAGAAAAGATTGCCAGAAGTGAAGCAGTCCATGACTTGACAGAGCTTGACATAGCCTGAAGTAGCCACCATCAAGTCGATGGTACGCACGATATTTTTGTTGTTCAAGGTAGAAGAAATAATAAACTCCAGAATCGCACGATCGATAAATTGATCTTGAGTCTCCGTGCTGTTTTTCTTACAAAGCTCTTTGACAGCATATAATGGTCCAGCCTTGCATTCTGCACTTTCTCTTTCGATAATTTTGATGACTCCATAAGATCCGCGTCCAATAATATCTGTGACTCTTCCATATCGTTCATATAGAGTCTTTGTTTCCTTTAAATGCTTTGGGTTAGCCAAAACGTCTGAGATTCGATTCTTGAGCACTTTGATCTGATTGAGCTGATATTCGCCAATTACAGACTCATGAAGATCCGCGTGACGCATGGTGGGTGATAGACGCTGTATCTTGATATCAGATGTAATGAGGGAAAATGTTTGTTTCAGCTCTGCATTAGCCACTCTGGTGAGCGTTTCTTTCAGGGTTCCGAGTCCACATAGACCCATGAGAGTCGATAATTGTGATACATTGCTGGTTCTTTCCGTATCAAAAATGACATGCCTATGTTCATAGTCGGAGTCCAGACCTGAATCCAGCTCTAACTCTGAGCTGGATGATTCTGAAGTGTGATAATCGTCCTTTGAGAAATTGGAGAACTGATCATCGTCCACAATTGTACTTAGCCGCTTCGGTTTTTTGGATTCAGGAGCAAGCGAAGAGTCCTTAGTAGATAAATGATTTTCCTTAATATCCTTCTCAACGCCCGAATTAGTGCTAGTGGATGCGTTTGATTTTCCAGGCTTTAAATGGCTCAGTAGAGACTTGCCTTTCTCTTTGCTTTCAGTTGTTGGAGGCTTGCCAGAAGCTGAGTCACATTTTTTCGACAGCTTCTTGGAGAAAAGCCCCATTCTAGTTCCATCCGCAAATTTTCTTTATGGCGTAACTCTGGCCATTTATGGGAATAAACGACTGCTTTCAAAGACAGGAAAGATGCTGAGTGAGCATTCGGGTGTACGGGTGCAAGCACCGAAAGGCGAAAGCAGTAACTTCAATGCGGGGTTTCAAAAGCAAATAAAAGATGAACGCATACGTCATATCCTATCTGGCATATAAAGAGAATTCATATCCCATTGTCATGCAGAAAAATCATAACTCGTGACCCAGATGGTAAATAAAAATCATGGAATGTCGTATATCAAATTTATAGCACAAGTTTCAAGCGACAATCTATTTACGGTTCAATTTATCAAACCTTACAAATTCCCGAGCAGAAGGCAAGTGCGGAAATTGTTCCTAAGGTGCAACGCATGAGAGCGCAATTGAAGCGCAGTAGCTGCATAGCCGATGCAGAAAGGCAACTCATGAGTGCGTCTTCGCCGGGGGTGCACGGATGTGTCATTTACGACGCGTGTCGTAGATTATCGAATTGAATTACCTTCCATAAATGAGATATACTTGAATCAAGAAGGTTGAACCATATAAGTTCGAAATTTAAGTTGAGATGACCAAAGCTTTGTTGTCCAATTAGTATTCTTATCAACAATGCGCTATCCAACAATTAAAGTAGAAAGAAGAGGGGCCAATTTAGAACTAACAAAAATTAACAGCACTAGCCAGTTCAGATAGTAGAAAAGGGCAGCCTGAAATTTCAGCAAATTTGGTCTGATTTTTCTTGCATGTAGAGCCGTAAAGGACAATTATGCGGCGAGGAGCCTTAAAGCTGCTGCACGTTTCACGATTAAACGCAAACACTTGATAATAGCTAAGCCACCATTCACGACGCCTATAGAAATCTCTTCCTCTACAGCAATGGGACATATGTGCACTTACGAGGCGACGCGTAAAGGCGCGGTGGTTATGAAACCCCATCACCCCCCCTGAGTTCATATTGATCTAAGCGGCCAAGTGTTTTCGCACTGTCGTCAGCGAAGTAGTCCTGAAAGCCCCGGCGCGCACTGCAGCCATTTGGCAAAACACGCTTTTCTGCGAATTCTGCTGCTTGTGATCTCGGCAAAGTTTGCATTCCCACGCCTTGACTATTGTACCAGTTCCATCAACGGCAGCTTCCTTTACTATACCGTTAAAGCATAACTTCACTATCTAGTTTTTTTCTCCTCGGCTGCCGGTTTATAGCAGAAGTGCCACTTCTCCCCAATCCACGCCTCCTGGTTTGTTGCTGATCTTCAGCCCTGGTTTATGGACCCATTCACTCCCAACTCCTTCACAAAGCTTGATTTTCCATCATGACCACTATATTTAACTCTGATATAAAAAACCACAGACGAGCCCCTCCTCCTCCGGGGGCTATGCTCACAAACGCCGTCTCCAAATCGGCGACAATTTCGTCTCCATATAACCTGTCTCCTCACGGTTCGAATGCGGAGGTCTCGTCTTTCAAAATGTCGTCTTCGAAGAAACATGCTGGTTGGGTCTACTTAAAAGATGACGGCATATTCACTTCGTTTCGCTGGAATAAGCGATTTATGTCTATAGGGGATAGGGCGCTCAATTTCTTCAAAACTGAACCTTATCTACTGGACTCCTCTGCCAGAGATATCGAGCTCTCTTATCCTTTAAACTTGATTGGTACTATCAATACTAAGCCCAATTCAGGCTACAACAAATCATCTTACTCCATGGAAATCATCCCCAAAAACGGCAATAAACCTTTATTGGTGTCTATAAAAACCCACAACGAATACTTGGATTGGCTTGACGCCTTCTCAAGTAAATGCCCTTTATCTTCAATCAATCAAAGTGGTGTGGTTTCCATGGGCAACAACGGAGTATCGAGCCCCATAAACTTCACTCATAAAGTACATGTTGGTTTTGACCCTGCAAGCGGAAATTTCACTGGCTTGCCTGATGCATGGAAGCTGATGCTACAACATTCTAAAATCACTAATGAAGATTGGAAGAGAGATCCTGTGGCCGTCATTGAGGTATTGGAGTTTTACTCCGATATTAATAACTCCAATGCGAATACCCCCATCAACTCTCCTGCCCTCAACACCCTACAAGATTGGACAAAGCATCCCAAAGGAAAGCAACAAGCCCGCCTTGAGAACAAGGACCTCGACTTGACGCCTCTGCGTCAAGCCCCCAAGCCGCCAACTCCTTATCATTTGACGCAGAAAGCAAAGGATCTGGCTTCTCCGTTGAATAATCTTATCACAGCTAATGACAAAAATTCGAATGCTTCAGATGATATCTTGTTACCTGAAAGACGGGCACCGCCACCTCCGCCAGCTCAAGCTCCAAAACATGAGAAGCAATTCAAAAGTCTGCAGGCGCCTTACCCGCTTGGACTGCAAGATGACCTGCCAAATTTCGGTGCTACGCCAAACTTCAAGAGCAGTTCGCCATCGCCGTATAACCCATATGACACTGCAGCTTCTCACAACCAGACTCGGCCTTTGACGACCAAGCCAGGATTTTCTGCTGGGTCCACTGATGTTCCTAAAGCGACATTACCAAACGCGCCACGCAATATTCATCCTGGGGTGAATCTTCATACTGACAACACGGAGAGCCAAATCCCGAGACCTACTGTGGACGATGCAATTCCGTCACTTAAGCCTTTGAATTTGAAAAGCCTGAACAATCAACTCAATGTTGGCACACCGGCTAATACACAGAAGTCTACAGCTCCACCTTCCAGTGTTGTGAAAAAGACGCAACCTCCCAAAACTGCCAAGCAAACAAAGAAAGAACGAGAGCAAATCAACGATCGTCAGGTGATTGCCAAGTTAAAAACTGTCGTTAATAACAAAGATCCGTCATCATTGTTCCGCATTATTCTGAAGGCTGGCCAAGGCGCCTCCGGAGAAGTATATCTAGCAGAGTCTTTAATTCCGGGTCAAACAGGCCAGAAGGTCGCTATTAAACAAATGGACTTGCAGGCTCAACCAAGAAAAGAGCTCATCATTAATGAGATTCTCGTTATGAAAGATTCCAGACATGACAATATCGTCAACTTTTTGGACTCTTACTTGCGGGGAACTAATGATTTGCTTGTTATCATGGAGTATATGGAAGGAGGCTCTTTGACCGAAGTCATTGAAAGCAATGAGAGCAAACTTAATGAGAGACAAATTGCTACCATCTGCAACGAAACCTTGAAGGGACTTCAATTCTTGCATAAGAAACACATCATTCATCGCGATATCAAGTCAGATAATGTTTTGCTAAGTGCAGGCGGGAATGTGAAGATTACTGATTTCGGTTTCTGCGCAAAACTCACTGACCAAAGATCAAAGAGAGCTACCATGGTCGGAACTCCTTATTGGATGGCACCTGAGGTTGTCAAACAAAAGGAATATGACGAGAAAGTTGATTGTTGGTCACTTGGTATCATGACAATTGAAATGATTGAAGGAGAGCCACCTTATTTGAATGAGGAGCCTTTGAAAGCATTATATTTGATTGCCACCAACGGAACGCCCAAGCTCAAAAAGCCCGAATTGTTGAGTAATTCGATAAAAAAGTTTTTGTCGATTTGTCTTTGCGTTGACGTGAAGTACAGAGCTTCCACCGATGAACTCTTGGAGCATTCTTTCATCCAATATAAAGCTGGTGATGTGAGAGAATTGGCACCTTTACTCGAGTGGAAGAAAAATGCATAAATTTACATGCGTCGGGCCCAAACTTGAAGATGGTGCTTCCTATTCGTGAAAATTTGATCTTTTCAACCTTTTTTCGCTTGTATGCTATCCGATGATATATCCATATGTACAAAATTGAGATCATTACTTAAATGCCTTCACAGCTTGTATAGAATAATGAGATTCACTTGTCCTGACAGTATAGAAATAGCTAGTTCCCATCAATTCTGTAAATGGGCATATCAATTGATGCTTTACTCAGCTCGACAGACAAATTTCAACTCATTTCAGCTATAGTTCAGAAAATGAATTTTTTTCACAGAGAATTGAGCGAATAATTTGATACGAACGAAAAACAACGATAAATTTCACTATTTTTAGAAAGTCTTATCAGTGTTAAAATAGTCATTATTTTCAGACTTCGCGTGTGATGTTGTAGAACCAGCCACAGGTAAATCCAGAGTGGAAGCTGAAGGCTCCTTTTTAGGCGATGCGGTCGACGCTTTAGCCAAGCCATCCCTTTTTTCCGACGAATTGGAGATGTGCACATCGTACTTCGAGGTGTCAGGGGCATTATTGGCCGGAAAAGGCGAAACTGAACTGAAAGTTGGATCAGGCCGAGCAAACGTACTGCTAAGAGAATCGTTGATCATGTGTGAAACATGCTGATCATCCAAAGAAGAAAGTAATCGGTTAGAATTGCCTTGCAAATAGTACAGTGAGGCAGAATGGCTATAATTCTGATGAATATCCGGGATTTGGTTGTAAAGAGTGTTGTTGTAGCCGATCAAATGACTCACTGGCGCATATTGAGTCTCGGTATTCTTTACATTTGGAAATAAACCGTCATGGCTGTGGGCATGAGTGGATAAGGCGGACGAATTGAAATGACCAGAAACAAAAGACTCATTCATGCTTAAATTTTCGTTAAACACGGGTAATGAAGTAGCAACAAATGACGAAGACTCGAGTCTGTTTTTCTCCGGCTTTCCACTCGTGTTAAGCGGAATCGAAAAGCTATTAGCGTCGGTTTTGGTCTCGGGTACGAGGAAGGGATATTGCAGGTGCCTATTCAATGACGGAGACAAGTTATTGGCATGTACATCTGGGTTTTGGGAGAGGGGGATAGGGTCAATCAGAGCTTCTGGGTAATGAAATTGGGATTCAAGGCCCGTTATCCTGGGGTCTATTTCGGTGAACACACGGCGCTTTTTAGGATTGGTAATCTGGTTTGCTCGCTGGCTTGACGTGTTGTTAATTGGAGGATATTCCGAATTGTTAAATAGGAAAAAGCCAGGTTGAGTTGGTAAAAGTCGAGAGCTACCCGCATGTTGAAGTTGAAGATGGTGTGAATCTTCAGCCTCTGACGGCTTTTTTGGAACCGATGACGGGTGGAAGAAGGGAAGACGATTAGCATCAATTGCCCCATCACTATGACGACTGGAAGCATCCATTCCTCCCCAATCAGGACAAGTCAAAATTGACATGTTTTGAAGCTGGTAATTTCGGTCCAAGAAGAAATGTGCTTCATTCTCGAGTGGAAACTTTCCCCCCAAAGAAGACCGCTTCATTGCCTTCCACACACGTGACGAGATAGTTATGTTCTTTAACGCAGTTTGCGAAGGGCGAAGTATCTTACCAGTCAACACATCGTGGGCTGAAAAATACAGTATAAGATGCACGGTTTGTCTGTCATCGCTATCTTCGGCACCAGGAGAGTCAGGGTAGATAGTGAGAGAGATGGTCTTTTTAATGAGGCCATCATCCACAATCAAAGCACCATTTGGTTTGGTGACGAGAGGCAAATTTGACCCGACTCTTTGTTGTGTCACCAAATTTGTCGGTGGGGAGATCTCGAGTGATTTTCGAGGCCGTGTTTTTCCCTTCTGAGAATCAACCGAAGCATTGTGGAGCCCATAATCTGTTTGAGTCCCATTAAACCCAGTCAAATTTTGTTGTTTCAGTTGGTATTCTTTGGAAAGCGTGGTGGAAGCTTGATCAAGGCTCTCAAAACGACGGCGGTTCTGTTTGTTATCGCAGTGATGCATGTCTCTGCCATAAGTGAAGCGGTCACTAAAACCCAAGTATCTATCGACATAGCCAGTTTCTGTTTTGTCATCGTCTTTTCTGATAGATTCTTTGGAGTTTTTTCGATTTCGGCGCCGGTCAACTCGGTCGGTGAATTTATCCAAGGCCCTGTATATTAAAAAGCGCCCCAAGATCCTGGAAGCTGACCAAGCTATTCCGTCTGTCCATCTTTTAATTTCAGACAGCTTCTCCACAAACACGAACACGCTGCCCAGTTTTATTAAATGACCCCTCTCCTGTTCTGCGGGTCTGCGAGAAACAAGCGGAAGCTCATTGTTTAAAGAAGCCTCAATAATGAGAAGTGCATCGAGATTCGACCCCACAAAGCCATTGTATGTGGGCACCAAAGGTGACGACATTTCCCTGTGGCACACACGCTAATGTGGAATTATAGTTTGGGAATTACGTGTGTGCTGGAGGCAGAGGGTAGTAGCCTATCCCGACCAAAAAACTTCGAATGAACAAGTCGTCTCCAGGTCAAAAGTAGGTAGGGTATATTGAATGCGCTGGACCCTTTCTCAGCTTAAGATTCGGGTGACGAGTACCTTAAAGGGCCTTCGGCAGGCGAGGACGCAATGCTGGTTAGGAAGTGATCGCAGCAGCTGCTCGAGGCAAAACTAGAAACTTCAGCCAGAGGAATTAATCAAGAAGAATAAGTTGATGCGGCAACGGGCTATAAAAGGACGTGCTACATATTGCCTACACGTAGGGCGTTCAATGAAAAGTATAAAAAAAAAGAAAGCTTAAAATGCGCACATAACAGTGTCAGTTGTATCATGTGGCTGTGCACGAACCGTTGCATTCATGCCGGGATGCAGATGCAAGCATGTGCATATGCAGACCTGTATATGGAGGGCCCTCGACAACCAAAAGAGTTGAAACTCCGAAATTCTCGAGGACTGTTGATTTGAATTGTGGTAGCAGTATGGTCTAAACCAATTGTTGAATTACTAGAACTTTTGAAGTTAAGATGGTGAATTATCTTGTCTTGTTTCGAGTTGAGTAGATTATCTAGCCTTGCATGGACCTAGTGCTGTCATGCAACCTCAATCTTGAACTTTTTGATTTCTGGGTAAAGAAAAGAGTCAGAATTGGAAGCGTGGCGTTCTCGTCTAGTGCATACCGGTTGCAACGCTGAATCACGCCGGGGAAAATCTCCCTTTATCCCGATCCTCAATTTCTGACTTTCACCTCTACCACCAAAATTATTATGTCACCAATAGGGATGAGGAAACATTCTCTTGGTAATTCCGACATTTGGTAAGATTCACTATAAAAAATTCGGCGTCACTCTCAAAGGTCTGGGAGTTGTGATTTAACTAAGATTGCAAACCCTCACGTTTGGCTGGAATCATGGAACACAATGACCCAGCGACTATGCACGGACTAAGAGGCTAGAACGAATCGAGATGGTGGCTGATTTACTCTTTCCAGTCATCCATAGCGATGCTACAATGGCGCATGATGAAATCTGGCCATATTTAATATTCTGAAACAGTAGGTGCTATTACTAACTTTAGAGCTTCGATGAGTATCACTTGTTGGGCGCAAATATTTACTTATTCCTACAGTGTTAATACTTTTGTCATAAAATGGTCCCGGGGACTTTCGGCAACGCCCGCGTCGTGGTCGACAAGTCCGCATGAATAGCAACAATACAGACCTCGAAAATCCCCTTTCAACAAGTTGTTTCATAAGGGAAACATTGACGGCTTTTTTTTGCTGTATTGAGGTAATCCAAGCTCACCTTTGTTCTTAGCACGCGAACTGTGATCTTTTGTAGCTCATCTCCGTGAACCCTGCATCTCGCATACGTGGCTCGGCATTCTTTCTGCAGGGCGTTGTATACCGTCTTCATGAATTAGTCCTTAAGCTTTCACTACGCGGTATCCTGTTTAAAGGAAAAGCATTGTTTTCTTCTCGTAAGAAATCTATACTTAGCTTTTTCCCCTGCCTCCCTTCCTTTAAATTATCTGCCGGATTCGTCTAAGATTAGCGGCACGTCATAGCCTCCCGTAATTACTGTGAATTTGCATAGCTTCGGGGATATCTGCCTAATTGTTGCTTGCCTTGATTTGACGGTTTTGGCAATCGCTTCAACAATGATTATACTTATAAGAAGCAAACCCATCCATCTCATCGTCCTGGTGATTGTTTATAAGCGCTCTTCTGCGGCAATTATGTAAGTGCATACGTGGCCACTATACCAGACCTTGATATTTGCAATTGTTTTTGAGATCTAGAGTGGAGTCAAAGCTGTAAACAAGGTCGCTGTGGCTTTCTTTCATGCAATACAGATCAAAGTTTCGGCTGTAACTTTTGCACTTAAGGGACTTCTATCATCTTCCAACTTTATCTTGGCCAGAACCTCGATATATCCCGACACTTGTATGTATCGCTGCACTGAAATGTGCTTAAATATGAATAGTCATCGCATCTCGATAATAACTTCGAGCAGTTGAGTTTCTCTTAGATAAGGAGATCCTAGAAAATTTCCTATCCGCAGGAACTCTGAACTTGAACAGAGCCTCGGAAATGTGGCCCAGAACAACGATCGGAAATCCACTCCTCATCGTGCGATTGTTTTCCCCGCTATTGCATTTGAATCCCCGCACTGCGCCATCGCACAGCCGCATACACGCCATTACTAGGACATGCCACGCTCAGAACTTGAAAAAACAGAATTTGACAAATCGGCCGAAAACCGAAAGTCGAAAGGTATTACGACAATATTATAAAATCCACTGTCCTTTTGTTGTTCAATTGTAGTACTTTGGTTGGCGCTCGATAGTCATTCTCGAGTGACCTTTTAATAGATTTCCACAACCAGTACGCCTTTCATCAACCCTGATCCAAAGCTTTTATCATGAAATGATAAACTCAACTCCTATTCTGTTTCGGATTACCTTGTCTTGGATTGCTTAAGGTTATGGTTAGTAGCCTGCAACGCTTAAGAAAACTTTTGCCAAAATTCTAGAGTTATTGGTAACTCGCATCAACTACAAAGTCGGTGGTTACTAATATGGTGAAACATCCCTCATTAATATACATGTTGATCAAACGCCGACAAACATAAATAACAATTAGCCGCCATCAAAATCAATTGCTTAAAACCAAGTGCCCAAAACCAAACTGGAGCTCTTTGACGTAAAATTTACCAGTCTATGTTATGTATTCATCCACACACATTACATGTCTCACGGCTCTTCTCGCGCACTCACACGTACATAGGTTCAAACGATAAGCCCGCGCAACGGCTTATCAAGACTAGCATAAAGATGCTGCCCTGGTATGAGAATACACCTATTGAGGTAATAAATAGCATATTGGAGTGGGGAAAACAACACTCATGTTTATAAAAAATTTCATTTTTGGATTGGAAATTATATGTGGTCTATCACTATCGCTTATTGCCGATTTGACGCATGTGCGCTAAAGCGAGGCTGAGGCTTCACGCGAGTAGCATGCACATAACGCCCCTCACTACCCCAGATCGCAACATACACCCCTAAACTCAAGAGTACACCGGGTTATTTTTCACCAGTCCAGAATTCCAGCTGGTTTTATCCTCATATCGGTTTTTTTTCTCTAATTCTTTCCAAGGCCAATGCAAGAAGAGTATAGTCTATACCTCCCCTCATATCGGTCCCTTTTATCTCCCAGCTTCAAATATGACTATCGGTCCCACCTGGCCATTCAACTCACGCAGCTGGACATCAAAAACATTATAGCCAAGTTCAAGTCGGTACAGTCTCAACAGAAAACTTCTTTCAACACCAACTACCGCAGTTTGCTTTCTGATGTCACGTTCCAGGCCCTGAGAATCTCGAAAAAAGTTCTGAGCTTAGGCCTTTCGAACCACGAGCTGGCTTCCTCCTCCAAAAAAAAACCCACGAGTTTTCTTACGCTACCCCAAGAAATTCAAATTATCATCTTCACTTACCTCAATGACTTCGATCTGTACAGAAATTGTCTCTACGTGTGCAAATACTTCTATCAGATAACGAAGCCGTTTTTGCTCAGCGACATCTCATTCGACTCAACTTACCGCTTCTCTCAGTTTGTCACTATGCTTCGGTTGAATCCTGAGCTGGGCCAACACTTGAAAGTATTGGATTTATCCGAACTCAAGCCTGGAAACCATGACATCTCCTCGCTGGACGAGCTGCTGACGTGTGATGCCGAAGACGACGCATATATGCAAATTTCGGCCGGTTGGAGGGACTGGAAGTTCAAAAATAATTTGTACGCCTTGCATCCAGCACCTGTTGTACAAAAAACGGCTGCACCCGTGCCTATTCCAAACCAGCGAAAGCGGGTTAAAATTTCAAAATATTTCAAACTCCGCAAATCACAAATTCTCGAGAATTCTGCTTCGACTCAAATGATAAGGTCTCGGTATCCAGTATCTCTAACGCCCAAATTAGCCTCTGAGCACCCGAAAACAAACAAGTTTCTCATCAGCTATGCCTCCTCAAAAGACATTCCGGTGGGGCATCTCATTCATGTCATAAACCTTTGCCCCAACTTGGAGTCACTCAATTTAGCCAATCTCTCGCTTTCCAGTGATTATCGAGTGAGCAAAACTGCCCGAAACAAGTACCATTCGTACGATCTCATGAATAATTACCCAAAGAATATGGTGGAGGTTATCGACCAAATGGTTCCTTCCTCTTGTGTTCGAGAAATTGGTGGGCCCACCAAAAATTCTATCTTCGATCTTACTTCCTCCAGGTCGTCTGTCTTTTCAATAAGTACCTTTTCCAAGCCCATCTGGAAATATAATAGTCTACTTCCCCCCATGCACATCCCCAATAAGAAGCTGATTGACTCTGGAGATGGGGAGCTTTTTTTAAGTGACCTTCACTTGAAATCTATCAACACAGTACATCTCCAATTGATTCTGTACGGCGAGATTGTTACAGCTCTTCAAAAGACACTTGGCGCATTGAGTAAGCTCAATTTATCCTCCATAATCTGGATTGACCTCAAAATGATCCGCCACTTTCTCCAAACTATTTTCGTTGCGGGCTTGAAAGAACGTGTCATAGAGGGCAAGACTTACAAGCTTTACAAAAGACCACACATGTCCGAATTGTCAAGCAAGCGCCATGATACTTTTGAGTTGGACCTCAGAAATTCTGGAATGCAAAGAAACCTCCCATGGGCTAAGCTCATCGATGTCAAGTCCCAACAAGGAGAACGACTTCTCAATCGCATTCTCAACGATGAGCTTCTCAGCGACTTTGAGGAGCGCTTTATTAATGAGCAAGAAAGAAGAGGTAGGGTAGGCGAGAATTACTTTGCCGGTTGATTCTACAAAGGCACAGCCGGCAAGCATGAGTGTTAAATGTCCCAACATTCAGGTCATCACCGTTTCATGGATCAGCTCGGCTTCGAGAAGCGGCGACCTCTAACGGCAATGGTTTTAGATTTGGTTATTCATCTCTGGGAACCTGTGACATCACTCGCCTTGGCGCGGTGTTAATGCCGGATCAACGAGCGTGGCACAAGCCCCCATGATGAGATGAAGGATGAAAAGTTGCGCGCTTTATATAGCACATGGATTGGTGTGCACACGACCTCGCATTAAAGACAGAGTCTTAACGTTAGTTGGGTCAAAGCGATTGAAAATAGCCTCATCTTCGAATTTGCTGATTTGAGTCGACTTTTGCTGATTTGAGCTAATGACGCATGGGATTGTTTCAGCTTTCTGTCATTAATGCACCTTTTTCTTTTTTTTCCTTTTCGTCTTTTTAGGGCATTCCTGCACTTCATTACAAATGTAATTGAACATTCTCAAATTATCGTACTTGACAAACCTATGTAAATTGCTACTGCAAGTTGCAATTTGAATTTTTGATGGCCCCACAACACATAAATTTATCCTTCTTAACTTGATTGGTTTTAGAGCTTTATTCTTCAAATAAAATCCAAACCTTGATCGGGATCCTCGTGGTTGCAGTTAATTCTGCTAACACTCTCTGAAGAGTGACTCTATGAGCTTCACACATCGCTCTCCTAATTTGCCAGCTAGTTTGGCATCTAGAGTTTGTATCTATAATGCAGTCTGCTGAAACCCGTGCACCAGTATCGAGTCGCACTATAATCTGCCTCTACAATAGTTTACTACAGGTCCTCACTTCAAGACTACCCGAAAAAGTAACGGAATGTCTGATTTGTCACTGCAACTTTCTGCCTTCAAAAACAGAATCCGCAATGGTCCCTCGGTGGCCGTGCGGCGTACGGTGACCCCGAAACCGGTGACGCCACTGAGCCAGGAACAGCCCAAGCGAAACGCCCCCTCGGATGCTGCAACAGAGGTGTTCAAGCGTCAAAAGTTACAGGATGAAGCAAATGGTGGAATTGGAGGTGTTTCTGGAATTCACTTATCCACTCGGCTTCATTTAGCTGTGGAACATATCAAACAACAAGATGCTCCTGTGCCCATACCCAAGTTAGAAAGCTACCTCTCTTTTGACATCAAGAACACACTATTACCTCTCTTGAAGGAGATAGACCGGATCAAGTATGATCCCGCTGCTGATACGTTGGAGTACATGTCCCTTCATAACATTCTGAGCGCAGAGGATCTCTTGAATTTCTTGAGACTGCAGCCCACCTTCAAGGGGATTCCCGTGAAAGAACTTCGTGATGGATGGTCCGGATGCTTGGAGGCGATTGCTCAGCTAGAGGAGGAGAACAAGATCTTGCTTTTGCGCAACAAGAAAGAAAACACGCCTCGACTTGTTTGGGCCAACTTGGGTGGTGAAATCGGAAACATCAGCGAGGAATTTGTGGAACAGTGGAACAAAATTAAGGTGCCCGATCGTGAAAATCTCTACCAGGTTTTAGTGAGTAACTCCTTAAAACCAACAGGAGTTGATCCTCATGAGGTTAAAAAGAAACCTCAACAGCAAGAGCGGAAGCAAAAGAAAGCTAGAAGAGGAAAGATCACCAATACGCATATGAACGGTATTTTGAAGGACTACTCTCAGATTGTTTGAGTGTTCATACTCTGATAGAAAAGATTGTGGCGCTTTTAATTCTGAAACGATCCAGTTTCGGAATCAAGTTACAGCAAGCAAAATTCATGCTTTTTACGATCAAATACAACATTGGTCTCATGGCAGTTCGCTAATTTGATAGCCAAGCCAAAGCTATGC
This sequence comes from Metschnikowia hibisci, assembly GCA_002374725.1. Classification (NCBI taxonomy): domain Eukaryota; kingdom Fungi; phylum Ascomycota; class Pichiomycetes; order Serinales; family Metschnikowiaceae; genus Metschnikowia; species Metschnikowia hibisci. Next base: position 643,015 of record NLAP01000005.1, on the reverse strand, counting down.
CAACTCTATCGATGGAAATGAGACTTTTAGATTTTGAAAAGGCCCAAAATCAAAAACAAAAAGATTTTTTGGATGCTACGAAATTCTAAGCAAAATAAACTCTATGATAAATACTATATTTCTTAAACCTGACTATATCAAATCCTGCACATTGCCCCGCACCGCTCGGGACAAAAAAAATCGCTGTCGCCATCCACCAAGTCTTAAATAATATCATACAATGTCTTCTGGTATGTGATAAGATTGCTTTCGTCACCGTCTCCAGATTGGACCGGTAGACTGCATATAGAAATTGGCGTGGTGTACTGGCTCCATTATCAGTTCATCTCAATCTGCCTTTGGGTTGTCGGATTTACAAGTGAAAATACTAACGAACAGTTGACTTCAACACGGTTGCCACCGAATTCTGCAACTTCTACTACCAACAATTTGATTCTGACAGAAATCAATTGGGGAACTTGTACAGAGATCAATCCATGTTGACCTTTGAGACTTCTCAGCTTCAAGGAGCTAAGGACATCGTGGAGAAGTTGGTCTCCTTGCCTTTTAACAAGGTTGCCCACAGAATCTCCACTTTGGATGCTCAACCTGCTTCCCCAAACGGTGATATCTTGGCCATGGTCACTGGTGAGTTAATCATAGACGACGAGCAAAATGCTCAACGTTACTCCCAGGTGTTTCACTTGATTCCAGATGGAAACTCTTACTATGTCTTTAACGACATTTTCAGATTGAACTACTCTTAGGTCAAGTTCGGGTTAGATAGCAATATACAACCATGTTCATTACTATGTAGAATGGTCAGCGGATTTAGACAATGAGCTGAAGGAAGTTCCGTTATCAAAGTTGAAAAAATTGTGGTTTCTGTGTGTCCGATCGAGATCAGAAAGACCGTCACTTAGTGTTGCACCTTATTATCGCCATGACCAGCCTTGGTGTCGGTGGGGAAACTGGTTCTAGAACCATCGACTTCTTGGTATGCGGGAAGAAGAGCCTCGTTATTATCGGATGTGTGGAAGTCTTCTTCTACAGCACGAGCGCTAGGAGCTTGAGCTGGAATGTTTTCCGAAGCAGCAATAACAGCAGGGCGGTTTTCAAGGTCACGGGCGCCGTAGTAACCTGCGCCATTGGGAGCGAGTCGAGCTCTGGGAAAGGTCACCAAGATGAAGTGAATGACATAAATGACGGCAAACAAGTAGAAGTAGAAAGTCAAAGACAAAACGCAGGAAATCAAAAACTCTTTAGTCTTGACAGTATACTTTGGGCCAGACATTATAAAAATGGGCAAAGGTGGGAGGAAAACTCCGAGAAGACAGAGCAAGATATTTTGCGTCTGATTAGGAAGTTCCGATCTGGAGAATGCTTGGGAAATCATGGTCAAAGAAAGAAGTAGTGAGGGTGAGGGCCATTTTGATATAAGGGGTAGCTCCGGTTAACTGCGGCGAGACGTATGCAGGAAAGTCTCGTCAGACTCATCTTAGTCTTGCACAGTGAATTTCAAGAAAAGCATTTAAATTGCCAAAGTTCTCACACATCAGCTTTCAACCATCCGGCCACGGAAAGATACCATCATCTGTTTATGGCAGATCTTGGTTCATTCAGTCTCGTGTACATCTTACGTCACGATGCGCACAAGCCTATCTTAGGACCAGTGGCCTGAGGTACGGGTGCAAGCCCAGGATTCTGCAATCGAGGGATCCGCACACCGCTGTGACTGCACACATACCAGATATTCACCACTGTCTTCGACTAACCCCACAGCAAATCTCAACAAAATGGATCACGTTCCCGTTATACCTCAAAGACCCAAGAGAAACAAGGAGCTGACGGAGAACATCTCGGCTCCAAAGCCCCATTCTCCTGCAGAGGATATCAATTCAATTGAGCCTGAGGCGCTGCCAGAGCTCCCTACCCCCATAATTCCGTCCAGGCCCAAGAAGAATGCATTTAGTGAAATTGAGCCCACTCCATTCGAAATGAGACTGGACGATGTGAATAATAAGACTTTGTCTTCCCGTCAAGAATTTGAAGACCCTCTGTCATCTCCGGTGACTCCTAACGCGATAATCAGCGGGTATGAGTCCGAGGTTGAGGACAGTACTTCGGGTATCTCGAAAGAGGGATCTGGTACTAATATTTCTCTGTTCACGAAAATCAAGAAGCCTGCACTTGCTGATGCTGCTGAGACCAATTCTGAGAGTGAAGATTGCGAAGCTGCAACTAATTCCCCCAGATCGGATATTCAAACAGATCGAGAATCTTTCGAAAATATCGGAAGCTTGGAAATCGTGCATTCGGCTGACAGTGCTATAAATGCACCCGAGCGTCCATCGGATATTGAGATCGCTGCTGACGAGCAGCCTAGCCATAACCCGCCCATTATTCCGGCCCGGCCTCGGTCGTCGAAGACGCCGCATACCGAGATTGAACCTGCTGCTAAGGACGTGACTAGAGATACCAAAAGCAAAAATTCTCCAGAAGAGGAACGAGGAAGCGACGCAGACAATTCTAGTATAATGAAATCTGATACTTCTCTCCAGCAGCATTCAGACCAACATACCACTGCAGAAGACCTTGCGATCACGAAAGAAAATTCTCTAGTGAGCGAAGGTTCCGAAACTTCAGATTCCGTGCAACATGAACCAGTACAGGAAGTGACATCACGCGAATCTTCCCAAAGTATTCCGGCTTCCTCTCGCCCACAACCCACTATACCCCTGCGCCCCAAAAAGAAAGAGAATATCACGGAGACACGTCCCACGGTTGGCATTGAACCTGATGAAGCTTCTGGTGCTGCCAAAAAGACTCCTGTTGAAGCTAGCAATGTTGCGCACGAATCCATCGAGGAAAGTTCTCTGCCTTCGATTAAAAAGGCACCGCCACCCAAGCCAAAAAAACTTTCTTCAAAAATTGCTGCGTTCCAACAGATGTTCAATCAGGAAGGGGCCTCAAAACCATCTTTGACCAAAGGACCGTCCGAAGAGAGGGGCAAATTGTCGTCTAACCATACCGACTTTGCTGCAAACTTGCTGTCAATGATGGGGCGCGGGGTTGCACTTCCTGGCATGGCCAATCCCGACATGATGAAGAAGTTTTCATCGTCTGATAGAGTTGATGAAATAGACGGGGATGAGCAAAGTGGCGATAGGTCTGCGCCGGTTGTTCCTGCTAGAAGAGCCCGTGGGCCCAGGGGTAAAAAGCTCCCAAAACTGATTCAGGAATCAAAGGTGGAAGTTAAATCTCGATTTACCATACATCTGGCAGATTTATGGGAGGTGGAGTTTAAAGCGCAACAATCAGTGGACATTGAGAGAGAGTCTGACGTTGCTCACCAGGATGATGAAAAGACCCATAGTCTGTCTGAAGACCAACCCACAACCGAAGTCCCGGCAGTTCATGAGGCCAAGCTTGATGCAGCTGATGACGAGGAAGCAGAATTCGAAAGAGATACGATCTTGGAAAAGTCTAGCAGCCAGTCACCATCTCAAGAGTCAATCTCAAACTGGGAGCTGGAAGAGGTCGAAAGGGACGTGACCAAGAACGAGAGTTTGGATGCAGTGGATTCGCAGGAAGCTAGCGACTTAACAGAACCTGAGAAATACACCAAAACATTTGTCATCCCAGTCACATCAGACACACTGAAACCTGAAGACCAGTTGCAGGCCGAATTGCCTTCTAATCCCGCAGGATCTTTACCAACAGAAACTCATGATAGCGTTGAGCCGATCGACGAGGCTATTGGTGCTCATATGAATGAAGCTTCGGAGTAGTATCATGTTCCGACATATGGTTTCAAAATACCCTCATTTCTCCAAAGAACCTAGCGATTTGGATATCTTGGTATATAAGCAAATTTGTCCTCACCTTCAGTCCTGTGTGTTGTTTCTTCACGTGATTTACTCGATTTTGATCTCAGCAGTTTCGTGGCCTTGATGTCAGACCCAACCTTCGTAGAGTCTTGATGCTGAGTTTCGGGGTCATTGTGTTTCTTTTCTTTTTCTTCCTTCCCTTCTTCTTTTTCTCCTTCTGTTTCTTCTTTTTCTCTTTCTGTTTCTTCTTTTTCTCCTTCTGTTTCTTCTTTTTCATTTTCATTTTCATTCCCTCCTGTAGTCAAATTCAAGTCTTTATTTTTAGCTGGCGTCGAGAGGCGTTCTCGCAACAGCTTCACTTGACGCTCAATATCCAGACCCAGAGCATCCTCTTCCTCTAGACTCTCGCGCAACTCCATACATTTGACTTCAATGTCACGCTTTCGGTTGAACGCCGTTATTTCCGCAGAAGCTTCACGTCTAGCCGCTGACATACGTGCCCTTTTAGCTCGTCTTTCCTCTTCAAAAGCTTGTCTGTCTCGCTTTTCACGAAATCCCAGAAGTTTTTTCTCAGTGACACTTTTTTGGAGGTATCCAGATGTTCCTGTACCTCTGGGAGTTTGAAGCCCGAAGCCACTCATATCTGTGGGTAAAGATGAGCAAAACAAGCAGTAGATAGTAATGACCAAAATGTGATGACTTGATGTGCGATACGAGCCTAATCTCTGTATGCACTACCCATGGGCCATAACGCTGAATGTTTCAGACAGGCAGCTATCTAAAGACTACTGAGATGATGGCATCATATTCTTGAAACTATCAAAGGAAAGAAATAGAATTTAAAATTCAACCGATAGATTGTCCTGCATATCAGACACATAAGGCATGGCGTAAGTCAACTATTCGCGTGGTAGTTACTCCTTGATGTCACTTAAACAGCTAACGGTACTACCCACAGACAGAACAACCAATGACATCCTCAAGATAGAATACCTTGATGTTAATTTAAACAATTCTCGTCGCCTCATTTCTGCTCTTGGCGGAATGCATAGTGTCAGTGTTGAAATCACCTCACAAACAGACAACGTTAAGGAGTGTTTGAGCCAAGTGCATGAGTTACGGAAGAAGTTTTCTTGGTTAGACAAAATTCAAAGCAAGAAATGATCAATAAACTCATATTGAAAATTTTTGAATGGATTTGAAACGATATCTAGGCTACATCTGTCTAAAGTCTTGTCTATTGGAGCAGCCATCTAAACTGTTTTGGCTGCTAGAAGGTCAAAATTTCCGCTTGATTCCAATACCTTTCTATTAGTGAACTTAAAGTCTTCTATCAGGTGATTTGGAATCCTCTGACTCGTCGTCTGAAATGATGAAGTCCAAATCAATGTCTTCCGGTACATCGTATTTGGCCGCCATTTCAATGTCGCTAGGCTGCTTGTCATCATCGGTGGCGGGCCGGTATTTGATAATAACATAGGCGTTGGTGACAATAAGACCAATTCCCAAAATACTGAGGAATCCAGGGATGTGACCCCAGAATACGAAATCCCAAATGAGAGCAAATACCATATTGGAATATATCATCATCGATGACTTACCAGCTTTTTCCCTCTGGAGACCTGCAGCCAAGCAAAACTGCATAAAGAAACCCAGAAAGCCGATCAAGCAGAAAAGAAACCACTGGCGAAAAGTAGTAGGAATCTGAATACTCAATGAAGGCGTCACAATCGTGGCCACAAGGCAAACGACACAAGTAGTTAAGGCAAAGTAACTGACTGAAAGAAGTGGATGTGCCGACTTTCCAATTTTACGTAATACCACATAGACGGAAGATGCTCCAACCACACCCACGAGTCCCATTATAGTAGCCAAGACGCGGAGATGTGACGACAGAGACTCTGCCGAGTCATCTTCGGGAATCTCAGCATCGGCTTCCCCACCGAAGAGAAAGTCAGGCTTTGCTATGAGTAAAATGCCTCCCAAAGACAAAAGGGAGCATACTGCCTCCAAGAGCGAGTATCTCTCCCGCAAAAGCACCCAAGCAATAAAGGCTGTAACCATGGGGATTAAGAAAGTGATGGATACTGCATCAGAAAGACTGAGGTATTGTAACGAGTAGTACATACCAAACACACCGAAGAAACCTGTGACACCTCTCAACACCAACAAGACTCGAATGCCTTTGGGGCCAAACGGAGCATCCTCAACAGATTTTGTTATGAGCATATATGCCACACAACACACGTAAGTGATAAACATACGAACTAGTAAGATCTGGGCTGGCTGAATCGGTTCTTTGAAGTCGGTGTCAGCCTCTAGAAGTTTGCAGGTGAGAATCATGATCGAGTTTAAAAACTGTGATAAAAGTAGTAGGCTAACCCCGAGATTGGGCAAAATTCTCTCGTTGAAAATAACAAGAATTCTTTGTTTGATGTTTTCAATCATGATGTTGGGAAATTTGGTAGTTGAAGCTTTAAATTCGTGGCTGCCTCTTGCAACTTAACAGATGGAAGAAAAACCAGATTGCGTATGTATGGGCGAGGGAGTTCCTGTGAAAGCCTGCTTGGATTGTTAGCACCGGCAAAAGAGGGTTCTTATCAAAGTGAGAATCAACACTGTGGAGCAAAAAAAAAAAAAAGGCAGGTCGGAGTTGAACCCCATATGCGTCATTATCGGCCGCAGGCCACACGTGATCGCTTGTATACCGGCACTTCGCCATCCTGTTGACCCAGGAAGCTTGACCGAATTATCGAGAAATTGCTTCCGAAAAAGATCTTGGAGATTAATGGCAAATCAATATTGGCTTTAACAAGAAATCAATCTTTGAACCCACCGAATAGGATGTTTATCAGTCTCGGTTACTTCGAAGCACATCGCAACAAGCGCGCACGTGATGTGTCAAGGAGCCGATAAGTAAATGCCAAGCCACGGGGAAGGCTTAGAAGAGTCGGCGCAGCATCAGCAAAATATCTTAAAGGATGAGCTAGAAGTCTTGGCCAGATCTTTCGAATCACTCCAGATTATCTAAGATTCCAAAAAAGTCTTCGTTTTGACTTAGTTCGTGGACTGTTCAGTGAGCTTGAGCCGGATTTAAGAAAAAACTACGTAGACCTAATTAATAAGCGAACTTTATTACAATTCACTTCTATATTCCTGGATAATGCTCGCCATTTTCCTTCTTATATAGCTATCGCTGGCAGGACACTTTACGGTAGCAACTTTGCGATGGCGCTCCTGCAGGATCTATTAGTAAGTTCTCAAGCATACTGTCAAACTCTAGACCATCATCTACTACTATGGGCTACCCAAATCCACTTCAATTGATTACACGCAAACTCACCGACGACATAATTTTGTCGAGTGGTGGATTCACTCGTTTCAACCGGATTAACTTCGGCAGTCGAATGGCTCTCTTCAAGATCCAGAATTCCATTGTGGTATGGTCAGTAATTCCATACTGTGACGAAGTCAAGGAAGCTTTGGCAACAATCTCCGAGAACCCGAAAGTGACACATCTCATCGTGCCTGATACTGAGCATGCCATGGGAGTCCAATCCTTCAAAAAAGAGTTTCCTGACCTCAAGATTATTGCTATGGAAGGCGCTTTAACCGATGGCACCATCCCTGTGGATTACCGCATCACCAGCAAATACGCCAACGAGATTATTGACAGCTCCAAGCTAAAGGAAATCGGAGTGGCTGAGCCTGAGATTTTGGAAAATTTTGAATTTGTCTACTTGCCTGCTTCCGGTAATAAGGAGCTCGTGACGTACCATAAGCCATCGAAGTCTGTTTTCGAAGCTGATTTGCTCTTCAATCTCCGGTCGGATCAGCCCATGGAACAGTTCTCACCAAAAACCGGTTTTGCTGAGAATTATAATCCTTTCACAGGCTGGTCGTTCCTCGCTAAGTTTTTGAATGCTGACAGCGCCATTGGTAGATTTTTGTTCCGTCGCTTGGCTTCCGTTAAAGTTTCAGCCCCAGGTCTCCAAGCCATCAACTCTTGGGATTTTCTGACCCTTGTCATGTGTCATGGCAACGTTCTCGATAAGGACGGTAAGACTGCCTTCCAAAAGGTTTTTGGCCTGATTTTGTAAATAGTTTCCATCATTGATTAATGCGAACTAATTTTTGATGTGAGCTGTTTATCTCAAATATCCCGTATTCTCAAGTATCTGATATTTTACTATGATCATAGTAGTGTAGCATGCGGGGTTATAACGGTCCCACGCATCATTCCCTGCGTAGTGAGCATCTGACGCAGCCTCAGACACTTCTCTACGTCTCCATAATCTAAGATCTACTCCTTCATTTTCATAAGCTGCCAAGCAAATGTCGTTCGATAGTATATATTTGCACTATAAGCAATTGGCATTGCAGCACGACAAGAAGAACCCCGTTTGTGCAGCTATTGAAGAGAATCTTCACCCACATTTAACTGGCGACGTTCTTAGTGGGGACCAACGCATAGAGTACCGATCGCCATCCATTTTTTTCATTGACGACGAATTTCTTCACAATTTTGAAGATCTCACGCCCGAGAAACTTGCTGGCAAAAACAATACCTCCTACACTTTCTTTCGTTTGGGTTCTTATCTCTCGGGCCACCCAAACATCGTGCATGGAGGTTTATTGGCAACACTTTTAGATGAGCTCACATGTCGTCTTGGCTTTCAAAATTATAAGCTGAAAAGAGCAGTCACTGCAAATCTCAACATCAACTACTTCCAACCTTGTGTTACAGATCTGTACGTAATGATCAAGTGTACAGTTATGAGCAAAAGCGGGCGGAAATGTATGGTGCGCGGGGAAGTGTACCGAGCCGAGGTTGACGCTGCGCAGATGGAATCGAGATCGAATTTGCTCACTTCCTGCGAATGTTTGATAATTGAGCCTAGATCGTGGGCATGAATTTGGCAGCGTCTTCCATTTCGTTTATGTAAAAAATTTTTTGAGGAAAATTTTTCGACGCAATCGTTTGCAATAAATTAAAGATCCGGAAAAATTTTGGGCTTAAATAGATAGCCATAAATCGAAGCGCGGATTTTCGCGTATATAGAAATGCTGGATATCTCTCATTGGCTGCAAAGGAGTGTATACAAACTTTTTCAAGAATTAATATTGAAATTGTACTCTAGAGTCTGGAAATGAAAAAATTTAGTAGACCTTAGTTGATTAATTGACAATTCGTAATGCAAATGTTTTCGAATTCGTCTCAGTACGCTATGTATATCCCAGTGATGATCACCTCATCTTTCCGATAAGTATTCCAAGTGCCTCCCAATAACGAGGGTCCACCGCCTCGACTTGAATTTCAAGCAATTCCATTTGGCCGCATAATTAGCTGTGTGCCGCACAAAAAGTTATTAAATTGCTCGATCGGTGCCTTTCACTTTACTTTGACCAACCTCCAACTTGGCACTTCGGGCCCCGAACTGAATGGCCCTTTTATCCTCCATAGCTGCGTCAGTTAATCCCATGTATCTGGCTACCAAACGCAAAATATGCTTGCGTTCAAATTTCTTGACTCGTTTTGTTCCTTTCTTGGAGGTGCGTTCTTCCCACCAAAATCGTATTTTACACTCTGAGGTTAAAGCGTTCAAAGAAAAGTCCACCACCGTTTCATCCAAATATGGATATCTAATTTCTTTACCCCAGCTGGCCATTGCTCGGTCATCACGTCCAAGATTGCGCTCATATATGACATCAATATCATGAGCCAATGATGCTGCAAGAGAGTCATATGCAGCATCAGTCAAAGCATCAACTTCTTCACTTGTTTGGTCGGGCAAATCATTGAAGATGTTTTCGTGCCTTGAATATCCACCGTAGAGCTCATCAGCTCCCAAACCAGAGAAAAGAACCCGAGGTGCGGACGTGTATCCACGAGTAAAGGTAAATACTTCCAGAGTTGACGTCTTGTGTTCGTCAAAAATGGCTTTTTGACATTTTAAAATCTGATGTAAATCATTTGCCGAAGCAAAGGCGGATTTTTGAATCTCTATGCAAAGACACAGGCTGGACCGAGCTGCAAAATAAAACGCTATGGCAATAGAAAGATCCATCTCGGTTTCACGAGGAGCAATAAGCAGAAACACGCGTTGTTTGTGAGCAAGCCATTCGGAATACGTCACGTCCACATGTACTAACCGGAACAGAACACACGAATTCTTGAATAGCTGACTTAGTTCGAGCCATGATTTCTCACTCAACTTGCGATCTGGCAGCTCCGATGCAAGCACGCCAGTTCTTGGGTGATCAAATCCCACACTTAAAAGATCAATGGTTCTTTCTTCCCCAGCGGCAATGTAGTTTTCGGCTAGAAGAGCTGCTATGACAGTGCAGTCCAATCCACCACTAAAGAGCACCGCTACAGAAGCAGGATGTACTTTTGATGCAGCCAGCTCGGTCAATATTCTAGCATTTGGAGCATGTAGAGGCAAAATTGTGTTTTGTCGAACTCTACAAGCTTGCCTTAACTTTTCATGAAGTTCGATATGACATTCCAGCAGTTGGAAAGTAAGGGTGGCTCGTTTTGGCATCATCAAATCTCGTTTTTCAAAAGACCTAAGATCCACAACTGATATTGTGTTGCTTTTACATTCCTCAGCAGAAGAAACGGCTAAAACTGACCCAATCTGGAGACTCAGTGCAGTTAAGGAACAAAGTAAAGAGCGCTTGCCCACAAAGTCCTTACCAAAAAAGACCTGATTATTTTGAATATCCACAATGAAAAATGCAAACTCGCCATCAAGAGAGGAAAAGGTTTTAACCACGGCATCTTCCATACAGCAATTTCTTAGGTTTTCTTCAAGACAAGACATAATGTAATTGGTATCATTCATTGATATTGTCTCCTGGTTATAGATTTCTCCATTGAATTGTAAAATAATTGAATTGCCGACAAGTGGCTGTGCTGTGAAAGGTTGTCTCAATGAGAGAACTGACGAAACTAGTTGAACTGGAATATCTCCGAGAGTGACTTCTGTGTAGGAGGCATAATCAGGCCCTCTAGCTAAAATGTTGATAATAGCATCTTCATGGGCTGAGAATTTTAAACTGTTGTAGTCCATATCCTGTTCAAGTGGGTGACTCTCAGACTTATCACCAAGTTTCAATTCTTCAATTCGGGTCTCCAAATCTTGTGTCCGCTGTTCCCTTCCTGAGGCATTGACTTTTCCATTTCGTAGAAGGTTGAGTTCAGAAATGGCCGCCCTCAATTTTTCGGCATTATCGATCTTTAACCGATCGCTGGGTTTAACCATAGTCAGGTCTCTGAAGCTCTTCTCCACTAGCGTCGATATATCTTCCCGAGAAAGTTCAGTTCGAGCAGCATCTAAGCCACACAAGCGACAATTCTGTAAAGATTCAAAAAACGATACATTGGGAGGAATTCCAGCCGAAAAGAAAATGCCACACATGCCCAAATGGAGAAGATTTAGACCACAGTCTTGAAGCGCAGAGAGCCTCGATGCTTGAGATGCGACGTATATACACAACCACAAACCTCTTCCGCAACACGTCAAACAATACTTTGACAATCCTTCCTTCTTGGCCAATAAACTATTCATCCGGAATTTTTCTGTTGAGAACTATATTCGTCAATCTTAACTGCATAATCATATAATGCTCAGGCGCCCAGCTACAACCATCCGGTTGACCCCGGAGGATATCATGGAATACGACGATTCTCTCTCGCTGAACTCACACGCCTCTTCATACCCACAAGATGCAACTGACCTGTCCAAACAGCTTCTTGGCATTTTCAAAGAGCCTCTGTCTCGGAATGAGCGCATGGGAGTAGACAAGAATGACCGGAGACAATTTTCCAATTAGGTGGTATAACCTCAAATTTGGCCCAGCTCGGTGAAGCTGCCTAGGGGCAATATTTCTGCTTACATTTCCCTAGATTTACGGATAAGGTTTATTCACGGCTAGTGCTTGAATGTTATTAAAAGCCTCTTGGCTTTTGCTCACTTATCATTGCGATGCATATGTTGATGGGAAGCTTAAAACCATCAAGGATCAACTAACCATTGATATGATCGAACAATTTGCAAATCGGTTTGTTACCCTATGGTTTGTCATGCGATATTCGTTCTATGTAACCTGCGCCTGGTGCGTTAATATAGTTCACTTTCTTGGTCTGAAATGTTCAAAAATCTATTTTCTGTTCAAAGATTCTCTCTGCAACCACTGACCCTTCACATCCACAATGCTTTGCTCTGCGCGAGGAACACGGGTTTTATCCGAACCAAACTCTTGCACCTGGACGTAAATCGGGCCCTTCTTAATGGACTTTTGCTTGAGTGCTCTTAATTTTTCTAGCTTCATCTTTTTGCGCATAGCAGCATGCTCAGCTTCAAAATCCTCTGACCTCAAATGCTTTGAAGTTCCCTTCACTTCCGTATCCATCACTCCCAATAATTCCTCGGGTAAAAGATCAGGTAGCACTTCTTCCTGGAAAGAAAATGCTTCGAGTCTTTCCTGCTCTAGTTTTTGTGCTTCGAGTTCTCTTTCCTTGCGCTCCTTTTCTCTTTTGGCCTCTTGCTGCTTCTTAAATTGTAAATCTCTTTGCTTTCTCTTCTCTTTTGCTGCTTTTAATGCTTCTCTTTGCAGATCTTTGTCTGCCTTAACTTTTGCAAGCATTTCATCTCTTGCTTTGGATGTGGATTCTTCTTCTGGAGCTTCGTCTGAATCGGAGCCAGACTCCTGTATTTCTGGTTCATGCGTAGATTCTCGCGTGTTGACTATCACTACTTCTTCATTTTCTGGGAGATCGCCATCATCATTAAAAGTGATCTTCTTATTCTTGGCACTTCTGAGCATGGCCATTGTAATATATCTATGCACGCAGGATAATATGTCTGTACAGTAAGGCTTGACTACTGATGTTTTTTCTGATGAGCCTTATGCATGTCATCGCGGTGTTCTGGTCGTGCGAGCATCATAAGCGACGGCGCGACTTGGCTGCAATTTAATTTAAAAGAGTCGTTTTATCCATGCAATGTGAGTTGATTCCCCAAGTACGCCAGCTTGTTTTGAAAGGATCATTTGAGATCCGCTGAACGTGGTTTTTCTGTTCCAATAATTGAAGCGTTTGTTTGGCAATTGTAAGGCCATTCAAGATTAATTTGCAGATTTGCGGACTGTCATCAACATTACCGCGGTTTGAAGCTTCAAAAAGGTATAATAGGCTAATACCGTCAATCAGGTGGCACAATGAGAGGTCCATGAGTTCCAAGCAAACTCTGTCCCCATATGCTTCAAAAATCGCCTTGTTCAATTGAGTCATGGTTAAGTGATCGAAGTCCATTTCTGGCATGTATAGTGATTTGAGTCTGGGTAAAAGCTTTAGCATCTCTGTCCAGTTCATTGGTAGATGTCTGGAAAACTGGCTGTTTTTAAAGTAAAGATACTTTGAATTCCCGATGTTGAGTGTATGAATGTGTTCACTGAGATGTAAAACTTTAAGAAGAGCCTTATTCGAAAGGGATGAGCCGTAAAGATCTAGTTCACGAAGAGTGCATAGACATTTCACATCATGGAGATTGATGTCTTCAAGTTCAAGCGGGCCGCTTTGGGAGATCTCTCGAAATCGGAAAGTCTCTAATTTGAAAGAGTTCTCACTCAGTATCAATATTCGAAAGAATTTCTCTAGCGAAAGCGCCAGATTGGATTCCAAGTCGAGGCTCTTCAAATTATTTGTTTGGGAGAGAAAACGCGATAGAGTATTCGAGTAACCTGTGAAGTCAAAGCAAGCGATGGTCAAGCTTGATAAATTTGGCATTTGTATAGCAAGCATGGCTGGTTTGACTTTGTACATTCCGTCCGAATCCGTGCCTGGGCCAGAATATTTAGCAAGTTGCCTTTGGTTGACCAACACTAAGGACTTCAATTTCGGATGTATGTTTTCCGAATAAGTTTCTGGAGAAAGTGATTGCAAATGCCTGGATTTGAGGAGTCTAGCTTCAACTTTACCAGAAAGCTCACGAAGCATAGCCAATTGAACAGCCGGTATTTTTTGCACCTTGTCAATTATGAGTAGTTCGAGATTAGTGAGTTCTGGGCATAATTTCGGAATAACATCATTGAATGTGAAAGAAGAGTTGACAGTCACAAAGAGACGATTTAAAGATTGAATCTTATCTAGTCCAGCCCAGTTAAGATTCGCTAACAATCTCAATAGCATTTCCATGGAAAAGTGCTTGCTCGTAACCCCTAAGGCTTTGATATTCAAATCTTTCTGCAACAAATCTTGCAAAATTCTCTGAAGATGACTTTCCTTGAATGTAGTGGGAATGACAATCCGGTCGATTCGTTTAGAGGAGGTCAGATTCAAAAGCTTTTTCATTAGCGACATGCAATGACTGAATTCCGAATACATGATGTTGCTTTTCAAGTTGATGGCCCCTAGGTATAACCAGGGTAGTTTCAAGAGGGTCCTGTACCACAATTTTGACACGAGATGGGACTTGAGGATCTGCTCAACCTCAATATGTGAGTATATTTCTGCCACCACCTCCAACGGTAGTTTCTCCATGAAATCCTTAGTATTTCGAGAATTCTTGGTAATTCTATTCTCCAGGGGGATGGAGCGCTTGGCTGAAACAAAAACATCATCTAGGCGACTTTGAGTCCGCTTCCTATTAGGTTTTGTTTCAAGATTCAACGAAATCGTGTTGGTCTGTAGCTTATGAGCTGAAACAGAACCATTGTGTGAATTTGGACTTTCAAAAGCTGCCTTCTCCTCCTTAAGGGCTTTACTCAAAGAGGAAAATGCTAAACTCAATTGTTTCATGAGCTTTTTATTCAACGAAAAATCTCTGTTCTGCAGGGCCTTCTCGATAACATGGAGACCCTTCTGATAACACTTATATGCTTTCACGCGTTCCCCGCCCGCCAAATATAACTTTCCCACTCTCAAGTATCCTTTACATTCCAAAGGATCTAGACTCAATATCTTGGAAGCATCCGCAAGCGCCAGCACAGAATCTCCTAGTTTTTCATTAGTAGCTGCTCTCTGGTCGAGAATACTCGTTAGTTTTGGATGACACAACTTTCCAGCCAATGGGCGCTGACGGAGTTCATAGTATCTTCTTAGTTTCATGCAATATTCATCGGAAAGTACACTGAGCTTCAACAAAATCTTGTTATATTCCAACAAGCTAGCCTTAAAATTCTGTTGTCTAAATAGATCGATAGCCCGTGCGATCTCTTCCTTCACAATCTCCTCCGACACTTCCATCGTTGACGTATTGTATGATGGCGGGGAAAACTCCGACAATTTGGATAGTGACATTTTGCGCAAACTCTTAAACGGAGAATTGCTGTTTATGGCCTGATGTTCATACCTAGATGTACCAAAATGCCATCACTACAACTTCAAGACGTGTGCGCGTTTCATGTCACGCGTCGCTACCAACGTGACCAGCCGATGGCAGGAACAACTTTAGGAGCTACTTACATTGCTAAACCAAAAAGAATCAAAAAAAAAGCACACACACGTTTCAGCTTATTACTGCTCTAATCAATTGGCATCACTATGACTGGTGGTGTACGGGTTTTCTTCCCAATTGGTGCCCTGGTGGTTCCTTGCCATGCGAAAATCAATCAACTAGGCAACGAATTCTCCATGATTGCACTTCTTTCCCTCCTCCTTCTAAATGTGCTCATGGCAGCTTTGTCATACACTTCTGGTTTATTGGCCCTCAAATTCAGCATAGCATCCGCTCACATCAAGCGAATATCCTCCCTAGGAACGGGCATCCTCATAGGATCAGCTTTCGTTGTGATAATCCCCGAGGCATTGGAGACTCTCTTATTAACGAGGGAAAGCGTCTACCCATTTTCGCTACTGGTTGGAATTCCCCTTATTTTTGGTTTCATTATCATGAGACTCATGGATCTCCTTATCAATTTACGATTCAAAAGGCACCCATTACTGTCATTGCAGAATGATCAGCTGACTCTTGCCTCGCTTCTTACTTGCAACATAACAATCAGTCTTTTGCTTCATTCTCTTAGTGATGGTGTAGCTCTTGGTGCCTCCTACATGAAAAATGATGACAAGTTCAGGGCCAAGATTTTCATAATGCTTGTTGTGCACAAGATTCCCACGGCTTTCAGTCTTATGGTCGTTCTCCTAAAAGAGGGTTTAAGTCCAAATCTTTGCAAAGCGCATCTCTTGGTGTTTTCGTTGACTTCATTCACGTCATTTCCTACCTACATCATCTCCAAGTTCTTGCGTTTTGACACATCGTTCGGCTTGGCGGTATTGCTATTAATAAGTGCTGGCACTTTTTTGTACAGTATCATGCATGTCATGAACGATTCCGAAACCGAATCATACTCAAGAAGAATTGAGTCATTGCAGCTGACTCAATTTGATTTAGAAGGGCATCTGGTCGACTATTACGATCCAATGCTCTCCATCACAGGCATGTTAATCCCGTTGGCTTTTTCTCTTTTTGAAGAGGCTTGATGACTATACTAAGGAGCCTAAAAAACCATTATGTAATTTCGATTATTTATTCCTGTAATATAAATCTGCTTTAGACATTAACTAGAGTTGTAGACCTAACCCAGAATTGACTATGCTCTTTACGTTCCAAGGAATCATGTTTTGACAAGCACCAGTGCTTGAAACATCCTCATCGATTAAACTGCTCTCTTTGAAGACTTAGTAGTACCCTCTGAAACAGTTTTACGCAAAGGTTTCGCCTCTTCTGGACTTTCTTCATGTTCATCACTAAACTCATTTAGTGATTGTGTCACCGAACAATCTGCGACAGTAATTTCGGAATCATCACTATGATCTTTGTAGCCATCATTCACTTGGAGCCGATTTAAAGGCAAATCACTTGAGCCGAAACCTTTGCCCATTTCGTTTCTGATCAGAAGTACCGATAAATCCGATTCCAACTTGCTTTTACGCAAAGAACGTCTTAAATCTGGTGAATTAAGACTTTTCAATGTTTGCTCATGCTGAGTGTAAAATTCGTTCAAGTTCTGAGATGAATTACTTTGAAAGCTGTTATGATGATACAGCTTCCCAATTGGAACTTTCTGTGAATTGTGCTTCAACATGTTGAGGCCAATCCCAGAATTGCTGGATGAGTTATTTTTGGATAATTTCGGATAGTTGGCTTTCTCTTTTGAACCCTGAAGAACACTAGGGATATCCAGTTTTGTCTCGTTGAATCTTAGCTCGAAGTTTTCGTAGTCGAACTGATGGTGTAGCGATGTTTCCTGTGAGGGATTGAATTTGTAATTAAATGGATCGGAATGCTTTTCGGATTGGAAATTGCCGGCAGATTGAGCTCGGTGAAACGAGCCATTGTAGGTATCAAGACTCTTTTCGCCAGGAAAAGAGCTTTTATATTGAAGCGGTGAATATTCGCTATTCTCAAGTGCTTGCAACAGCACATGTTTAGAAGGTGACAGATGGCCATCTTGCTGCAGGAAATGGCGTACTAGGTTTCCCTCAGATTTCAACTGGTTCTTTTGTGGACTAGGCAACACATTTCCATCAGTTGATTTACGCTTCGTCCGAATCATCTTGACCATTTCTCTGGATGGAGTTGCTGAAGCAGAAGAGGCCCCGTTTGATGTGCGGTTGCTCATTGAACCTGCAACACCAGTGGAATTGTGCCTTCTTATTTGAGGGAGTTTGAGGCTCAGATCACCTGTTGAAGACTGTTTTTCAGGCGTTCCTGTCACGTTACTTCTGTTCAAAATTGGTGCAGTCACCAAATAAGCTTCGGAATGATTGTTTGACATCACGTTTAATGTATGTTTAGATACATTCTCAAGACGCTTGCTAGAATTCGAAATAATTCGACCTCGCAAGTTCATGATCTGTTTGTCTAAAGCAAACTCAACACCACAGTGATTATTAATGATGGGAAGTTTGGGCCACGAAGCTCTAGCACCCTTCAAAATGAAGTTGAAAATAAACTCTGGCGTTGGATTGGAAAACAAAAATTGAAAGTCAGTAAATTCAAGTTTGGGCAAAATGGTGATATCACCAGAATAATTTTGAGTGAGGATGGAAACCAATTTCGAGGTTATGTTTTTCTGGATGTTGAGCTCATATAAGATCTGAAGGTAGTGAATGACCTCACTTGACACGAAATCATAACACACATTCATAACATTTCGGAGACTGTCCAAATATTCTGATGGACCCGAAGTGTTACCGATACTTCCCACGCTTATCTGAAGAACAGGAGAGACGTGTGGGTTCACCTGAACAGCGATGATATGGTCCACGTTAAACATCTCTGAAAGCTTTGTTATAGGTAGATCACCATCAACAGAGCCATCCACGTATTTGGAGGACTGGTCATTGTTCCACTCTCTAATGTTGTTAGACTCTGGTATTTTCTCGTAGATCGAATTCGAAGCAAATATTCCTGGTACAGAACATGAAGCACATACTGCTGACCAAATCAAGCAATGTGGGGCAGTCAAATAGTTAAGAAGTCTCGTTTGCTCGTGATTCGAAGCCGGAGACACGGTGATATTAAGAATTTTGCCAGTTCTATTATAAGCTTCACGAAAGGTCAAGTCGCCCACGAACCCGTATACAGTTTCTCTTACCCCCGAGATGTCAAAGATGGTACCGTACTTGAGGAAATGGCCAACTTTCTCCAACAAACTCTTGAGTTTTGAATCACTGGAGTCCTTCAGAAAAGAGCCGAAGAAGTCAAATTTGCGAGAAAGAATAGAGCCCAAAAGCTCGCTAGTCTCTTCATTGGTGTGCGAGCAGAGGATACTTGCAATCACCGAACCAGCGGAAGATCCCGAAATCACTCGAGGCAAAAGATTATTCTCTAGCAATGAGATCAAAACACCAATGTGTGAAACACCAAAAGTCGAGCCACCTGAGAGAACCAAAGCGGTACGACCAATATTCTTTCTTGTTTGCATAAGCATCCCGAGTACATAGCGGTCATCTAGATCCACGCTTTCATCCTCCACCAAGAAATTAAGACACTCAATGCACTCATTGATATAAGCCTCTATGAGCACCTTGGTTCCAACGTTGGAGTGACGGTATAGGTTAGAATCACCGATGTTTCCCACATTTCTAGACCATTTTGTTCGGATGAGATATAGAAGTAATTTATAGTCTTTCGCCAAACGTGCGGCCTGCATCTCCTTGTATAGACTTTCGATAAGCAAATAATCATAGTCGGGCAGTTCCTTCTGTTGTTTCCACGCATTGCTACCTGTAAGTTCATCCAAACGGCTCGACACCTCATACCATTGTTTGTAGGTTGTGGCGTTTTTTTGCTGTGATAGCAAGTCTGTGAGAGCACCGTTGCTAGAGAATAATTTGTTTATGACGGGCAACTGTAATACTCTTGAGGTAAGCCGACTAATAACAGAGGGAGCCGGCGGAGACACGCATAGGGATGGATTTTGGTCAAATAGAGACTGAATTAGATCCGATTGAGTCAGCATAGTCAAACTCATCTGGTGGTCTCAGGGTTGCTATGCAACCTTAAAGCTGGGGGGATGCAAGGGCTGTTTAAGAGTTGATGCAAAAGTTCGATTTTTTGGGCTGAACGGGCTAATATTTTCCTCAATGGGCGTTTCACCAGTATTCTGCCGGAGCTTCAAGGCGGAATAATTGAAGCGCGTGTGAAATGGGGTAGAACAACCAAGCCGAGGTGCTGCACACGATGCTCTGCCGCACCTACTATATGGAGCACCTACTACATAGCGCACCTATTATATGTAGCTTAATAAACGCAGGTGCCGCTAAGGTCGAAAAATTTTCTTTAAGAATCTCAAGGCTGAAAGGATCATATTGCTTAAAAGCTCACATTCAAATTTTTACAGATGAGAGATTTTTTTAATCTTGGGCTTGTTATTTACCTTCAGTTTTGTCACTAGACAACAAAACAAGCGGATGTTTGGTAATCCATTTCCTCCCCGAACTCTATCTCTATTTCTCAACTACACAAAAACAATTAGTACCATGAAAACTACGATTTGAGTCATCAGTTTTCTTATCTTTATTTTCATTATCTAATTGTTCAATCATCGTCTTACTGAGCCAGTCCAAGCACTTCGCTTTCTAATTCTGTAGCTGCCTGAGGCTGGGATTAAAAACACCTGAATAAAATTCCAACCTTAAATAAGAAAGTAGGTAGAAAATGAAGCTACCAACTCCCCCTTAACTTGTATATCACTATCCATTGATGGGTGCAAATTGTCTTTCCTGCAGCGATGCGCGACAAAAGATCTCATCACCACCTCAGACTGGCTAGCTTCTCAGCCACAAACCAACAAAGGTGATCCAACCATAAACACACATTGAGCACCAGCTTCACAGTTTCAGCACAAAGGAGTCTGGTAAAGTTGAATACGCATTTTTGGTGCTCCTTTCCCAGGCCGAGCAACACCTTAGCAAAGTGCTTTCGCCGAGAGCTCTGCAGACGCCTGCAGTTATCCTCAGAAAATTCCACTATAATCGTGGGATCCAGTCGGCGCATCAAAAACTTACAAATCCATCGAGCCCGAAAAAAGACATTCGTCTCGTCAACACAGCCAGCTTAAAGCCTCCTCGTTTCTTCAAGTCATTGCGTCATCATAGGTCTCATTTCGCTCGGCTCTTTGATAATCACTCACCTCCAGGTCTCATGTTTTCCGTTATCACCATTTGTCATAAGACAAGTGACTCGAAGCACCCAATGCTCATGCTCACTAATACTGAAGGTAACAGGTATTTTTTCGGAAAAGTGCCTGAAGGTGCGCAGCGGATTCTAAATGAAAATGGAGTCAAGCTTGGCCGCTTGCGCAGTATTTTCTTAACTGGTGTTGTGTCCTCGTGGTCAGATATAGGGGGTCTTCCCGGTCTTTTCTTGACAATTTCCGATGCCACAAGTCGAGGGATTGATGTCTTCACAAATTCCTCCAAAATCTTGACGTACGTGGTCGCTACGTGGCGCTACTTTGTTTTTCGTCGAGGCATTGAGTTAAATGTCATGGACACAAATACTAAGGCCATCATTGGTGATTCAAAAACCGTTTTTTTCCCGATCAAGATTGAAAAAGATGTCAGTGTGTCCCAAGGCTTTTCTCCCGACTCGAGTGAGAAAAGTCTCTTTGAAGGCCTTCAAAAACTCATCCTGTACATGTTTCCTAAAGACGTGAAGGCCAATGATTCAGATGTGGACTCATACAAGATTGATCAAAGTGAGTCTGAGCTTCACACTCATGTCAGACTCCCCGAGCCGTCAGAATTCACTGACGTCAATCGTCAAAAGTCGCTCAGCTTTATAATTCGCTTCTTACCTGCTCGTGGAAAGTTTGATCCCAAAAAGGCCAAGGAATTGGGAATTAAACCGGGAATCAATTATAAAAAATTGACTGATGGAGAATCTGTCATGAACGACGCAAACGAGCTCGTGTATCCTCATCAAGTTATGGGTTCACCCAAAAATTTCCCTAAGTTGATCATTATCGATATCCCCAATAGACACTATCTCCAGAACACCATCCAAAGTGAAGAGTGGTTTATGCAAAATGAAGATAGGGGCAGCGAGGCGCCGGGTTTGGTCTACCATTTTCTTGGAGATGAGATTGATTTTCGTCTGGAAGAGTATCTAGACTTTCTTCAAAAGTTTCCTTCTGAATGCCAACACGTGATAAGTCATTCCAGTTTTGCTGACAATACCTTGATGTTCCGCACCTATGCAGTCCATCTACTCAAGTTGAAATCAGTGATGAAAGACAATTTCAACATTCCCTACTTTGAGCAACATAGGCCATCCGAAAGTACCATCACAAAGTTACAATCTCTTCAAAGATTTGACATCGAGACCACTGGAGTGACAAAAAGCGAAAACGACGTTGTGAACGAGACTTGGGAATCACTCTACAACACTTGTGAGCTAGAGGCAAAACCTGCTCTACAGAGCCTCGAAGAAAAAGCCATATTGCCGTTAGAAGTGACAGAAGGCACCTTAAAGGAACAGGTTCAAATAGTGGCTTTAGGGACAGGCTCTGCGCTTCCCTCCATATCCCGAAATGTGCTTTCCAATCTTGTTCGAATTCCGTACGTGGAGGATGGTAAGACTAAGTACAACTCAATTCTTCTTGATGCTGGTGAGAATACTCTCGGAACGTTGCTACGTAACTACGGCCACAATGGGCAGCAGCAGCTTAAGCAGGTTTTCAACGAGCTTTCTCTCATTTTCTTGAGTCACCTTCATGCAGATCATCACTTGGGAGTGGTCTCTATTATAAGCCGTTGGATTCAAGAAAACGCCAATAATCATAAAAAGCTTTACCTTGTTGTCCCATGGCAATATAATCATTTTTTGACTGAATGGTTCAAATTAGAAGCTAATACAACCGAGATGGATATCAGCCGACTTGTCTACATTAGCTGCGAACAATTCATGCAAAACCCGGAGAGCGAGATTAAACAATTATCTCTACATGAATTTTCCAAAAATGGGGAGGAGCCCAGACCCAAACCATCCCGTACGCCACTTATTGACCAGTCAGCTTTAAAGATGCAGCTCTATCAAGATCTTCGCATTGAACTGATGCAAACTGTCCGTGCTATTCACTGCTACTGGGCATATTCAGTCAGCATTGTTTTCAACCTCAACCAGCTGGAAGTATCTGAAGAGGAAAATCGCTTCAAGATTTCATTTTCTGGTGACACTAGACCCAACCCTCGTTTCACGGAAATTGGACAAAATAGTGACTTATTGATTCACGAAGCGTCTCTTGATGTAGAGTTGATTGAGGAGGCGCTTGCTAAGAAGCATACTACTGTCATTGAAGCGGTTCGGATGTCGCAACTCATGAAGTGCCGAAATGTGTTTCTTACACATTTCAGTGCACGATTTTCAGAGAAACACAGCTTTATTGAAAGCAGTGAGCATTACAATGAAGCTTGCATCAAATTGCGCAATTACCTTGGCAAAAGATCCAACAATATATTTTTGGACAAAAATCCTGAAATTTCTTTCGACGAAATGCAAATATGTTACGCCTATGACTTCTTGACAGTGAGACTTGGCAAACTAGGATTTCAGCGTCATCTTTACGAAGCCATCAACCTTCTCTCCTCTGCAAAGGACAGTGAGGTGGAGAAACAGAGGGAGGAGCGGGAGATTTCAAAGAGAAACGAAAAGCGGGTGGCCAAGCGCATGCAACGGCTAGCCATGGAGAAGAAACGAAAAACTAGCCAGCTGGATTAATCCACAGTGCCAAATGAATGTATATAGTTATTTGCAGTTACCAAAAAAAAAGCATGCTCATTCTGCAGCTGTAGCTGTAGCTAATGGTCTAAATCTTAATATTGTGGTGGAAAAATGATGCTGATGTCATTGTCCTGCATCAGACGAGACGAGCCACTGCTCACCTCGCAATGGTATATCCAGTGTTGATTCTAACCGCCTGGATTGAACAATGCCTCGTTGAAAATGTCGAAAGCAGGGGTCGCTTCACAAACAATACCATTGTTAAAAACATAATTGCTCATGAAGGGCCAAACACAGCCAATTATACTCCAGTGGTACGTCTCCAGATCATCCACCTGGTGCTTGACAAAACCGAATTGATTGTCACTATCCACGACTCCAAACACAAGATTCTTGGTGTATTCACACAAGAAGCCATCCGGAAGTTTGAGTTCAAATACAAACAACGTATCACGTTCGAAACTTCACATACGTTAATGACCTTGCGAAGGGCGAACTTGAAGCTCATATCGAAAGATCGGTATAAGGAATTTTCCCGATTCTTGCCCAAAACAAATGGCAAAACTTCACTTGTATATTTGGAAATCATGGAAGTAGAAATTTTCTCCCGCTCAAGACACGAAGTTTCCGGGGAATCCGAGAATAAACTCATTCATATTTATGTCACCCAGCAATATCAACAATTGCTAGGGCAGCGGTCTCCAGATATATTTTTTGAAAACACAGACGGCAGGATTGATGAATTCGACATGATCGATTGAATTCTAGTATAACAGCATCTCACAATTGGCTTCAATTCCTTTCCCTCGGGGTCAAAGACGTCTAGTGATTTTCGCGCGGTGAAATTGCGCCCATCAGTATTTGTTTGCACCCACTGTCACAGTCATGAACGAAGAGAAAAATACCCGTTTTCTTTCAGAACGGCTAGACAGAATTGCAGAATTTGCTTCGCAGATTGCTGCGGCCGCCGAATCGGATCTAAGTGGCTCTAGCGGTCGCTCGACTCCTTCTTACAATCAGCGGGTGCAAACCATACGCTCATTGAGCTCAAGTCCTAAAAGGCACTCTCCGTTGATTCATTCCTCGAGTGACTCTCAAGCTACTGATAATGTTTTGGTGCAAAGAGCAAGTGATGAATCCCGACTTATTACTCTGCAGGCACGAACTGGCTTTGCTCACTCGAATTCGGCAAGTACGGATCAAGATTTAAGCACCGTGAGCATCCGATGGCAAAATTTTCAGAATGCTGAAGCAAGTCATGATTCAGCAACCGACAAAATACCAGTATCCGATGAGATTCTAGTGACTGATCGGGTTAATAACGCTTACCCAATGGAATTTCCACCAAATCTCGAGGGACCTTGCTTGCCCTTATACGCATGCAGGTCAGCTACAGATGCTTCTCGGAGAGGATCTTTACTAGGGCCCACTCCAAAAGCCGTGTCTTTCCCATACATTGGTTTCCATACGAGTACCCGCGATTCAGAGGAGAATCATCGGCCGTGCTCTGATCCTTCAGAAAATTCGCCGCTTCTCCCTCTTCACCACCATAACATGCCGCCTCACAATTTTCAACTGCCCATTAACATCAACATAAGTATGCCAACGACTCCTGTGCAAACTTTAGAGACACCACAAGTTTCTACATGGGCCATCACAGCTTTTCCGAATCTTTGGGCTCTTTTCCTAGAGACAATTCTTCTCGTGACTCCTCGTCAATGGATGTTGGCTGGAGTGGCACTAATATACCTTGGCCACTACTCTTCCGAGGATTTGCGCAGCATAATACAGCCTGTAGTCTGTTTTGTCGCCAGTATGTTGCAGTTATCTTTAGGAGTGTGCGCAGGTTCCAATACTAAGTGACGACAAATGTCTCGTAGAAATCTCTTTCCATTGATGCGATATATACAGATGTCCCATTTTCGGACCGTTGGGCCAGCTCATCCCGATTTTCTGGGTCTGTCCTTGACCTTCATCTTATTAACATGCTTGAACTTTCTCGTCTTGGCAAACTTCTTAAGTCCCCACATCGACTGCGATACTTTATTGGACTTAGACTTACCTCTACCACCTCCGTGTGGATGGTCAAAGGCGTTCATGGCCACACCTCTAACTTGTGGCCTGAATCCTCTGTGGCGAGATCTTCCTGCCTTACCCCAAGAAACAGCTTGATGCTCCTTGTTTGACACCGTGCCCAAAGTAGCATGGCACACTTCGTTGACGTAACGGTGTTCGCCCGAACTCAACCGCACAATCACCTTCTTTTGATCTGGGTGCTTGGACAATAAACGGGCAAATGTTCCGGCAGATTTGACCAACTGGCCCCTTCCGTTTGGATGTAACCCAATGTTATGAATCACAGATCCAACCGATAACATCTTCAACGGCAAGCAGTTGCCTCTCTGCATGATTCTGGAGTTCAACAAGGCTTCATCTATCTCACCATTGTTGGTAGCGTTCATCTCCTCGATAAAATCTTTGGGGATTCCAGCTCTGAAGGATTCGACAACGTCTCCAGCACGCAACCCAGACGAGGCCAAGATGTACGACAAATTTTTGGTTTCGTTGTGTTCAAGCAACGCAATATGGCCAGACCGGTTGGGATCGTACTCTATCCTTAAAACTGTTTGCTTTCCACTTTCAAGTCTGTGAGAGTCGATCAACCGAACTCTCTGCTTATGCCCTCCTCCACGTCCACGGATCGTGATGTGTCCTGTGTTGTTACGACCTGCTGTTTTCTTCTTGGCAACGGTCAACTCACGCACTGGGCCTCCCTTGTGCAAGTGTTCATGAATTGGCTTCCGAAAGTTCGTGGATCCAGGTTGGCTGAGACCGTTGGCATAGGACTTCACCTTGATTTGTGCCATCGCTAGTTTGCGTTGTCTCTTGTGAATAGCATCCTTTATTTCCAAGTCAGTGATCAGTTCAGATGACAGCACTGTCGGCTTAGAAATACCAGCCGTAGATTGAAACCTAATCAAGGCCAAGCCCCGAGAAGTCCACGTTGGCCTGGTCAAGCTGAACATAGTGGTGTACGAGGTAATCAAGCGTGGGTTTTTTCAAGGTTTTTTTTCGAGTTGTGGTGCACGGGTGCGCGGGGCATACATTAGGTGGTTTTAAGATGAAGAGAATGGATGTAAACTCAACAAAGTATCGATGAAGCAGCCATTCCTTAATTCTATAATTATTTCAATGGATTGACTATTTCGTACAGATGACACTACTCAAGACCCAAAAATCGGTGTGAGGGACCTTTCATTTTTGCATACAGCCATACGAGCTTACGAGTACCCGTATATACCTATAGGTCCTGAAAGATTCTATGGATATTTAACAGCCAAGGTCTTGAGAGAAACTTGAAGCGCCATTTGTAAGATACACTTAATGGACCGAATGTGAGAGGTTCTGTGCAGGAACCAGATAGGTTGTAAGCGATATAAGAAATCGAGAACAGATATTTGGTCAGCTCCACGATATCGATTACACAATCCAAGATTCAAGAATACCTCTGTGATAAGAATGAAGACGTGGATGTTGGCCAAGTTTGGGCAGTGCACGACTGCTTGGCCAATCAGTGTGCGCACAGCATGTCCGAGCGCGAAGAAAAACCAGGCAACGTACCGCTCGGTTTTCATCATACATCCCTCCACTACACAACATACCGCAATGATGTCTCGTGCCTTTACCCGTTCCATGGCCTCCGCTGCCAAGACAGTCAAGCCACCCATTCAATTGTTCGGTGTCGACGGTACCTACGCTAACGCTTTGTACTCTGCGTCCGTGCAGGAGTCCACGGTGGAGAACTCGTTCCAAGGCTTGACCAAGATCAGTAAATTGATCAAGGAAGACCCAAAGGTCAGCTTCTTCTTGACCAACCCAGGTTTGTCCAGGGATGACCGCAAGACCGTCATCGACACGCTTTCCAAGAGTTTGGGTTTGGACAAAACCGTGACCAACTTTTTGAGCGTTTTGTCTGAGAACAACCGTTTGGCTGATTTTGACGCCATCTACAATAGCTTTGGCCAATTGCATGACGCCCACCAGGGTATTGTTGAGGCCACCATCACTTCCTCAAAGCCCTTGGATTCCAAGATCTTGAGACGTTTGCAAGCTGCCATCCAAAAGTCTTCTTTTGTTGGCTCTGGTAAGACTTTGAAGGTTTCCAACGAGGTCAACCCTGACATCATGGGTGGCTTGATTGTTGATGTTGGTGAACAGACTGTGGACTTGTCCGTTGCTTCCAAGGTGTCCAAGTTGAACGCTGCTTTGAGCGAGTCTTTGTAAGGGGAGAAATAGCATAGATATGAGAAAAAATAAGAATATTCTGTAAGTTATATTGAGATACTGCCGTAAAGAATGAAGCTTGGATCTTGAATATGTAGAGGAAGCAATCACTCTTTTGCCAGCAACGACTGAAAAACTATGAGCAGGACTCGAGATGCTGTACAAAAATCGGATTTGATCCATATAAATAATTATGTCAATTAATCACCATTTATCTATCTCTACTAAAAAGACTCCGATAAGAAGTTTTAGCTCAAGGTGTTGGAAACACGCCACATGCGTGCGCTCGTGCACGCGAACTACAAGATCAGCCAAATCGCTCCCACTCAGTGATTGTAATGAAATCTCTCCAAACCTTCAAATGGTTCATCACTGCACTAGCACTAGTGCTCAACTTTTTTGTGTACTTTTACCCTGATCTAGTCAATCAAAATGGCCAATGTCAGTGGAGCGGAGCTGTGGCGGAGTCAAAGTACAGTATTGTGGAGCTTCTAACACCCCGGCTTGCACAGCTATTGCTTCTTAACTTTCCATCTTTACAAAAGCCAAAGACAGCTAAAGTCTTTGAAGACAAACGTGTTTCCGACATTCATATGATGACATTCGGAGATCCTCAGATAAATGGGAATTGGCCTTCTACTCCATATATCAAACGCCTCGATAACTTTGGCAATGACCATTATTTGGGTCACATTTCTCGAATTATGCAGAAAAGGTTGAAACCTAGTCATGTGGCTGTGATGGGCGACCAATTCTCGTCACAGTGGATCTTGGACCTGGAGTTCTACAACAGGACTTATCGATTCGTGGAGCGCTTATTTCCTAGAGAAGATGCCTACAAGAAAACAGTGATGGACGCATGGAAGAGTCAAAAGGACTATGACTGGATTTCCTGGTCTCGAAACGAAGTGAACATGGACCCAGCCGAGAGATTTGCTTCCAGGACCTATGAAGATGTTTATGATTGGTACTTTCCCGAGATTCATGAGCCTAATTTTGAAAACCCCCTTTTCATCAATTTGACCGGAAACCACGATGTTGGCTATAGTGGCGACGCAACATGGCAACATATGGCCCGTTTTCATTACCTTTTTGGGCAAAACAACTACGTCATCTATTACAATAAAGGCACCCCTGAAGAGTGGAGAATGGTTGTTCTTGACTCCTTGTCTTTGGAGGGACCAGCATTGCAAGAGGAGTTTCGCTCGTATACCTGGTCTTTTCTAGAGCATTTAGAACAATCGCAAGGTGACTTTAAGGGTTCTACTGTGCTTTTGACTCATATTCCCTTCTACAAGAAAGAGGGATTATGTGCAGATGGCCCCGAGCACAAGTACTATGAGAACTACGCTCGTGAACCTTATAAGAATGGCAAGCTTCGTTCACAAAACCATCTACTCTACGATACATCTCAGAAAGTGTTGAACATTGTGTTCCCCAACGCGGACAAGGAAGGTATTATTTTAACAGGCCACGATCATGTGGGATGTGATAGCATTTACAATCATATTGACGGTGAATGGGTTGCATCTAAAGAAGTCTCTGAAGCAAGCGACCACAAGCATATCCGAGAGGTGGTTGTAAGAGCAATGATGGGTGAGTTTGGCGGACAAACTGGACTCATGACGGGCCATTTTGACCCCCTGCAAGGTCTGTGGCAGTTCAACTTCAATTACTGCTCTTTTGTTATCCAACATGTGTGGTGGGCTTCAAAAATTGTGTCACTCATTGCTTTACTCGTGCACTCCGTATCCTTTTTAACGGCCCGTGCCTAGTCATGACATATCCTGTGTGTGTTTTATTGTAAAATCTAAACTGAACATTTTTTGTAGCTTAGGTTTCCAAAGATAGACCTAACGTTGTTCATTGAAGCGCCTTGATGTCTGCGAGCGCACTGTTCACACTCACATCTGGGCTAATCTGAATCTTTTTGATTATCAATTTGCCATTTTCAAACACCCAGTGAGATCTCTTCGTGCCTGAAGGGTGTTTTTTAGCACCTAGAATGCGGATCAACTTGGACGATTCATCAGCAAACAATTGGTATTCTAATCCCTGTCTCTCGGTAAACTTCAGCTGGGCAGCAGTAGAATCTGCCGATAAGCCAAAAACTTGGGTGTCCAAATCCTTCAATTGCTTCAAGTTCGATTGGAAACCCTTTGCTTGTTTGGTGCACCCGGGGGTGGAAGCCTTTGGGTATGCAAAAATCACCAAAAACTTGGACTTGGCGGCGACTTTGCGCAAATTCACATCTTCACCTTTCTGATTCTTCAAAGTCATGTCAGGAATTTCATCGCCAGCCTCCAACTCCTTCACTTTTCTAGCCGGAGTCGCGTCGGCGTCTGTTTCGGTCTTGATCTCAGACTTAGGCACCTTTGCTTTCTCAGAATCGGCAGTCAAACTTTTATCTTGTTGTTCAGCAGCTTTAGAAGCAAGCCTTGATGAGCTACGCAATTGAGCCATAATTGAGTATTGGGTATCGTGGTCAGGAAAAGAAGTGCTTACAAATTGAGATTGGCGAATCAATTCGTAAAATTGCGCTGCGAGTGTGGAGATATACGAAATGGGGAAAATAGGGTCCTTCCAAAGTAGTGCGGCTCATAGTTGTAAACATTGTTTTTCAGGATATCATCCAATTACATTGCTGCTGATATTCTCCGTATGTAGTTTGTATATAAGCCTTAATTCAAGATTTTGAAATGAAGTCTTCGAGGTTGGTGCCGAAATTCATCGGCATCGGTCCCTTTTTGGTGTGGGATCTAACCGCGCTACTTGCATATAGGACCACGCACTTGATAACATATAAGCAGAAGCGAAAGACAGTCTGCAGAGATTCATATCAGACGCCGCGCCCGAACCACAGTTCTCAAGTGATCTTGCAATACAACCTCTTTAGAGCACCTGCGTACATCACATATCCTAAAATAGCTGCACCCACAGCATAGTGAGAAAAGATTGTTGTATCACTCATTTAAAAAAAACAGAGAGCTTACACACCTGCCTTTTGTCTGGGACACTCAAATACCGTTTCTCAGCGTCAATGAAAAAGTTATTCCGGCGTAAGTCCAGTGTGAGCACTCCGTACCATATTCATGGAGAAACGGCCACAATTTACACGCCTGAGAGCTCGCGGCCGTCTCTCATACATCTGGCTTCTCTGCCGTCACATACTGGAACCTTCACAAGGAGCCGCCAAGCTCCGGTGGACTCCAGTGCCATTGATGATGAAACGCTGAATCATGTGTCTACTCTCAGAAGCGGATATTCCGCTGAGGTCAGTCAACCAGAACATCCATCTCAGCTCTCTGAATCCACATCTCCTAATTCAGATGTGATGTCAGTGGCACTTTCGGAGTCCGAAACGCTTTTTCCTGTGGAAAGGCTGCGGCTCGATCTCCAGCTGACATACTACGAAAACTTTACACAATACGTGCCGTTCCTCTTACGACGTGTTCGCTTAGAGAGGGAAAGGGCAGAAGCTCGGACGAATGGTGCTCATGGTCCTCAACGACAAAGAC
Source organism: Metschnikowia hibisci (assembly GCA_002374725.1). Taxonomy (NCBI): domain Eukaryota; kingdom Fungi; phylum Ascomycota; class Pichiomycetes; order Serinales; family Metschnikowiaceae; genus Metschnikowia; species Metschnikowia hibisci. The sequence continues at coordinate 612,166 of NLAP01000005.1, read as the reverse complement.
ACACTCCGCGGAGTCAATCTACTTTAGAATCTGTTGGTACTATAGGAGACAATCATTCTGTGGCTACTGATACTGAACGTGAGTCTGTATCTTCTGATGATGTGAAAACATTGATAGGCAATCCTAATGCATTAACTGCCGACCAAGAACAACAGATGCCTCAAAATTGTCCTGCCATAATGGGACTTCAACCGATAAACTACGACTACAAACGCTCGCTTATTCTTGTGTCGGAAATATTGAAGGCAGACTACTATGTTTTTGCTGATCGGGCCTCTTATGAATTGTTCAAGGAATTAAAGGCTAGCGCTAAAAATACCAAAAAATCCAGTATCATATTATATGACGAAGACTCCAAGATTCTTAAGGTTGACAGAGACCATTTCTACAAGAACTCAAACCAGCTGGTATCAAGTGTGGGCTCAGCAGAGAAGATGAAGTTTCCAAAGAAACCAGGCTCGACGTCCCTCAAGACAACAAAGCAAAAGACCGATAAAACTAAAAATACCACTCCCGAAAAGTCCAGCAACATTGGTCCTGCTTTGGAAAATGATGAGCAATTAGAGGGTTATGGCCACAAACCTTACCGACAAACATCTATTGATTTGAATGAACACGATCCCAATCTGCAAAATGGTGAAAAAGAGGGCAAACCTTCATCTCATTCTTCTTCGATCAAAGGCAACTCATCCGTTGGGCAGCCATATTGCTCCTGTGTGGTTGATTCACGTAATCATATCGTGCCAATCGAGAATAAAGTTCTAGGCAAAGGCCTTCCTCTTTTCAGGGTTTCATTTCCATACATGTCATCCTTCCGAAAAAATGTTCCCTACATGATATTAAAACGTTACAAAGAAATTCCCGATCGGCCTTCAGGTCATGATGAAAGCGATGCCTTTGAGACCTATGACTTTTGCACGGTGCAATTGAAGGGTTTTAATCATTACAAACGATATTTGTTTCTGTTTCGCCCTGCTGGACAGGAGCCTTTTAAGGTTTTGGCGTATCAGTGCAACTTCCGGCCTTTCACGGATTTCAAGTTCAAAGGAACTAGATTTAGAATCTTTGGTACCTCGATGGCTACTGCATACATTCTGAACTACAATCCTGATATGAAACTCTTTATTGTTGATGAGAACAAGCCTTCTTTAATTGATAACATCATCAATAGGGAACACCACAACGACTTACTCTCAATTGCAAAGATCAAATCCGGTCTGAACCCACCAAACCCACCAGTGGATTCAAAGGCAGAAGTTGCCCCCGAGGACTTTGAGAGTCCTGTCCCGAGTAGAGAGAATCCGATTTTACAAGAGCGCATGCCTCACATAGCAAGGTCCTACGAAAACAGTTTTATCCCAAATGATACGCCACCTTTCTCTCGTTACACCGACGCTAGCGTGTATCTGAAGGACTCGCTGATCGTTCCCAAAAAATTTACCGAAATTGGAAAGTTTGACATTTACCAATCGTTAGACGACAGTCTCGAACATTTCGAAAGAGGTTCAGGAGCTGCTGATCTTTCGTCAACCTTTGCTGTTCCCACGGAATCCTTGGTGTTGACGTCGATTTTCTTGGCTCTCCGGGAAACGAATCTTCGAACCACAAAACGCTACCCTACAACCAATTCTGTGGCTCGCATGGGTGTTTTAGCTACTATGCCCAACAACGTGGTCGGCATACAGTGACCCTAACTGTCTAGGTTTTGTTTGTGAGATTATAGACTTAGATTTGTAAATTGCACAATTAATACGGAGTTATTCCGATTTTTTTCTTTTTCGGGGGACGGAACTCAGCGAAAGTCCATGTGACTTATCAGAGCCGTCCTCTGTCTATTCTTCATGATTTCATGAAAGCCGGTGGGCTAGTCCGTCTTCCTTAACGACTAGGGGACCGGGATCTAGACTTGGCCCTGTTGGGGGAGTTCGATCTGGAGTATCTGCCTCTTCCGTATTCTTCTTCTGGAAGAGCTGCGTCACCATTGTCACCATTGTCACCTCTGTCACCTCTGTCGCATCTCTCGGTTCTAATCTCACCAGCATCACGTTCAGGATTGTAGGGCCTTCTGCTTTCATAGTTTCTGTCCGAGGGTCTTCTGCGTTCCCGATCACCCCCATATCTGTCACGGTATTCATAGCCGGATCCACGATCGTCTCTAGGAGGTTCACGTCTGTAGTCGTCATAACTACCATAATAGTCGTTTCTTTCATAGCCTCCATAGCCGCCGTATCCTCCGTACCCATCACGGTCACCGCTTGGGTAGCCATAGCCGCCAGCGTAGCCTCCTCTTTCATAGCCGTAACTTTGATAGCCGTAGCCGCCGCGACCGCCACCATAGCTTCCACGACCTGGAGGAGGGTAAGGACTTGGATAACCATAACCTCCTCTTCCGCCTCGAGGAGGTGGGTAGGAGCCTCTGTAGCCTCCTCTTCCCCTAAAACCTCCTCTGGCACCTCGCCTAGAGGCAAATGGATCGGATCTTGCTAATTGGACGGTAAGTCCATCTTTCATAGCGTAAGGAAGAACCTTTCCATTTAGCTCGAGAGCTTTCTCACAGTCTTCGGTGGATTTGTATTCGACGAAGGCGTACTTTTCCCCATCGTCAGATCTGGGAGGGGGAATGTCTAGTCTGACCAATTCGCCGTATCTAGGATGAGTTAGTTAGTGTTTTTGGACATGGAGAATGGGTGGAGTTTCGCAGTTGCGAGGATCGAGAGTAGGAGTGGAAAGGATTGGATAACGCTGGGTAAGAGGCGCTCAGGGAACGTACTTTTCGAAATCGGGAGCTAAATCGGCGGCTTTGGATTCCCTTGTGAAGCCGGTCACGTATAAGGTATTTTTAGGCATGTTGACGTCGGAAATTTTTCTTCTGCGCTAAAGAATACGCTCGAACAGTCACGTGATATCATTGCGCGTGATCGCAGTACATCTGTGAGCAATTTGGTTATAGCTATGGGCAGCTATGCGTTTGCTCCTGCGGTTTTTCGACCCCGTAAGGTTGGATACCGAGGTATGGGCACTTTGACTGTCTAAACTTTGGTTTTGCCGACAATGCCAACATAAATTGAGCAAATCAATGACGTCTTAGGATCGCCGACTGCGTATATCGCATAATGCTCAGTTATCACATATGCACAGCGGATCAGTCAGTTGACTATAATGAGCGAAGCAAAGCAGACACTTTATTGTTGAGCAGTTTATAGCAGAATGGCTTTGTTATATAGAGCCAGTTGACTATCGAACAATGGAATTCTCAAAGTAAATGCTGAAACTGGATAGCTGGCTTGCCGTAGAACTTGAGTAACAAAAGGATGTGAATGACAAAATGCAGGAGTCAAGACATTACAGCAAGGAAAACCACAGCAAATCCCCGATTTGAAACAATCCTATCTTCAATTCACACTCAGTCACGCTTCACACCGCGACCCCTCATCTAACGCAAGATCAAGCAGATTCAAGTCATGCTTCGCGCCTGCGAATAAGCGCGTGTGGGCCTTTCTGCAGGTCGCACCCGTGCATCCGGACTGCAGTTGGAAGATTGGAGTACATATAAGCAGACTCCTCTTGTCCCAACATATTGGCACCCAACAAACCCGCACGGCGCACTCTGATTAAGCCGGACGCAGCATTAGATTTATTCCATATAAATCTGCTGTACCTCGGTGCCCGGTGTGCATGCAAATGCCGGGCATGCTAACGCAAGGGGAACAAGTAGCCGAGAATAGTCAAGCCCCCTTTATTTACTCTGGCGGACTAGCGGGGTACGGCATAAAATCGGATGAACTCAACATTAAACATCTCTCGTAAAAGTTTATTTGCGAGCTGATTCATGTCCATTCGCTTATAAAAAGACCTCTTGTAGTAAAGCTAACTTAAGTGCATTGTATTGTTTTAGCGGAAGCACAAAAAAAAAAAAAAAAAGAAATCGACAGCTCACCTAGCATGGTTCTTTTCCAGAGAAAATGCGTACGCACTTAGAAAATGCGTACGCACTTGTACTTTGTTTTTTCTTGACAACACGACCTAGCCACAAATTTCCATTCTTCACACCACACCAATCCGTGCAAACAGATATACCAAGCCAGCCTAGATTTCTACCTAATATAAGATTTAACAACCAAAATGGCTCTAGCTGACGATAACTACTCCCTTAACCACGATTCGCTACTACATAGGGAGGATGACCACGACATCTTGAACGAATTTTTAGACCAACGTGTCTTCGACTCCCTTAACACCGGTATTCCAGACCACAGCCAAGCACAGCAAGACCAGCATGATTTTGATGCTATTGGTGGTGACTATTTGTACAAGCTAGGCAATGAAAATGCCTCCATATTCGACGAGAACAAAGACCTTCTTGAAGGGGATACTGCCTTAGGGGCAGTCCATATTTCCCAGGGTGATGCCGTTTCACACATGAAAGACGAAGTGAGTCCCCATGCCACATATTTCAGCCTTAATCCTAGTCCCAAGCAGTCCATTGCTGATGGTGACTTTGCTTACAAGTCCCCTACTTTGGATGGCCACGATGCTGTACGTGCTGAATTTTCGAAAGTTAAGTTTGGAAACAGCATGATGAGAACATGCCCTGAGACCATCGAACTCACTGATCCCTCACTTTTGGACTTTTCCGAAGAAGCTATGTCCAAACTTCCATACGATCTTGACTTATTGAATCTTCCATCATACTCCCGTGTTGAGACCCAGATTAAATTGCGCTTCAAATTCAGCCCAGCTCCCAAAGAAACACTAATTCATATACCTCAAGATTTAATGTCCAAGTCCAAATTTTGCCTTGAGGATTCTGTCGACAACCTTCCTGACATTTTGAAGCAAAACATGCTTTATATGGACACTTATGTCATGACATCTAACTTGAAGACATCGTGTCACATATGTCCACGCTGTATAAAGCGTGAACAGAAGCGTGCTCTGAGATCCAAGAATGGTGTCAACGACGCTGACTCTCCTACAGCTTCCATCGCAAGCTCCTCCCGACAATCCACGAACCCATGGCCTGACGAAAAAATGATCAAAAAGGCAATATTCTTCAACTGTAAGGAAATCGTCAGCTTTTCCCCTCCAACTGGTTTGATCAATGACAGAGCAAAAACTCTCGATTTTTCCGCGAGAATCATCTGCTATTGCAGGCACCACAAAGAACAGGATGGATTCAAACTTCTATTTGTTGCCAGAGACTACACTGGGAAAGTCGTTGCAAAGCATGTGACCCAACCGATTATGATCATGGATAGAAAGAAAACTTCCTCCTCTGCAATGAAGGAGGGCCAATTTGCACACTTACATTCAATTGATCATGACACGAGAATGCAACATTCCTCGCCAAATTCTGTGGATGATTCTACATCCGAGGCCTTGGCAAACACCGATATTAACAACGAATCTGCTAACAATGTTTCAAGAGGTTATAAGCGGAAAAAGATGTCGTTTGATGACTCATACAATTCTTCCACCAATCCTATGTTCAATGGCAGCGGCTTTTCACCGGTGAGCAACAGCGACACAAACGCCTCAATCCACAACCTTAATTCGAAGAATAACATGAATGGGCCTTTTGGAGCAGCCTTCCAGCCAGTCGCTCCATCAGCTCTGCTTTCTAGGCAACGGCTGCTGCAGCAACTACTGATCACACGTTATGAGCAGCAGCCGGCAATTCAAAAGATCATCCCCGCTCAAGGTCCTATAAGAGGAGGCATAGAAGTGACGCTACTAGGCTTTAATTTCAGACCAGGTTTGATCGTGAAGTTCGGATCCAAGACAGCTTTAGCTACTCACTGTTGGTCGGAAAGTACAATCGTCACGTATTTGCCTCCCGCTCAGCAACCAGGCCAAGTTCTTGTCAGTTTCGAAGATCACGATCATGTTATGGTCGGCTCCCAACAGCTGATTTTTACCTACACAGATGACACTGATCGACAATTAATTGAATTGGCCTTGCAGATCGTCGGACTTAAAATGAATGGTAGGTTGGAAGATGCAAAGAATATTGCGAAGAGAATCGTGGGTTCGGACAATTCAGACAAGTCGCCGGAAGCTGTCCTTGGAAATTCTCCAGGTGTCAAAAACGAGGAAATGGAGTGGTATGACAATGCACACAGAGCAGTGGAGAAATTGTACAAGTCTGATCTTTCGACCGAGGACATCTTGATAAATTTTCTTTCATTGGTGGATCTTCCTAACTGCCCAATTATCATTCCAAACTGGCAATTGAGCAATGGTCAAGGACAGTCATTGCTTCATTTAGCAACTTTGAAAAACTACTCGAAGTTGGTTGGTTTCTTGATCACACATGGATGCAAGATAGATCTAAAAGATAACCAAGGGCTTACGCCTTTGTTTGTGGCATCGATGTGCGGATACAGAGACTTGATCACTGCTTTTATTGATTGCAAAGCGAACTGGAATCTTAGATTAAGCAATGAAAAGTTACTCAAAGATTACAGTGATTTGAATGTGTTAGATGTCTTCGCCAACTTACAAGATAATGCATGGGCTGCAAGTGAGGAGAACAGCAGTAGCCATGGATCCGCCTCCGAGTCCACCGAAGATTTCATTAACCGATCGGATAGTGTGGACTCTTTGAACTCGTTATACCTCATGAACTACGGCAAACACATTTCGAGAATGATGAGAGACGCTGAATTTCCAGCAGGCACAACGCCTAGAGCTAATTCAAACAAGTTCAACCAGAAACTTCACAAGAATATTCAGCCTTCTGGAAACGAATCATCTGACTTCGCCGACTCTGAGCTTGACACCGAAGATGATTTTTCAGATTACGATAACAGACAGCTGGGACACACGTGGAAGAATGGTGTTAATGAAGCAGACTATATCGACGAGGTTGGCGATGAGTCAGAATATTCCGGGACAGATGCACCGGGCGATGCCGAGCCTGCCAAAAGAAGAGCCACTCCTGTGGGTTTGTGGCAGAAGGTAAAGACCGCCGTTTTCCACGATGGAGAAACGGACTTGCCAACGTATGACGATTTGTTTCCTTTCGGCAGCCATGGCTTCTCCAAGCCCAAGTCTCAACTAGAAAGGGCGCTCAATGAGGACGCTGAAAGCCGTGGCACTTTCAAAGAGGGTAGGTCGCATGAAGACTTGGAGATTGGCTCCGACTCGTCAGAGGACATGGTAATTTCATTCATCAACCATCCAAGAAAAACTGTCAAGAATGATAAAATGTTGTTGTTTTTCTGGCTTCCCGTTTTATTCATGATCCTTGGACTTTTTGCTTACATGTCTGTCACTGGCTCCAAAGTGGAAACTATAGAGAGAATCAAGGAGTACGGGCGTGATACAATTGGAAATATTGTTGTTGGAAACGAGCGGCTCGCCAAAGTGTTCTCGAAACGTGGCGCTGAATTGGGTCTAGTGGACCGAACTTAATCTTGGGTTTATTTGATTTCAGTATTTATATTTTTGAGATAAGAAATCTGTAGAGTTTTTTCGAAAACTACTCTCAAATTTAAAAATTTAAGTTGAAGTGAGTCGCAGTAGATGAACTGTTCAGACTATTTGTGAGTTAAGCTCCGAAAACTTAAAAAATCGAAAATATGTTACAACATATTTTCCCCGGAATTCCTTCATATAAGCAGCCTACCTTGACATAAACGTGAGAAGTGACATTCTGGCCCTAAAAATTTCAGCTCTCAAGGTGTCAATACTTTATCTCAATAGCACTCCACCAATCATCTTACCCACAATGCGCGCTCATATAGTAAGCAGCATCAGATACTAAACCAGATCAACTATAGAGCCATATCGCTGTCTCTGCACAAATTCTTACAAACAATATGAAGCTGGAGAGACTCCGACTAGTACTTCTCAAAAATCGCACAGTACCTGAAGACACATATCATCACAACTTCACCAAATGTGGGCATACTGCTGAGTTCATTCCTCTTCTCAACCACTCTCCGGTTGATGTATCATCTACCGTGAGCTTCCTTCAAAGCGATCGGTTTCATGCTGCGCCTGCATTCATAATAACGTCCCAGCGTGCCGTGGAAGTGTTTCACGAATGTCTCAGACTCATCTCTGCTGAAGATATCAAGATGGCCACGCGGATCCGCCAGAAATGCGGCTACACTGTTGGGCCAGCGACTTTTGAGGTTCTTGAGGAGAATGGGTTCGTCGATGTCCGTGGCGGTTCCGATGCTGGAAATGGTGCTAAATTAGCGGACATAATACTCAGCGACCGACAACTGCGAAATAGTCCGTTCGATAAAGACTCTAGCAGTAAGATCATTTTTTTTACGGGCGAAATTCGAAAAGATATCATTCCAGTCAAACTTTCACAAAATGGAATGGAGGTCTTTGAGTCTGTGATCTATAAAACGGAGCCAAGAAGCACCATTCTCGATGACTACGTGAATGCACTCCAAAGTCCCATTTCTTGGCTAATATTTTTTAGTCCTCAGGCTACAGAGTCTATTGTTGCTCATTTGGCAGCATATGGTGTACCGGAAGGAACGAAAGTTGCCTGTATAGGACCCACAACACAGGAATACTTGGTCCAGAAGGGTATTATTCCGCACGTGACTGCGGCAAGTCCCACTGCCAAGTCTCTTCTCGATGGAATATCGAAATGGAGGGCTTGAATAGGGCATGTAAAGAACATATATTATAGAGCTTAGTAAAGTTACTTTCTAGTTGCCTTGACCACTTCAATGATATGGTCCACAACGCTTGGATTCGACAATGTCGAGATATCTCCCAACTGATCTTCTTCGCCAGCCAAGACTTTTCGCAAGATTCTTCTCATGATTTTACCGGAGCGGGTCTTGGGCAAGTCGTCAACAAGCAAAATCAACTTGGGTGCAGCGAATGGGCCAATTTCATTCCTCACGGTGTAAATCAACTCTTTTTTGATAACGTCGACCGTCTCCTTATCACCGGCCTTGAATGTAGATTTCAATGAGACATACGCTGCCACCGCCTGGCCAGTTAAGTCATCTGCGTAACCAACCACTGCACTTTCGCCAACAAGATCATGCTCAATGATTGCAGCCTCAATCTCAGCTGTGGACAATCTGTGTCCTGACACATTGACAACATCATCCACACGGCCCAAGATCCAAAAGAAGCCATCTTTGTCTCTTGCTGCACCATCACCCGTAAAGTAGTAGCCTGGATACTGGCCGAGGTAAGTGTCAATAAAGCGGCCATAGTCATTCAAGATACCACGGGATATGGATGGCCAGGCATTTTTGATAGCCAAGACACCTTCAACACCATTCTCTTTCAACTCTTCTCCAGTAACAGGGTCCAAAATATGGGGCTCAATTCCAAAGAAGGGAAATGAAGCTGATCCTGGCTTGGTGGGAGTCACTCCGGCCAATGGTGTCAACAAGTGGGATCCTGATTCGGTTTGCCAGTAGGTATCAACGATGTGAGCCTTTCCACGACCAATATTATCATTGTACCAGTGCCAGACCTCGCCAGCAATGGGTTCTCCCACAGAGCCCAAAACTCTCAATGAATCCAACTTGAACTTTTCAATAAAAGAGGTCCCCGCCCTCTTTAACAACCGTAATGCGGTTGGTGCCACATAGAACTGTGTCACCTTATATTTATCCACAATTTGCCAGTACCGAGAGTAATCTGGATAAGCAGGAGTACCTTCAAACACCACTGTTGTTGCACCGTTCAACAAGGGTCCATAAACAACATAGGTGTGACCCGTGATCCAACCAATATCACCAGCTGTGAAAAGAATATCGTCTTGATGTACATCAAATGTGTACTTTGTTGTAAGCATAGCACCAAGCAAATACCCAGCTACGTTGTGCTGCACGCCCTTGGGCTTTCCAGTTGATCCAGAAGTATACAAGAGAAACAATGGATCTTCTGCGTCCGTTGGTGTAGGTGGGTAGTAGTTTCCATATTTGGCAAGCTCCTCGTGCCACCACAAATCTCTTTCAGTATTGAAAGGCACATGAGAGTTGCCGGTGCGTTTGTAGACAAGGACATTGCGGACCTCTGGCAAATTCTTTAAAGCATCATCGACGATTTTTTTGGTTTCGATGATCTTTCCGCCCCGTTTTGACTCATCGGCAGTGATGACAATTCTAGAGTCTGCATCAACAATTCTGTCCCTGAGGGAAGCAGAGGAGAAACCCGCGAATACCACAGAGTGAACGGCGCCAATACGCGTGATGGCCAACAAAGTGACCAAAGCTTCTGGAATCATGGGAAAATATACAGCCACAGTATCACCTTTCTTGACTCCCAATTTCACCAAGGCCTGCGCTAACTTGCACACATCTTTTAATAACTCCGCATAGGTGATGATGCGACCGGTATCAGGCTCATCGCCTTCATAAATAATGGCTGGTTTGTCAGGAGTCTCGATTGCCCAGCGGTCAACGGCATTGTAGCATGCATTTAATTTTCCACCCACAAACCAGGCAGGTAAGTCACCGTCTTTGAAGTCATGCTTGGTGTTTGCAGGATACCGTGACACGTCAAAGGGACGGTCCCAAGATAAGAGTTGTTTGGCTTGGTCGCCAAAAAAAGTAGCAGGATCCTCAATAGACTGCTTGTACATTTTATTGTATTCTTCAAGGGACGACAAATGTGGTTTGGCCGTGGAGCGGTCAAAGAACCCCTGAGGAGGGTCCTGAGCTTTCTCGTGGTCCAAGTGTAATTCTTCGGGCATTATGAGTAAACACTGCCTTTAATCGGTAATGAAAAGAGAGTTCTTCGAGTTTTGAACGCTATTGGTTTAAAGGTGTAGAAGTGTGGAAGTGCGGCCCAATTTATAGTCTTGCGGCTACAGGCCATATAGTAACTTTGCAGATCTCGGACTTTAACAACCCCACAAAATGCGAAAATACGAGCGTGGCGCGCCGTGTGCAGGGAGAAAGCGACCCCATCGAACCCCACAATCCTGTACACGAGCCCAAAAAACTGCCTGGCCAATTAAGGTGTCTGAAAGGTGCCCAATTGAACAGCTTCTTGAGTCCGCATTATTGGTTATGCAGGCTAAATAATGTTAAAATGAAATACGGATTTAAGCGCTTTGAAAGGCAACACCTGAAACTCAACTACAAACTGCTACATAGGTCTGCAGCAATATCGACTAATTTAAACATATCTACTGCCAAATGTGAGCGAGCGCACCAAATTCTCAATTAACCTTGATTAGGCGTGAATAATTACACGATAGACTTTGAGATGATAGACTATGAGATGTCTTCCTTAATCGGGCCATACCAATGCGCCTAAAAAGGTTAGATGCCCACGACAATTTGTCACATCTGAAATTTGCGTGTATACAAACATCTTCAGCCTGGAAAGTTACATGTGTACTTCCAAAAGCGTTAAGGACGTGGCCGTGCTCAATCCCATGAAATGGCCAAAGTGGGGCACCAAGAAATAATGCGCATCCAAGAAAAATCTCCTACCTGACAGACAACCATGTAATCAAATCAAACGCCAAACTTTTCTCTCCAACATATCCAATTTGTGTAATTCCTGCTCATCGTCAGCTAAAAATTTTCTTTTTTCCAGGCTTTTGGCACGAGTCTGTGCTTCTATACCCTGGTGCTGCACATAGAAGGTACTTCCTGCAGAGTGTGTGATATAGGCGGACAACTTAATTTAGTCAATAAAAGTTTGCAGGGCATAATACGAACCTTTTCAACCTGGTGTGGATTCTGTCAGTGTAAAGTGCTCATTCCATCTATTGGTGGCGAGGTCATGTGCACTGCGAACTATCACTCGCCTGACAAACAACAACGAACGCTCCAACCGCCAATTGCATCAGGTACAAATATCACAAGATTTACTAGAAGTGTCGGCAAGGAACAGCAACTTTAAACTCGAACAGTGATGAGCGGAATTGCATTGAAGCTCACATCGCTTCTCCTCAGGACAGTGGCGAAACCCATTTCAGTTACGTTGAAAGCACAAGCCAAAGAACACGAAGCCTTTCGACGCGCTTGCATCAAGATAGCACAGACGGTCCATTCGACGGACATTAAATTACGCATGAAACTTTTGGGCGAGAACCGCATCAAAATCCGCCCGCTTAACGATAAGAAAGCCATCGACAGCGGGGCCAACTTTCTCCTGGAGTTCTTTATTTTCCTGGTGGCTGGATCGCTCATATTGTACGAGAGCAATCGCAGTCGGGTCAAGTCAAACAATGAGAAATTAACTGTTAAAAACGATATACTGGAGTTGCAGGATGATATCAAGCAAGTCAAAGAGCTCGTGGACAAGCTCTCGTATGAACTAACACGAATGACTGCCCTCTCCGACACTACTGAGGCCAAAAGTGAATCGAAAATGTCCGATACTTTGTCAGAAGTACCTAAAGCGCCAGAACCCAAAGCACCTAGTTCACCAAAAGCACCTAATTCCTCAAAAGCACTCGAAATAGAGACTTAATCGCGAGCATAGATATCAAGCATTCCGGACTCGGTCATAGGGCCTTACAATGCATGGACCGATTTTTACATACGCCCTCCGGCTCACTCACATTTTATATTTAATATACAAACAAATATAGTACACTTTCTCCGCGTAGACAGCCATGGCATGGCAAAAGAGTCTTTCGCTGCCGAGGTAAGAACGTCGTGGGCGTGCCACATCGAGAACAAGACGGCGACTTTCTCTCTTCAAACGGATCACTTCTGGTTTTTCTTCTTCTCAACCTTCAACAATAATGCCTTGTTAATATGAGGCAAAACACCACCATAAGCAATGGTGGCCTTAATCAAGTTGTCCAACTCCTCATCGCCTCTGATGGCCAATTGCAAATGTCTTGGAGTGATTCTTTTAACCTTCAAATCCTTAGCAGCATTACCAGCCAACTCCAAAACTTCGGCAGTCAAATATTCCAAAACGGCCGTGAGATAGATGGCAGATTTGGAGCCCACTCTGACCTTTTGCTGCGACGTTTTCTTCAAGTATCTCTTTATTCTACCGACGGGGAATTGCAAGCCTGCTCTGGCCGAATGTGAGCTGGCAGCTTTGTTGGACTCTGAAGATTTGCCTTTGCCTCCGTGGACTTTTCCTTTTCCAGACATGATGATTTGAGGAAGAGTGAGTAGTTGATTGTTTACTTTTTCCGTGTCGCGCGGTTCGAATGAGAGTCCCACATGCGCTGATGCAGTACATGATCTGAGGCTGCGCACACGCTGTTGCTATATAATACGCGTGCTCTTCTGATTATGATGGATGGAGATACAAATTAAGTTTTCTAATTGAAGGGTTTAACTTAAAGAACACTCTAAACATTTTACATATATCTATATATTCGACATCCAAGTTCCTTCAGAGCTCAATGCTTGACTTGAGTTATTTGTTGATTATGGAGTGAGGGCCTATTTTATCTAAGAGCTTCTCGACTTCCGTGCGTGGCATTTGCAACTCAGTGCATATGGAGTCAAAATGTTGGGCTCCCCGAACTAGCTTGATTAATTTGAGCAAATCTTGTTGCTCTTGCTCACAATTATCGGTCTCAGCATCTTCCAGCACATCACCATCGGAATACTCTTCTTCGCTAGAGGAAGAACTGTTGAAAACCGCCAGATGCACCGAACTGTTTGCATCATTTTTGGGATATTCGACCAAATAGTTGAAACTGACTGTACGACTTTTCTTCTCGTGCTCTTCTTGAAACATCATTGTGCGGCGATCCTTGGCCACTTGCCCAAAATTGTCTTTTTTGGCCTTTGTCTTGTTTTGAAGTCCGGCCAAAAGCGACTCTGCATTTTCCCGGTCGCCAGCCTCCATGCTCCTGGTGATGCCATGGAGAATTGGATACAGATTGACGCGATATATGATTCCTCGCACCACTCCGAAGTTGATAAACCGCCGGATGTCGATATTTTTGAGCGTCTTCTGGTGTTGAATGTACCATTCCTTGATGGTTTGACCCTGATTGAGCAGTCGGTAAAGGTAAAATAGCGTTGCTTTCGAGGGAACCTGAATGGGCTCCAAGCTTCTTCCCTTGATACCATTTTTTGTTAGCGGGCTGGCAGAATCGGCAACCAGCTTTGAAAGTTTTGATGGCGGCAAATGTATACCACGAGCAGCAGTTTGAGATATATTGGGCAGTCTGCTAGGACTCAAATCTGAAGTAGGTACAGCCGGACCTCGTAACGCCAGTGTGTCCATATACGCTTTTTGAGGGCTAATCAGGAGGCCCGAGGCCAAACTTGGAGTAGTAATATTAGTTGAGGATTGAGAAGGGGTCTGAAACATGGAGCTAACATTCAGGATGCTCTCCGAAAGATTTCCGGAGGCAATGTAGGCCTGACAGTCTTCCGCCATGGTGCGGAGGAAGTTGCCAATATGGTTTGTGGGTGCGTAGATGTTATTAAATTGGAAGATATCAACCAAAATTATGCATTGGTAATGCATTAGATGCTGTATACACTGCTTTGTGAGAATGTAGTCGGCGTTGGCTAACTCACTGATTTTTCGTAGCGAGTTGAGGCCATTGATGTAGGGAAGAATTTTAACCATTGTGGGGTCCCAGATCACGTCCATGAGCAGGTCTAATTTGACTGTCAGCATAGGCACCTGATGTGCTTTTAGATTGATTGGTGGGGGTAACATAGGAAAAAGCTTGATATCCACGCTGTTGGCGGAATCAATAGGGATGCAGCACTCCGAGTAGTTGTTCAAGTCCTGGTAGATTTGATGAATCAAAGACTCAATCGACGAGAGCAGAATCTTTTGGATATGTCCGTGACCAGGCGTATAGTCCAATGTGTTTGACCGTTTGAGCGCAGCTTTTGGGTCACTATTGGCGTCTTTGTTGTTGATTGTGCTGCTGTTGGTGTTGTTCTCGGTGTTGTTCTCGGTGTTGTTGTTGTTGTTGTTGTTGTCGGCGCCGTTTAGTTCTTTTTCAGAATCCTTTTCGTTTTCGGGTTTGCTAAAGAAAACCTGATCTTTGTCCAATCGACTGAGTAGATGCAGTTGCTCTTCTAGAGCTCGAAACATCTTGCCCATACGCGCCACAGCAGATTCGTAAGGAATGGTGTCAGAGTTGTAAGGGAGAACAAAACCGAAGTTGAAGTTAAAGGAGTTTCGCGAGTAGCTGCTAGCCTCAATGTTGATAGGGTACCCCAAAACACGACTATTATTGACTTTGAACGACACGGGCTTGTTGCATAGTTGAGGTTTGGGAATGATATAGTTCTTCACGGTATCGAAGTTGAAAAGCACATTGTGCAGCTGGTGTGGGTCCGATGCACTACCAATAGAGCCCTCAGGAACCTGGTGTACGATCTTGGTTCCCTGAATGGGATGGAAAACTGCATAGAAGATGGCGGAAATCGGCACGAATCCGTCGTTTGCAATCATCTCCTCGTTAATTATGAGCGCGTGAGCTGGGGTAATTTAGTTCGCTAAGTGCGCGGAGACCAATGCCTAAATTCTGCGTCTTCTGCCTGTTAATACGCTACTCATTTACACTCTGGCATTCTTCTTTCAATGCAAGGCGTGCAAATCTAAAACGAACTTTCGTTTATAAAAGCGAGGAGAATTCAATTATTATCACTAACATTCACTCTTTACATTTACATTTCACAACTACTTTTTACAACTACTTCTTGCAGTCGTCTTGATTGATGATGAGATACTCATTGCTTTTATTGCGAAAAAAAAAAAAAAAAAAAAAAAAAAAAAAAAAAAAAAAAAAAAAAAAAAAAAAATACTGAGAAATATGGGGAAATAAATGTTTGAATTGCGCAGGCATCTCAGACAGATATGGCTTCTATTATCGTCATCAGAAATTTGCTATCAGGGTCCAGTTTGCATCTTACTAATGGGCGACCTGCGTGGCGGTAATTGCTATCATTGCGAGTTACCGCCTTAATAGGCAGGTGGAAACCGGTAGCTTCTGGCCGAAGCTCAGGTTCCCCAAATATAGAAAGATTTGTTCATAATAATGGGTATCAAATCTTATAGCGGTAGAGACCACGAAAACCCCAAGTTTCCCAATTTTTCTAGCGGCCTCCAGCATTTTCCCCAAGCTTACAGAAATTCGAAAGCCCCATTCTTCGATGAGATAACGAGGTGCAGGAACTTATGCTTCGTCTGCAAGATTGGCGCGAGTGATAAGAAATCCTGAGCGGAATTCGTGAGTCGGAATACGTAATGAAACGGGATCCAATAAGATTAAGAAACACTATTTAAGAAAATAACACTAACCTGAAACACGTTACAAACTCACACCTAAATTAAAGTTTAAATGTCTGAAGTTGAACTCCTTCCTGGAACCGTCCGTCTCGTGGACTCAGAACATGCGCTTCACCTCAAACGAGGCTCTGGCAGTAATGCTGACATCATCTTGGACCCACAACCGCTGAACAATGTCAATGACCCGTTGAGATGGAGTCAGCGTAAGAAAAACGCTCAGTTCACTTTGTTATTTTGCTGGTCTTTCTTTCTTGCTGTCACTTCTAACTGGAATGGCCCATACTACACTCAGCTAAGTATCGACTTGAAGTGCACCTTCAACCAGCTTAACGTTTCATCAGCTCTTTGTTTTCTTTTCTTGGGACTTGGCTGCGTTTTTTTACAGCCAACTGCTCTCAAACTTGGACGCCGGTTCGTCTACCTTTTATGTTCCATTTTGGCACTTGTCGCCAACATTGTCGGTATGAAAGCCACCAACATTCTGTATCTCTATGCATCTAACGTCATTTCCGGATTTGCAGCTGCTCCAGTTGATTCTTTAGTGGAAATCTCCTCGACGGATGTATTTTTCACCCATGAGAGAGCTTCCAAGCTCTCGTGGCTTATCCTTGCCTTATCCGCTGGCTCATACCTTGGCCCAACCGTTGCCGCATACTTGCCAAGTTGGCAATGGGGTTTTGAACTTCAGATTTTCATCTTTGCGGTTTTGTTTATTATTCAAATCTTCTTGATGGAAGACACAACCTTTGAGAGAAATGCCCATTTGGGCAAGGTGACGGATGATTCTGATGAAGAAGCCATTGAATCGGACACAAAGCCTAACAGCTCAGAGAAAATTACTCTTGTTGTTTCCTTGTCGAGTGAAACCGATGTATCTACCAAACGCTCTTACCTTAAGAGAATGCAAATCTTGGAATTAGAATACAACCTGAAGCGCTCGTGGTTCCGCTTATTCTATACTCCTATTCTTACAGCACCTTTTCCTGCTATTATTTGGGGAGGTGTGGCATATGGTGCTGAGATGATGTGGCTTTCGCTTATGAATGTCACACAGTCGGAGATATTCCTGACCTACTACGGGTTCTCCACATCATCTACCGGTCTTACTAATTTAGCCCCTCTTATTGGAAGTATTTTTGGTATGTTCTATGGTGGTGCGTTCGTGGATTGGCTTTCGGTGAAACTCGCTAAGAGAAACAACGGTATTCTTGAGGCAGAATTCCGTCTTTATGCCATGGCCTTTCCTACCATCACAAATGCTTTTGGTATTATTGCCTACGGTATTGCCGCAAATAATCACGTTGCTTGGGGAGTTCCCGTTGTGCTTGGCCAGGGTTTATTGGGCTTCTCTATGAGCTCCATTGGTCCAATCTGTCTTACTTACGCCATCGAGTGCTACCCAAAACTTTCGTCCGAATGTTTAGTCCTCATGTTATTTGTCAGAAACATGATTGGATGTGGATTTACTTGGGGTATTCAATCATGGATTAATGCTTCTGGGCTTGTGGTCACTACATGGTTGATGTTCATGCTCTGCTTGGTCTTAAACGGCTCATTTATTTTCTTCATCATTTGGGGAAAGAAATGGAGACAAATGACTGCTGCCTACTACGAGAGAGTTCTGGAAAAGGTTTACTCTTAGACCATCAAAAAACTTCACAAGGAAATATCCTTCTCATAGAAACATTTAGATGTAATTAGTTTAGATCAACAACTTGTTTCGTACTCCACATGTTGAATGCTGTTATAAAATATCCTGAAAACATCCCACGGTATAGAAATGATTCTTTCATGTTTTCCCCACATTTGAATACCTTGAATACTCCACTAAGAAACAGTAGATGGTTCTGGACCTTCGTCTGCAGGACGTTTCCGCAAGAGCTAGTCGCGACTACTAACTCCATGCCGCACCACCAGATGATGAGAAGTTAGAGTCCACATCAAAATCGAAATTTTGCATTTCTTGCCAAGGTCGGATATCGTGGTCTCTCTCGAAAACTTATCGTGAATCTCTCACTGGAATTTGGATTCAAAAATAATACTTTGCTCCTTCAGGCTGCTTATTAATCTGATCATCAATTCTTACCCATGTCTAAAAAGCTCTCGTGCACTAACTGCCGAAAAATCAAGAGAAAGTGTGATGGGAATCTGCCCTGTTCCAGCTGTATCCGGCGGAAAACTCATTGTGAGTTTAATCAGGAAGACAAGAGACACCAGCGCTTCTCGACTGGCTATGTCAAGAGCTTAGAAACCAATCTTCAATTTTTAGAGGGAATGATTGCACATTTGGTTAAAGTTAGAGACGAGCCAGAAACTGTGGCTGCTAAACTTCAATCTTTAGCTTCTTCTTATCAAGAAACATCCGAGCTTTTTGCTTCTGACCCAAATATTCAACCAAGAAAGAATGACCCGAATACAAAACCTATCATCGCATCCAAAAATCAATACTTTGGACCTGGTAGCATCTATCATTACAGGAACGCCGACGATGCACCATTAATGGAGCTCGAGACTCATGACTACGTGTCAGATAGTGATGAATTCTCTTTCTCTGATATCGACAATACATCGAATCCTCTGTTAAGGGAATCAGGAGACTATTCTGTTTCGCTGAAGGGTTCGCCTATTACTCTCGAGGAGGATTATGATTACGTTTGTGGACTCGTGCATGGATACTTCAAAGATTGCCATCCATGTTCAATCCTGATAATGTTCGATATTGAATCCATCCTTTCCTTACTCAAGGAACAGAACTACACAACGCCGATTTTGAACAAGCCCTTGGTATATGCTATTTGCTCCTTGAATGAGCGAATAACTCACAAGGAGTCTCAAAAGTATTTTGATCTTTCGTTAAAAATGCTTTTGCACAAGCAACGGTTTAATCTGTCACTCGCAATCTGCCAAAGCTATACGGCGTTGGGAATGCGTGCGGTTTCCAAAGGTGAAAGTTCAAGAGGTTGGAATTTGGTCAGTCTAGGGCGCAGTGTTGGAATGGATGTTGGATTCGATGAATCCCATGCTCAACCTCAAAACCTCCAAGCAGTGTTTAATCGGTGCTACATGGCCACGATATTGCTAGAATCTTATTTGGCTCTGGCAGTTGGTCGTATGGCGCTTATGAATCGGATGTCACTGCCCATTCTTAAACTCCCATCCGAATCGAACGAAGACTTTCTCAACATCAAGTATTCCGTTGAACTTGTGGAGTATACCAAACACATGTTGAGATCCACATACCAGCCAGTTCAGTTTCATGAGGATTCGGCCATCAATTATTTGGTGAAGTTCAACAGAGCCAAAAAGTATAATATTTTGGTTCTTCAGTGGAAACAGAATTTGGACCCTATCTGCGACTGGCTGTTCAAATCTATGAAGAATGATAGTAAGCTCGCGGACCGGAATCATACGCTCAAAATCATGTTCTACTACATTTTATTATTTTTGAACAAGCCATTCTATCACGTGCCTAAAAAATACTCCACTGTGTTCTTGATTGAGGAGATGGCTAATGAACTTTATCTTATAGTTCAGCTGTACCTTCATAAAATGGAGCGTGAAAAGAATATCAACATTCCTGCAGTGCCACGCTTTACCGTACAGCACGATGAGGAGCTTTATTGTTCAGCTTCCATGGAAATATGTGTGTTGATGGTTTTATGTCACGTGATAGTGACCTTGATTATAAGTCTGCCCGACCAATACGGCTATTTGGGGAAGCACTTTAAACTTTTTGCCATTTACCTTAGTTTTAGTACTCCAAGAAAGTACAATGGTCCGATAAATCCAATTCAAGTTTTGTGGGAGAAGTATGAGGCTTTCAAAAATGCAAACGTCACAATTCAAAGCTATGGGCATCCTCACCTTGATGTTGCAAGCAAAGATCCATCAAAAATCTGGGCAAAAGACTCCACAAAAGATCTGCAAAATATAGACCGAGAGAGCAAAGGGACCAGCACAAGCGGTTCTAGTGAGGAGATGAAACATAGCCCTCGTACCTTAAGTGATTTGGACGGCCAAGTAACGAACATGGGTCCAGAACTAAGGGAGATTGATCCAGATGCTCCCTCGAATTTCCTGCGTTTCTTAAACGAAAACAAGCTCTCCGAAACTCTCATGCAGGCACCCGTCTGCATTCCCTCCGATCCAAAGGTTGTTACTTCTTTGTCAAGTGGCCCCGATTTCGAACTTTCCAATCCGTACTTCCAGAGTACCGCGAGCGCAGGTCAATTCAACACCCAAGATGCTGCATACAATGGCACCAATTCTTATGGCACCACAAGTTACGACCAAATGAACGGGTTTATTGATCCTCTTGACCAATTGTTCAGTAATAGTGGCCAGGAATTCGAAGTACCGCATCCGATGGTGGATTGGGATCTTCTCTTTCAGAACCAATACCCCCATATGAATCCACTTTAAACCGAATATGACGACCCCGTTTTTTTTTTTTTCTTCATGTAGATAATCGTTAAAACTGCATTTAATCACGCCACCAGCCAATACTCTTGATCAGAAAATCGATTTTATTTTAAATGGTCAGTAAATTTAATGAGACTAATTTGCACCCATTTCTCATTTCATGGGTCATGGCCGCGGAATTTTCTGGAAACTTTCGGCACCTCAGATATTTCGCGACGTTTAAAGTTGGCGCCACTCCACTGCGAATTCGCACCTCTCCACCGAAAAAAAAAGATCTCTCTCTAATACTACTCCCTGTTTATCACTACACGTACAATGTTGAGAGCACGTGCTTCTACCGCTAGAAATCTCGTTCGTTCCTACTCCCACAAGGAGTTGAAGTTTGGTGTTGAAGGCAGAGCCGCCCTTTTGAAGGGTGTCAACACATTGGCTGACGCTGTTTCCGTGACTCTTGGCCCCAAGGGAAGAAACGTCTTGATCGAGCAAGCGTTCGGATCTCCAAAAATCACCAAGGATGGTGTTACTGTGGCCAAGTCTATAACCCTTCAAGACAAATTTGAAGACATGGGTGCTAAGTTATTACAGGAGGTTGCCTCTAAGACCAACGAGTCTGCAGGTGACGGAACTACATCTGCCACTGTTTTGGGCAGAAGTATTTTTACCGAGTCGGTGAAGAACGTTGCTGCTGGATGCAACCCAATGGACTTGAGAAGAGGTACCCAAGCTGCTGTTGAAGCTGTTGTGGAGTTCTTGCAACAAAACAAAAAGGAAATTACCACCAGTGAGGAGATTGCTCAGGTGGCCACCATTTCTGCCAATGGTGATGCTCACATTGGAAACTTGTTGGCCTCTGCTATGGAGAAGGTTGGAAAGGAAGGTGTAATTACTGTCAAGGAGGGTAAAACCTTGGAGGATGAGTTGGAAGTCACTGAGGGTATGAAATTCGACCGTGGTTTCATCTCTCCATACTTCATCACCAACACCAAGTCCGGAAAGGTTGAGTTTGAAAACCCATTGATCTTGTTGAGCGAGAAGAAGATTTCCTCTATCCAGGATATCTTGCCATCTATGGAGTTGTCTAATCAAACTAGAAGACCTTTGTTGATCTTGGCCGAGGACATCGAGGGCGAGGCTTTGGCTGCCTGTATTTTAAACAAGTTGAGAGGCCAAGTCCAAGTTTGTGCTGTTAAGGCTCCTGGTTTCGGTGACAACAGAAAGAACACCTTGGGTGACATTGCCATCTTGTCCGGTGGTACCGTTTTCACCGAGGAGTTGGACCTTAAGCCAGAGCATGCAACCATCGAGCAGTTGGGATCTGCTGGCTCCATTACTATCACTAAAGAGGACACTGTCATTTTGAATGGTGAGGGATCCAAGGACAACATCCAGAGTAGATGTGAGCAAATTAGACAATCCCAGGAGGACATTGCCACTACTGAGTACGAGAGAGAGAAGTTGCAAGAGAGATTGGCCAAGTTGTCGGGAGGTGTTGCCGTTGTTAAAGTCGGTGGCTCTTCTGAAGTCGAGGTCGGTGAAAAGAAGGACAGATACGATGATGCTCTTAATGCTACCAGAGCCGCTGTTCAAGAGGGTATCTTGCCTGGTGGAGGTACTGCTTTGATCAAGGCCTCTCGTATCTTAGACGATGTCAAGGCCAAGGCCTCCAATTTCGACCAAAAGTTGGGTGTTGAGATCATCAAGTCTGCTATCACCAAGCCAGCCAGAAGAATCATTGAAAACGCTGGCGAAGAGGGTGCTGTCATTGTCGGTAAGGTCTACGACGATGTTGAGTTCAACAGAGGTTACGACTCTGCCAAGGGTGAGTTCACCAACATGATTGCCTCAGGAATCATCGACCCATTTAAGGTCGTCAAGAACGGTTTAGTTGATGCTGCTGGTGTTGCCTCCTTGTTGGCCACCACTGAGTGTGCTATTGTGGATGCACCAGAGCCCAAGGCTCCAGCTGCCCCAGCTGGTGGTATGGGTGGCATGGGAGGTATGCCAGGTATGGGATTCTAAATTTCGACAAATCCTTAGCCCAAAGAACGAGGACTGTGAATATTAACCTAGCTTATTTGTATATAGAAAACATTCCCTTCTTGAAATTAATGCCCTATTTTGTAAAACACTCAGATCTTTAATCTACATATAGCGCGCATCTCTTCAAATCAATCCATACACCTCTGGCAAAAGAGATGTTTGCAGAGACGCTGCGACAGGATAAGCACGGAAGATCCATTCGTGTTTCATATGTGCTTAGCCAAGCATTGGATGAGCATGCATACAACTCTATAGTCAATCGGCTACAGCGAGAAACTCGGGTGAAACTAGATCCAGTTTACAAGCGAGACCTTCTACGACAAATTCGTTCCCAATACAAGAAACGCAAATACCCTGAAGAAACATATGAAGATTGGATAGTGATGCAACCCCAGACAGCTCTCAAATTACGCAAGCGAGAGAGTGACACACAAGCAAACGAAGCTTTTCCAGAACAAGATCTCGCAGACACGCCCAAGATCGAATATAAAGATTTCAATGACGAGGTGTTCGATGGCTTAGCTTCTCAATTAATCTTGGCGAGAAAACATGAAGAGTTTGAAGAGGAAGAAATCGCTCAAATCAGAGCAGATGCCAGGAGTGTCCTCGGGGACGAAAATGCAGGTCCCTCTCGGAATGCAGTTGTTTCAATTCATGAAGACAGGTCAAACTCAGATGTTGGCCCAAGCTCAGCATCCTCCGATAACTCTATTACAGATGTATCAGATGACGATCATAATGATGTCAAGCAGAGTGAGGCAGAAGGAGCAAATACAGGGGAAGTATTAAACACCGAGACTGATGCAGAAAATCAGGTTATCCAAGCAAGAACATTACTCAAAGAGTGGGAGCTGATCTGGAACACAACTCAAGAAAAAGGAAGAGAACTTTTCGTTATTCTGGAGGCCGGACTAGACCCTAACATGTCTTTGCAGCTGATGTCTGTAAAGCAACAACATTGCAGGTCTCTACGCATACTTTTACACTTGGCCATAATGGACCAAAAATGGGAATTAGCCTACAAACTTTACTCCGTGGTGATAAAGATTCGAGGCATAAATAAAAGACTAATTTGGACTCTAGGAGCAGAGATTCTCCAGGGAAGGCTCAATGAGGCCAGAGCCACCATGTCAGAAAACTTACTTACTGGAGCTCGAGCATTCCGACTTCGGCTGAAGATGCTACATGATTTTCTACTGTGGTTGTCGACTTCTTATTCGCTCGGATACTGGTCTGTGTCAAGAGCAACTGCCAATGGACAGCCTTTCATTGGATTCTCCAAAGAACATGCTCCCGTTTATGTCACATCATTGATTTGGGAACTTCTTTCCGAAAAAGCATACTCCAAAGTTCGTGATGTTCTAGATGAGCTTTTGTTAAAGCCGCCCTTCTCCATCCATGGTCTTTTTCACTATATGCTTGCAGTATGCTGTTTGAGTGAAAATTTCGATATGATACTTATCTTTCAAAAATATGATGAGATTACTGAAATCATGGAGCAAGACCCTGCTACTTCCGAATATGGTGACTTGGTTCTGGACATGACTTTGCTCTCGAGCAAAGAATCACTTGCCGCTAAAATGAACCAAAACGTTAAACAGGCCAAATTGCTACTAAATGAATGTGATGCTTTGAAATTTGAGTATCCTAAAGAAATTATTCTACTCATGTTGAAGGAATCTCTTGAATCTGGTACTACCTGCCTAAGCAATGGCGGGGGTCATAAAGAGACTGATGAATCACAAATTCAACTTGCTCTTAGGAATGGTATTATCTCCACGACTAAAAATTCCAATTATGCTGTGTCTAGGCCCATGATTTATAAGTCAGATATCTTTAGCAAACTGGACTCGTGGATTTTGGCGTTTTACAACGGCGAGAAACAATTCATATGCAAATTGTGTAACAGTGAATTTTCCTTAAAATCTATCAATATTTTGGCGAATCATTTACAGATCCATGGTATAGATTCTGAGAATTACTCCACTCATGACATATACACTGCCGTGCTACAAGAAATCGAGTCATCTGGCCTGGATTTAGATCTGCAACTTGAACTGCTACTGGATTCATCACTAGATCTGGAAATGGAGCTGGACCCAGATTCAGAGGTTTCGAAAACTGGTGTCTCTACTACAGAGGCAGATGTAAGCATGGAAGAGTCACCTCATGCTTCCGAGGTGTTGGGCAATAATGTTCCGGGAACCACAGCTACTAAAACCAAAGCGCCAGAAACCACAGCTACTGAATCTACAGCTACTAAAACTACGGCCAATGAACCCACAGCCAATGAAGTCAACATATCCAAAACTACGGTCCTTACCAAGACCGCTCCTGTAACTACCATTGCTGCAAACCTTGAATCTGAAATAGTTGTTCCAGGACCCACTCCAGCTGCCGTGGATAAAACATCTACGTCTAGTTTAGCTGGAGAAAGCACTACTGGAGTGATGCTGTGTGACGTGATGGTACCTGAAGTGACAATGCCTGAAAGTACATCATCAAACATTACAGCAACAATACCACCGGTCAACGATATAAGTGTCAAGTCTGAAGACATATCTGATTTGCCAGCACATCATGGGCCACCTCAACAAGTAGAACTTACTTCAAATGTGTCTGCTATTGAGACCGAAGGTGCCCAAAAGATCCATTCAGAATCTACTAGCGTGCAGAATTCTACAGTGGAACACATTACAGGGGACCAAGATAAGGCAGAACTACTTACGTTGCGTCAAGAACAAGGGGCCACAAGTCAAAGACTCGAAGACCCCGCAGATCAGAGGATTAATGAAGCTCCAACTAATAACTTGCCAATTGTGCCAACACCAGAACCCGAAACACATGCACGAGAAGATGCTACTGGAGATGCTGATGAAGAAACCGAATTCTCTGGTTCCGAATACTCGGCTGAATCTTTCGTCATCAAGCTTGAAGACGAAAATAGTGAACCTGAACCTGGATTTATCGGAGCACAACCTGAAAATCATCAACACCAGCATGATCAATTTGATACGGAACCCATTCAACATCACAAAGAAGATGTACATTCACCAGCAGCTTTCGAAGATTCCGATGATCCATCAATTGATACTTCTCGAGTACCATTTTCTTTCAACGACAAAATGCTTCCGGTCCGACTCACAGGAAGATCTGGCGGCTACCAAAAACCAGTGGCATCCAACACCATCGAGACTTCTTTTTTATCGCACACAAATCTACTTGGGTCTCTCTTGGAGGATACTTCAGGTGAATTGTCTGATATTAATGACAATCATTCTCATACAACCCAGCAAATCTCAGACCTGAACCCCAAACCACAAGGTTTCTCAGAAGTAAAGATGGAAGAGGCAGCTGCCCCAGAAAATGCATTGAATAGCTTCAGTCCAGATTCTACATTCGATAATCATGACTATGAGCGCGATATCAGTCAGACCTTCCACCAATTGTCTACACAAACACATAACCATGATTATTTCCCCATTGGGAATACATCAGACCAATATCAACAAAACAACTTGGGTCGAGATTCGAAACTTGCCACCACTAAGGTCAAAGATGAAGAAGACTATCAAGATTTTGAAGACTATCAAGATTTTGGAGGCTATGAGGATTTCGAAAACATGGAGGCTAATCTTGATCATGCTGGCCAAAAAGATACCTGGAGTGATGAATATGAAGATTTCAGCGAAGACGAAGGACAATGGTGGGCCACATATGGCATTTCCAAAGCCGCCGAAGATAGGGTGCCAGATGACTCTGACTCAGATTACCAGAATGGCAGTGATAATGAAAGCGATGAATCTGAATTAGAGTGAAATCGAACAAGAAACCACTCTTTTCAGGAAAACGATATTTTAACCCACTAACCAATTACATATACGAGAGTAAATCAATCCCTATTGAGAGATGAATTGCATCCAATTCAAAAATCATCGTTCACCCCAAATCTTTATTTTACATTAAATCCCTTAAATCTAGGTGCAAGAAAATCACTCTTCTATCAGTCTCAATCCTCTTCTAATCTTCCAGGATAAAACCTGGTGCTTCGCTTCACTCTCAATATGCCTTGATGATTTGGGGATAGGCTAATATTGTAATCTGATTCATTGTTTCCTGGTGTTATTGGAATCAGTAGCCAGTCTGAATTCTCAGTCTGTCCATCTAGTACTGGCAATTCCAGTGAAGATTGAGCAGAAGAATTTTCGCTATGATGTTGATCTATTTCATCTGCTAACTGTAAAGTAGTACCAATTGCGGGAAAAGCAGGCACGGTTCTTGTGGCAGTTGGTTCAAATGTTTGTGTTGGAGCAACGGGACGTGCACCAGGTTGAGGTTGTGGTATAGCTTCAGCTGGAAAGGAATTTGGCTGGGTCTGTCCCGTGAAAACAACTTTCCTGCACAACGGACAACTGTCTGATATCTCGAGCCAATCCATCAAGCAACATAGATGTAAAATATGACCACAACTCATTTTCTTGGGGTGCTTTCTGGAATTAAGAGCCTTTCCACGGTCTCGCAAAAACTTCTGAGGGAAATGCATATCTTCACGACAAATGATGCAAAGATGGTCAGAGGCTTCAAGCTCCATCTCCAGAGGATTCTTCAATTGGTCCTCCAAATGACGAGATTGGTTCACAAAGCGAAAGAGCAGGTTTCCTTTCTTAATCATTTGGTACATTGACGACGCGAAAGCCTGAATAATGTTGATTGGCGGTGAAAGCCGTGAGTGGAAATAGAGCGTGTAAAGGAACACGGAGTAGAACGTCGACTCTAAAGCTGATGATGTGATGTCAAGACCTTGAGTGTAAAGTGGTCTATTTTCCCAGATTTGCTGCTCTAGATCATCATCATCATCATCATCAGAATCAGCGTTGTGCTCAGATGTGGTAGCATCGGCGCTGGAGTCAACACATCTGTAGAAAGCTAGCTCGTATGCATTCAACAATATTTTGCCGAGGAATGTAAACGATTCGATGCCCATAACACCAAATTGGATTCCAAACAAAAGACTTCCCATGGAACTTACTCCCTGAAAGATGTCGTACGCCAATATACGAGCCAAAAGTATGTCAACCACAAGTAAAAACACCAACAAAACCAAGTACAAATTGGAAATAAACATTTTAATGATAATCCCCCGAGTACAAGAATGCTGTGATAGAGAATTGACAGCCTTAACCTGAAGCATTTCCACTCGGTCAAATGTAAGAAGGTGATGGATTTTCAGGAGCAAAGTGAGTCCCGTCCAAGTAACATTCAAGATCAAGTTATCGTCATTGAACAAGATGAAAAGCAAGTTTAGAGCGTAAAATGGAAGCTTATCCGCAATATGTTCAATTTCTATGAGGCGAACATTGCCAAATAGGAGCTTAGTACTCGAGAAGCCTCCAAAGAGGAAACAGAATACAATGAAATTGAGAAATACCACGAGTCGACCACCATCTGTAAGCTCTTGCATTAGGGTAAGAAAGTCGTATGATCTCGATCCCAGGTAAGTAACGGATGCGCCGAAAGAAGTCAAGCTGAAAGCACTATAGCCCGCTATATATAATTCGCTTTTTGATATCATGGTTAAAGTAGCAAGGATCGACTGGGAGCTATGAGAAAATAGTGCTCAAAAATGGTCAGAATCTTCAAGGGGTGGGAGTACCCGTTGAAGCGACGATTGATAAAAGGCGTGAAACGTGGAGAAATGGGATCTTATCGCGTGTTATACTTGAAGCGTCGTGTGCGCGACACGACATAAACTACAGCATAACACCTGCTATGATATCAAGGAATACAATTTAAGTATGCAAGCAAGATGATAACATGAAAAGTTGGCTCGGAGCATGTATTCATTGATTTGAACGATTTATTTGTCTGGGCGGATCTTCGTTGGGTCTAGCTGGGGAATGCGGCTTCGGTACAACATATTGTCTGCTTTCCTAGGACTCATTGGCTTGCGTCTCTTAACTATTGGACTCACCGATGGAGATTGCGCCGGCGGGAACTTCTTGGGAGAATGCGTCACCGAATTGCTGCGGAGCGTTTCGATCTTATTTTTCAACTCGCTCACATTCGTGTTCGTGGTTCGTAATCGGGACATAACATCGGCGTCGGAGTCTTTAATCTTGGAACTGACTTGAGCAAAAGTTTCATTAACAGCTTTAACTGAGCTCAGCGTATCCACAGCTGTTTTTTTAAGAAGTTCTTCGAAGGAGTTCTCTAGCAAACTGTGAAGATGGTCTTGAAACCTTTGGCTAACGAATTCTCTTCCTTTGTTAAGTTGATTTCCCATCGTGGTGATATTTTCGGATAAATCCTGAGCCTTATTGTGTAAATGGTCCACAAGCTTCTTGTGTTCAGTTGATGATGACTCCACCACTGTAAGCATGCGTTTCTGGGTGGATTCAGATATCCGCTTGGCCACAGATTCAAGAGTCTTTCTGTCCGAACTCTCGTTTTCGGCTAACACAACTCGAAGGCTTTCGCTTATACTATGAAATATCTTGCGTTCCATGGCTAGCTTGTTTTCCCTTATCTCTTTGGCACTTTCTATCAAAAGATCTTCCAAAAATTCCTGATTAGCTTCACTTTCCAACTGATTTTTAAGGTTGCGGCGGTTGTTGATCAATTCCGAAACCAGCTTGTCTATTTTGCAATTGCGAATGTGGTCCATTTGAATGGAGACATCGAGACTCTTTTGGAGAAGATCCGAAAGCTCCAGTTGTGCTTTTTCTGCTAGTAAAGAATTCAATTGATCTGACTTTCTTTTCAAACTGATGCGTGAATTCTCAAGTGTACTCACCAAATTTGCGGATGCCAGGTTCAACAAACTTTCAGTCTCGCTTCTTCCAAACGATAAATTTCGGATGGTCAACTCAAGTGCATTCGTAACTTCGGTGATATTAGACTGCAATACCAGCAGTACCTTTTTATTTTGACTTGAATGCTGTTCCGTGAGCTTGATAAGGTCACTGGAGAGTTCGGAAAGTAGTGCCGACTGCTCAGTAAATCTAGTTTCCATAGCAGTAGCATTATTCTCCATTATTTCTAGACGTTGCTTTAGATTTTGTGCTTCCACAGACTTTGATTCGAGTTTTTGGCTGAGGCGAGTGATTTCAGAAGATTTCTCCAAAACACTAGACTCAAGCTCACGAATAGACTCGCCATATGATTGGTAATTCTGAAGACTCATTTTGATCCCGCCTTCTTTGTCTTTTGAGGCTAAAAGATCTCTTGTAAGACGAGCAATTTGACTCAGAAGATCTTTGACTAAAACCTTCTTCAAAACGTTTTGCGAATTCTGCGTAGACTGGGGCAAATTCTTGATGCTCTTGGCCTTGGAGGCATAAGTAAGTGTACTAAGCGTTTCGTGAAGATTGATCTTTGCCGGTGAAACTGTAGCAATCAACGCTGTTTTTGTCTTGCCTCCAATCAGTCCCTGAAGGAGACGAGTAAGTTTGGACTCCCGATACGGTATGTGTCGAGTTTCCTTTCCCTCACTGAGAGAGCTTATCACTTTCCCCAAAGTCAAAAGGCTTTGATTTATAGATCCAGCCTCACGAGCCCGCTCATGTAACGCACCGGATTTATTGATATCTTCAGACCCCGCCAAATCCACAAGATTCATCTTCAGGACTCGGTAGGTAGGGTTTTCGGCATTGTCACTTGATTTTTGATGTAGAATGATGGAGAAAATTGTATGCAGTCTGGAAGATTGGTCATTGAGCTTTGTGGAGCCAGTCCGACGTTTACCAAGGCATTTTTGAAGCACATGAAATCCCATCTCCGAACTATCAATGGTAAGCTCTGTCAAATTTTGCACAGAAGCGACGCCCATATCTCGCGAAGGTTCCGAAACGAGTCTGAGTTTGGTCTTGACTGGAAGTAAGTCTAAGTCGTTGTTGATGAGATCATTAAGCTCTTCCTTGTACAATTCCACACAGGAGATTTTAATTGAGCAGTCAACATTAGCCGTTTCAGCAAAAAGTTGCGAGAGCACACGGGGAATGATTCCGGCATTATCGCCTCGTAGTTCACCAAACATAGTGTGAGTTTTCCCCGATCCTGTTTGACCGTACGCTAGTAGGGTGACATTCAAGCCAGAGACAAAGTCCGCAAAGAGCGGGGCAGCCACATTCTCAAATACTAGAGACTGGTCTGCTCCTGGTCCGTAAACCTGGTCAACTTTGAACACTTTCAGGGCAGCAGTCAGCAGTGTTTTGGCGGGTAGAAAAGAAGAAGCCTCATTGAGCACAGTAACAAAAGATTCGCCTGCAGCAAAGGTATCGCTTGCAAGTTCCACGACAACAGGCGATTTGGCCAGACTCTCCTGTGTATTTCTTGCTCGACAGCGGACCACCACTTGGATATTGTCCGACATGAAGTTTGGGCAAGTGTTGTTTAGTGTTTATGTAACGCGCATGCGCGACGCGCGCGAGATGAGAAGCCTGGCATACGTTACACAGCATTAGATGAGGTTACACAGTTTTGGATGAGGGTTATACAGCATTAAATGAGGCTTTACAGCACCACAATGTCTGCGATTTTGACGTGTTTCATGATACTACAGCGAAAGGACTTTCAGATCTCCGCTTAAATTATTACTTCTTTCTGACTTCTTCCTATATGAAATGAATCTTCAGGAAACACCATTTGCTAGGATGGGCGATCAAAATAATCATTAGTGAAGTGTTTTGCATAATTGAAATGATTCTTTGATTTCATTTTGATCCCCAAGGTCATTGTAGAACAAGCTCTGCAATATACTCTTTCACAGAACTTCCAACATTCTTTTGAAACTCCCCCGTCCATGTGTATTCATCATCTCAATGGCTATGCTTTCAATATCTAATAACACACAAATGTCCCTTAGATTTCAAACCCGTAAGTTTCCGAGTTCCGTCTCTTAATCGAAAAAATCATCATCATCACTTTCTTCGCGTCTGTTGAACACAATCTTGCTGCCCTTCTTTTCGTCTCTGGAAAGAGAGTCCAAAATTTCCACTATATCCTTTTCACCAACCTTCCTAGTAAGACCTCCCATTGAAACCATCTTCATTAAATACTGTTCCACCTGCTCGGCTCTCTCGGGACGTACGATTCGAACTCGAGATAACCGCTCCCTAGCACTAGGCTCAAGTACTTGAGCTAGCACCTGAAATTTCTGCTGTTGCTGTGGAGATGCACTTTCTGAGCTTTCTTTGTTTTGTAATTCGGCTAGTCTTGCTTGCCTAATAGCATTTAGTTCTGTTTCATCCATTGATGCTCAAGTACTTAGCTTGTAACCTTCTCAATACTCACTCATAGTGAGGTCGTGCGCGGACCGGTTTGCCGCGGCGTGGAAAAAAAGTACCTGATCGCACCGTATACAAGCATTTCGGCTGTGCTTAGCGTCACAAATTCACCTTTCACTATCCATTCCCATTGTTCACCTGCTATATAGGGATTCAAGGACACATTCTAATAATTCATTGGCATCTGAGCATTTGCCTCTTCTGCTCCACTTCATCCTATAGCTTGCTCCACAAATCGCATGAGTGATAAAACCATCCTAAGAAAGTACAAGATTGTCTTTCTTGGCGACCAGAGCGGTATGTATTACAGAATCAGTCCTCAAGTTTCTACTAACCAAAGTGGGTAAAACCTCGCTCATCACCCGTTTCATGTATGATACATTTGATGACCAGTACGCGGCCACGATTGGAATCGACTTCCTCTCGAAAACCATGTATTTGGAAGATAATAAAACTGTGCGGTTACAACTATGGGACACTGCTGGACAAGAGCGGTTCCGGTCCTTAATTCCCTCGTATATTCGTGACCTGCACGTGGCAGTTGTGTGCTACGACATCACAAATAAGAAATCCTTCTTGAGCATGGAAAAATGGATCAACGATGTTCGAATGGAGAGAGGAGATGATGTTTTGATAGTATTGGTTGGAAATAAATCTGATCTTGGCTCTAAGCGGCAGGTCACCGCGGAGGACGCAGAGAATTTGGTGGCTCAGGTCGGAGCGAAGTTCTTCTTGGAAACCTCCACCAAAGCCAACCACAATGTGAAATTACTTTTTAAGCGGATAGCGTCATGCTTGCCGGAATTCAGTGAGTCAGCTCAAGAAACGGAAAATGAAGTGGAGACCGTGGACGTTAGCATTGAGAACACGAACCCGGCTGTCTCAAATTGTTGTTGATCTGAAGCAGTATTGCACATTGAATTTCTTTTGCGAAACCTGTGCACAACCAAGCCTATTGTATGATAAGCCATCGAAGCATCGCCGTCATGAGTGCAGGCAACGGCCGCAGAGTTTTCGCAGGCGTAGCGAGGCACCAAAACCCATTGTGTTTTGGCGCGTCAACAAGAAGGGGAAACATTTATGGCTTGGTTGAAAGTAACCTACCACTTGTCTATTGCAGGACTGGGCAATACAAATTATACACATACATAGACAAGTTTTTTCTTCTGCTTAACAGAAGATTGACATTCTACCATCAGCAAATTAACCATTGAATTTGCTTCCTGAAAGCTTCACCTTCAAGATTCGTAAGCACCCCTTAATGTATTATAAATGGTATACAGGTGAGATCTTGGATGCACCGAGACAAACAATTTAACTCGACGCTCAAGTTACCCGCCCCGAACATAGTATGTCGAGTTGCTTTTGATGGTAAGCGTATGATCCAAAATCTAAACGAGAAGCTTTTATGAACAGCCCCTAATCGCCAAGTATAATTCACCAGAGCCGAGGTAAAAATTTCTGTCGATTTGAGTTCTGTTGAGTTTATATAAAATTTGCATAGCCAACACTATCTAACAAATTGTTCGCGAGATTGGTGGGGGACACTGTCAGACAAAGCCAGCAATGACTTAATTATTAACTTGCAAACCTGAAAGTGGCAAATCGAAAAACTTAATATTTATATGGAGTTACTACAAATCATAGCCTCAAGTCCTCAAGATCTTTAAGCTATTTCCAAAAGCATTTGAAGACGATTTGAGAAGCGCACTACAATGTGCCTTCCAGGAACAAGTTTTTGCCCGCATGTTGAAGGTGATAATAACAGGGGGTGCGCCGAGCCACATGCACGCCCCTGGTCTCAACACACGAATAGGCAGCTTATTTTTGCGCGTATTTTGCTCGAAAAAAAAAAAAAAACAATGCTCATGCATCATGCGAGTGTGCAAATGCATGGCACGGTTAATCGTGATATTGCCAAATCTGCCACAAAATCTCGGCCTTGACTGGGATAGTAGTAATGTCGGCCAAGATATTGCGGAAGAGGCGCATGTTTAAATTCGTACGTTTCTAGAAGCCCATTTCCCCGGCCCTGATGCCCCTAGCAACGTTTTTTTCTTGGCCATGTCAGAGTCTGAAGCTGCAGTGAATAAAACGGGAAATTATTGGCGATTCCGGCCTCTATAAATTCCATTCACGCTGTTGATTCACGCTGCCTCCATTCTGTATTTAAGCGCCATACAACAGAGGGCCTNAAAAAAAAAAAAAAAAAATTAAGAATATCGGAAGAAAATATATTACTCAACACTATACACACCGACTGCGCGAGACTCCTGTCGTGGAACTGCGCACTCACTTGGAAACAAGACTATACACCCCCCACACCCCCCATAATCCCCTTCAACAGCCCCCTCCCCCCATTTGGCCACTTGGGTTAATAGATCCTTGAAATCAAGCCAGTATATTCTCAAGCCACACTCAGTGGAGACTGTTTCCGTCGTCCGACCACTCCTTTAGTCCATCAAACTATATCATCATCACGTTGTTTGAAGACCGGCATTGGCGCCACATACTTCCATTTTACTCCCCCTAATGTCCGAAAAAGTCATAAAGCCCAAACGTACTCTGAAGGGGAGACTGTTTCAATGCACAGGTTACGCCAACTGTAACAAATCCTTTACAAGATCGGAACATTTGGCTCGTCACCGAAGAAAACACACAGGCGAGAGACCTTTCACGTGTCCTCTCTGCTCAAAGCACTTTTCTCGTTTAGATAATCTCCGTCAGCACAAACAGACCGTGCATGCTTGTGACTCTCACGAAACCAGCGATGTGACGGTCTCGGTACCACCCCCACAAGCTCAAGTTTATATTCCACATCATGCAGGCAAGATCATTCTGGGGAAGCCGTTTTCGTCTTCAGAGCATCAAGACCGCAAAGATTCGCCGACTTTTACGCCGCTTCATTTAGCAAATAACTCCCAGAACTCCGGCGTTTCGAGCACTACCTCATTCATATCTCCGCCTTTGAGTGGCTCCTCATTACATCACTATTCGCTTGATGAAAACACAAGGCTGTCTTTGGATTCCTCAAATCTGCAAGCAACATGCCACAGTTCGAGTGTTCCGTCGCTACACAAGACTGGCTCTCCTGCTTTCGCTGAATCTTCCGCCGCGGATGGACTCAAGGTGCCCTTGAAATTCAACCCCAAGCATAGGCCAAGGCGTTTGTCACTAATGAAAAATCACAGTGATGACACTAACTTTGGTCGACAAATGCCTATTATCGAGCCTCCTCTCCGAACAGCGCCTGTGATTGGATCTTTCGCCGACTCATTCTTCCCTGAACCGCGCCTGGCTATCAACGAGTACCACGCTGGTCATGGCCAATTTCCACGTCCCAATATCCTCAGCGGGGTGTCTTACCGCCTGTATTTTGGAACTGGCGCAGCTGCAATATCGCCGTTGTCTCCTTTATTTCATCGGTCTTTCAACCAGGTTGCGCACTCGTCGCTACTATCGTATTCCAGCCCTCAGTTGTCTAAGACCCCGATTGAGAGCTTCAAGCCAGCTTTTACCAGTCTTCCTTCGATCAGCAAGTTCCGAGAAGCACCATCCATTTTGCCATCGCTCTCGCTCGAACTGGCGACAAACCAGCCATCCGAGAGTGGTCTAGTGGAGAAAGAGAATGATAATGATACTTCTGTTAAAGCGGCAGAAGACCTGGAACAAAAAAATTTGCCATTTAAAACAGACTCAATTGCGCTGTCTCAGCAAGAGACTCCAAACAATGACCTGAGAGGTGCCCAAAACAGAACAGACAATGCTCATGGAGTCAGCCAAGAAAAGGAACTTCACGAACCTCTGATTCGTAAACCCAACATCGATTTCCTACTATCCGGCCAGCAAAGTGGAAATCCACAATTACGCGAGGAGAACCTTAGTGCGATTGAATTAAAATAAAATTTGGCGTGTACATTTCAGCCCGCGTTCAGACTAATACTATAATGTGCTATAAGCCAAAAACGAGCAAAGTTTTGCCTCTTCCATTATAATTAACTGACGTAAATTATTTTGTAGTAGATAGTTGCAGAAAGAACGTTAGGCTCAGTTTTTCTAGTTGCAGTTTCAACCGCACTATGATGTCCAACTGCATATGGAGACGGGATATGGCTGCATCGTTGACATCCATAGCTACCAAATTAACCAAACTCTCAGCTACTCCACGTATTTCCTCAAGAAGCAGCAAGTATTCCACATATGTTTTCCAGGTCTGCTCATCCTGTGAGTTGGAGGTAACGGCCTTGTGATCTGCCTGGCACTGGCGTATACGATGCATGTAAACGTCTTTGGTCAATCTCGGTATAGCAAACTCCTTTAAAAGATGATAATACTTTTTGTGAATTTCAAACAAGTGCAAGTTTACCTCCTGTTTCTGCTCACGAACCTTCAGAAGACGGTAATTGTCCATGAGAAGTTGGCGAACCCGAGGACTCTGCACCTTCTCGAATTGAGTGCATGGAATCTCGGTTATGTGAAGTACTTCGTCAAGGTAGCTTCGTAGGTAGTCATCCAGCATGTCAGTGACTTCACCGTTCTCTGGCTCTTGATTGGGTGGATTCTTCTCTTTCTTATCTTCCATGTTGTCCTTCGTCTTGTTTGGACTCTTCATGTCCACGCCAGGATCTTCCAGTTGCATATTTTCAGCTATTTTTCGATCACACTGGGGAGATGGGGAGAAACTAACTTCGTTGACTTCTCTCTGGGCGACATCAGCTTCTTGGAGCTGAGGTAGCATCATCACGTCGACTAGTTTGTTGAGCCGAGCAATGCATGCGTCATTTTCACGAATCGAATCCGAAATTTTCTTTGATGCTTGGAATACTGGCTCATAGTTTTCGGTGTTCAATAGGTAGTTGTACATTAATGTTTTGCATTGGCGTGGGGATGTATTAAACAGTGCGGAGAATACGCGGTCACGAGATTAAATCTACGCTGAGATGTGATCTTGCATTTGGCATTATTACGTATGACGAAAAAAGCACCGGCATCTTTGCAAATAAATTTTTCATCTGCTTGAAATTATAATCAACTACGCATTGTCGATGTCTTCTTCGCCAATAGTTGAGTAAAATTGATATTGGATCATGGCTTCAGATTACTCTGCAAGTCTCTGTTGTTGAAGTTGTGCGTTTTTTCTCTCCTGCTTCCCTTTTTTCATTGCTTGCTTCAATGCCACAGAATCCAAAGGATCAAGGAGCTCAAAAGAGCAGAGCAACTCGTCCGAGACTCCCATGACAGCACCCCAGTTATCAAACTCGCCGCAATAGTTGGGTGCACTGAAAACAGTAACAAGAGTACGATCATTGAAGAATTCGTAACCATCTTCCACCACCATATGGGCTCTGCAAACCAAGTCAAAGCCGAATTTCTGTAAGAATTTGTTGATAGCAACTTTAGAAAACACGTAAGAGACACCTCTTTCGTTGTCTTCCCACTCGTTCATGGTATCGGCCGGATCTGACCAAAGCAAATCATTCAAAAGGCCAAAGTCCGGCACGTCTGTTGGCCGTGCAATGTTTCGGATCTCATCCATCGAATTTAAGACAGGCGAAAGTCCTCCATGAACGCAAAAAATTTTTCCTGCCACAATTGCCGCAATTGGAAGAGTGTTGAATGTGTCTATGAAGAGTTTCCATGTCTTGATGTTACAGCGGCGCTTGCACTCGTCGTAGAAGCCATAAACTCTGGTGACATTGGCACATTCATGATTGCCTCTGAGCAAAAAGAAGTTCTCTGGGTACTTTATCTTGTAGCAAAGAAGAAGAAGTATGGTTTCCAATGACTGCTTGCCTCGGTCGACATAATCCCCAAGAAATAGATAGTTAGTCAGGGGAGGAAACCCACATTTTGTAAATATCCGGATCAAGTCAGAATACTGGCCATGGACATCACCAACAACTTTCACGGGAGGCGACAACTCAAGCAAAGACGGCTGCAGCAAGAAGATCTCTCTTGCTTTAGCACAAATCTGTGCTATTTCTTCATTTTTCAAGCAGACAAATTTGGTTCTTTTACCAGAATATCCTGCATCAAGAAGTCGTTGGATGTAGTCTTCAAGATCTAACGAGGCACCCGCGCCGTCTGTTTGTTGAATTTGTTCCCTGTTACCTTTGGAAGAATTTCGCCTCGAATGATTACTAAAACTGGATAGGGATCTGCCTGACTTTTTGGAGGAGAGAGATATAGCATCAGATCTGTCCTCCAATGTGTTGGATCCGGTGTGTTGGGGGCTCAAGAATGCACTGGAGCGGTTGGAGTGATTTGTGGAGGATCTGGAAAGAGGGGTACTCAAATCATCGGGAGTTAATAAAGGCTTACCAGTAGCTTCATTCTCGTTAGTATTTCTCCGCATGAGAATAGGAGACTTAGGTTCAGGGGTGGCCATAGATGCATGCTGGGCCACATCTTTATTGTCAACGGGCAGGTTATCATCGTTTAAAGATGGTTTCGGTAGGGATGCAGAAGAGCCTTTCCTGCTCAAGGATTTCGGAGTGGAGTTGCTGCCGTTAAGATTCGAGCCGGACCTTCGGGAGCGTATGGACCGAGAGGATTTGGCCGACGACCCGGTGTCAGTACGGGTAAGAGGAGCCCCATTTTTTGATTTGGAAGGACTATTACCCATTATGTAGATTTGGAATAAGTCTTTATTTTTGAGTAGGACACAAGTCGACAAGCGCCAGATTATTGGCTTAGAAGTAGATTTGTGGCACTGAAGCTAGTAACTGGACCGAAAATTTGGTAGAAAGATGCAGCTTGATGACAATGGATGATGAAAAGTTGAGTCAAGCAGCGAATAAGGACGAGACAATTCACACCCGATAAAGCAAGTTTCGACAGTCGGGATGTAAGCGCAAAAGGCACAGGATTGGAACGGAACAGAAAGATGGACTTCTGAAAAAAAATCCGGAGTTGAATGCACGAGGGGTTCGGGGTGGATAATGAGCTAAAAAAGAAGAATGCTTGTACGATAAAATTAGTTGCTCGAATCTTGGGGCGTTTTTTTCTGTTCTCACTCAATTTCTCACCTTGTGCCTTGGAGGTGAAATGAGCTGGTGGCGAAGTTATAGTCAATCGATGTCATCATTCATGATGCTTGAGAATTTCAAATTTTGTTTATCCAGCCAAAGACGCCGTAGAGCTGGATATTGTGAGGAAATTTCAAATTTCTTGACCTTAAATTAGTGGAGAAGACGATCTACGGCGCCAAATTACCAGGCGCGAGCCTTAACTGCTCCTCCCCAAAGTTTCTACAGAGTGCAGGCATTACTACCAACGTCGGCATAGGATATACACTACATGTTCGAACAGAAAAGGAAATTTTTAATTAAACTTCAATGGCAAATGATCTGAAAGCACGTGGCAATAATTAACATATTCGTTGTTATGAATTTATTTAGCCCCATATCTCTAGTGCAGATTAGCGATTAGCGATAAGCTTGAAGGCTGCGCAGGTCCGCTGGTCAGCCTCTATTGCGCACGTGACCTATTCTATTTGGCTTTCGCACCCAAATCTAAGACAGGTGGCATTAGCGGGCGAAGCACACCCGGTCTAGAACACAGTTCGCAGTCGGAGAAACCGGAGCATTTTCTCGAGACCCGCGAACAATCTCGAGCCATATACATGGTATACTCATCTCAATTTCTTTTCTATAAATCTTAAGTATTGAATCGCTTTCGTTTTTCTTTCGTTCTTTTATAACACAATTCAATATAGTTTTCTAGAATCCGAATTTTATTTCATTTCCATTTCTATTGATTATCTGTATTGATTCAATTCAGTTCTATGAAATTCATGGTTCTTGCTTACTTCGCTTCATCTCCATGCTTCTCCCCATGTCTTCCATGGTTCAACTTTCATTTATACTTTCCCTCTTTGCTTAGCTTGCTTTTCTTCGCTTCCTTCTCTCTCTTGATAAAAGTTTCTCTTCTTCTACTTCGCTATTTCTCCATAGTATCGCATTTTATCTCCCATTCGTCCTTTTGACCATTTTGTCTTTCTTCACATAATTCCTGCGGGTCCCCGAGCAGGGGACTTGTAAGTGCAGGAAAGAGTATCAGAAAGCGGAAGGTGTCACGCGCGGCCAATCTCCTAAACGGAGGTAAATGCGAAAGTAGGGTTGTTTCTGGTACTAGCGCGTGAAATGCTTATCTCTTATGCACGCTGCGCCCGATTAGGAAGCTTGTTCCTTTATCCGCACAGTAGAAATACCCCCCCTGATTTCCCTCAGTCGGTTTAATAGATTTTTCCTTGATCTAGATTTATTTCCACCCCCCAATTCCTCCACTACAAGTCTCCGTATAGTTTTACTATAGAGACAAAATATTCAGTTGATGATCGATTATGTTCGCCGTTATTCCAGAAGACCATGAACCCTGCCATAAACGAAAACCACGACTGCTCCAGTCTCAGGGTGTTAGCACGGGTAGTATCAACAACTCTAATTCCCTGAGACTTAGTATTCAAAAAAAATCCTTAAATATTTCCATTTCCCCAGTCTCTATTCTGGACTATCGTCGTGTCGCAAAAACTCTTGCGTTGGCTTTTGACAAGGACCCGTTTGTCAATTATGTTCTTAACACGAAAGCGGAATATCCGCCCGATGAGAAGCGTTTCATCAAGAAGAAGCATGACTTAATGTTGTCTTTCTTTGAATTCTCGGTCTACGAGTGTATGTCTGTTGGTGGCTTAATTTTAGCCATCAAAGATAACAATTTAGAGCTGGACTTGATCCAGCAACGCTTGAAGCCACTGCTTTTGTCCAAGGTTCCCTTTTTGGGTGTGGCCTGTTGGAATAAGTTGGTGTACGACCAGTTGGATGGCTCGTTTGATTACCCGATCTCTATGTCCGCTTTTTCTACCATGCACCCCACTTCTTTAAAGTTTGGTCTCTTTTCATCCTTGGCCAAATGCAGACAAAAAGTCCTGAGAGTTGTCGATGATCAATTGGAACGTGAGCGTGATAGTGTCTTTGAAACAATGTTAACCTCTGGCTCCACTATCAAGAAATCTGACACCATCTGGTACTTGGGTGATGTGGGTATTATTCCCTCTATGCAAGGACATGGATTGGCCAAGAAGCTTATGAACCACTGTTTGGACAACTACATGCAGAACCACTGGTGTTACTTGGAGTCTTCCAATCCTGCTAATCGTAAGTTTTACGAGAAGTTGGGTTGGGTCTTGAAGAAGACTTTCATCGTCGACGAGGAGATTTCTGAGGACTCAAGTTCTGATGAGCTGGAATCAGGCCCAAGCTCAAGAAGGGGTTCTGGTTCTGCTAGAGGATCCAAGAGGCCTGTCGTGCGTGAGACTTTGCTCATGGACTCGTTCGTCTTGTACGCCGAGGCCAAAGGTCAGGAGTAAACGCTCCTATTTTTTTTTTTTAGGTTCTGATTTCGTCATCCTTGAATATTGATTTGAAGTCGTTTTAAAGTATACTAAATTCCCACATTTAATTAATGTTATTCTGTAGATTTAAGCTTAAATCATGTATTGCAACTAGGATTTCATTTCGCACGATAGCTATCTAATCATAATAATCTGCAAAACCGTGATACTTCTCAAACTTTGCAAAAAGATGAAACATTTTTTAAACAGACTGTATTTTGTTGTCGATATCTTGAACAAGCCATTTTTGGATGTCATACAAGCTGTCAATTACATTTTTGTCAAACAGGTGGTCCTTCATATATTAATCCTTTGTAGAAATCGCCAAAAGTGGTGTCTCAATTTCGCAGCGCGATGCGAATGTGATCTCATTATGTACTTTCTACAAAGGAGCAGTGCCAGCCTGCTTCTTAACGCCGCCAAATATATTAAGCCTTACTATAGAGGTTATGCTTCACAAGAATCAAAAAATGGCCAAGACTTAAAAATACCCGACGATGATAGTGCTGTGAAGAATGGTTCAGCTAAAAGCGATGAAAAGGAACCTAACAGCATTATCCACGAAAATGGGCTCTATTACGGGCGCTTTACCAAAGAAGAGTATGAGGCGGCTAGAAAGTACGTCACCATGCAGTATGAGCAATTGGAAGGCAAAATAAAGGGAGATCGAGATGTCAGGAGCAATGTGGGCAAAATGGCCCAGTTTCCCTCTCGAGAAAAGGCCCGTAAGAATATCAGCAACTTGTCAGATTTTTTTCAAGAGACTATCAAAACCACGGGTCCTATCACACTTTCGGCATATATGAGACAATGTCTTACCCATCCTACATTTGGATACTACACCACGCGCAATCCACTTGATACTAGAGATGGAGATTTTGTCACGTCACCCGAGATTTCTGCAGTCTTCGGCGAAATGGTGGGAATTTGGCTCTATGCAGTATGGTTCAGCCAAGGACAACCGTCAATGGTGAACATAATCGAGTTTGGTCCCGGAAAGGGAACCTTTATGCACGACGCCATTCGAGTTTTCCATAAGTTTGCCCGAAAATCATCAGGGAATCTCGCCACCAAAATCATGATGATCGAGGCATCACCAGTCCTCAGAAAGGAGCAATGGAAATTGCTTTGTGACCCTAAATCGCCAATGCTGAAAAGCGACTCTGGGTTCGATACTTC
The DNA here is from genome assembly GCA_002374725.1 of Metschnikowia hibisci. Classification (NCBI taxonomy): domain Eukaryota; kingdom Fungi; phylum Ascomycota; class Pichiomycetes; order Serinales; family Metschnikowiaceae; genus Metschnikowia; species Metschnikowia hibisci. The sequence goes on along the minus strand of NLAP01000005.1, from coordinate 569,659 downwards.
TACCAGCAAGTGGGGCGACCAAATCTTGTGGGTTGATACCGAGAAAGATGTAGTGGCTCAAAAAGGAGAATCCAATTACATTTTGGCCCATGAATTTTTTGATGCCTTGCCTATCAAGTCGTTCTCCAAGACTGCAAATGGCTGGAGAGAACTCATGGTTGAACATACGGCTTCCGTTATCAATACACAAGGTCAATTGCCATCTGCTGATACCAGCACGAGGCCTATTTCCCAAGAACTAGATACTGAGTTTCACCTCACTACCTCTATCAAAGAAACACCTTCGTCCAACATTCCAAAACTCAGTGACCGGTATAAAGATTTGCCGGTGGGAAGTCGGATCGAAATCTGCCCTGATGCCGAGCTCTTTGTCAAAAGAATTGCCGAACTTGTTGCATCGGGATCAAATTCGGGAGGGGCTCTAATCATTGATTATGGCCTCAGCAATGAGATTCCTCTGAACTCACTACGCGGCATCTACAAGCACAAGTTTGTGTCGCCATTTTACAGCCCAGGTAACGTGGACTTGTCAATTGATGTAGATTTTCAAAATTTGAAACTACTTGCTGAAAATACTGTCGACTGCTTTGGTGCTGTTCAGCAGGGCGACTGGCTTCATGAGATGGGGGCAGGACACAGGTTCGATCAGATGATCAAATCTGCAAACCTGATGGCCAATAAAGAGCTGATTTATAACTCTTATAAAAGGTTGACGTCTGATGACGAAATGGGCAAGGTTTATAAATTTTTGGCGTTGTTGCCAAAAGGATCTAAACCGCCTATCGGCTTCGGTGGTTCCATCTGAACTTTTACATAGAAAACATCATAATATCAGCACCATAATTCAACTCATTCACCATATCGTGAAGGTGTTTTGAAATTAGCGTCAAAGATTCTTAAAAAAAGAACTCCGATACCGGGAGTCGAACCCGGGTTTGCTCGGTGAAAGCGAACCGTGATAGCCGTTACACCATATCGGAATTTCCTAAGGAGGAGAAAGAGCGGTGTTTTATATCAGCAAAACTTATATTTTGAGTAGAATACATCCTAGTTGAGCAAAATATATCCCTAGGTTTTAATGATCTCGGATATAATAAGTATCATCATCTTATGTGGCTCGCTGAATAAGCGACTAGGCAGAGCGGTGTATATGTGGAGAGAATTAACCCTCAGAAAGCACCGAGTCTCGGCATTCGTGTCCTAGCCACTTCAAAGAATGGGCTCAAGGCCTCATAATTTTTCATGGCTGGCACGAAAAGAATAATGCTTTTATAACCTACAATTTAAGTGAAATTTCGCCAGCTATAGTGGAGCCAAGATCTTCCAGATAAATGAGTTGCGCATCGATCTGGCATGCATGTGGTCAAACCAAAGAAGAACTGTCGCGACCGCCACCAGACACGAGCACTTGCTTCACTACCTCAAAGAAGTTTTTACATGCAATGATCGCCAAACTTATCAGAAGAGCCACTAGAGGTCCCCAGATGCAGTCTGTGATTCAGAGAAATATGGGCAGTAAATTTGGCGAGCGTATGCCTTCGCCTCCCAAGTTGCCCAAGGAGCAGCAAGAGGAGTTTGAGGCGCTTCAGAAGATGGCAAACTCTCAAGCAGCTATTGACGAATACAACAAAAAAATCGAGCTGCAGGAGATTCACAGTTATACTGATGGCGAAGTATCTAAGACAGATGTGGGAATGCATCCTCAGTACTTCAAGATCATTCCTGAGTTTGAGGGCGATACTAACCCCAAGACGGGCGAAGTAGGCGGCCCGAAACAAGATCCATTAAAACATAATGATTGGTCTTTTAACGGGAGAGTCACGGATTTTTGATTCTATGATTTGGTTACGATGATTAGGCGATTCAATTGTAATGGAAATGGATAGGAGATCCAGTCATGATGGGGAAGGTTTGTAGATCTAGTTATCATGACAAAGGATTTAGTTATTCAAAGTTATGAACAAAGATTTCAGCTAGATTTTTTTGCCAAAGGCGTCTATCTAGAGGTAAGCCAAGTAAGGCGATGCATGGCTATTCGTATAGCGTGGGGTACACAGGCATTTATTGTGAGCCTTTCAAATCAGGGCCATCTTTAAGGACCAAATTTTGAAAGGACCAAGATTTGCAAGAAATCAAAATTTGTAATGGATATTCTTCAATACTATCTAGTAAAGATTATAATTTCAAACAATTCGAGCAATCATATACGCGTAAGCAAATAAACGGAGCCATTTTGCAGTCGACCTCGCTGATCGATCGCGACATGAGCGAAATGCGCATCCCCATCTCAACATACTCCATTTAAAATGGATTTCGATCCCTTGGAGTTATTTACTGCCACTCTGACAGGGTTTGGGGCCGAATCGCCAACAATTTTGAAGTTCCGACCTGCATCTCCGCTTGCTATCAATATAGTGGATGTGGGTCTGGAAGAAGAGTTTTTTCCTCTTGATGTTCACGACCTACCGCTTCTACAGTGCAAACCTCCTGCTGAAGTACTTATCTTGTTTTTGAAACTTCTAGCACCTGCGGTAACGCTCAATTTTGATCATACCGCATCGAAAGGCGTTGATAACGTTTCGGATGATATCTATGTGGAGAAAGGTGTGGTTCACCCTAGTGCTGAATGCATGGCTTGGCTCTCTCAGTTCTGTCCTCGATTTCATTCCTCCAAACAACTTCAGTCCATTGCTTCATTATCTAGCTCTTTTAAAGCGAACTATGCTTCCCAATATAATGCGTGGCTCACTCGTATTATTGCACATGATCTCGCTTGGATTTCCCAACCCGTAAGTGAAACAATCAAGAAACTAGCTTCGCTACGACTTGCTGAAAATTGCGGCCGAACTGCCCAACCAGAGATAATTCGGAGAATCAGTATTCCGTTTTTGGCCCGAAACATCCTTCTCAAAGAGCCTTCACTTACGCTGGATAATTTGGGCCTCAAAACCTGGGGTTCGTCCTTCATTTTGGGCTGCAGACTTGCACGAGACTACAACCTTAAAAAAACTTCCAATTATTTATATGGATCTGTACTCGAGCTAGGTGCAGGTACCGGGTTGGTGGGAATTGTATCGTGTGCACTCGGATATAGTACCACGCTCACCGATCTTCCTGAAATCATTCCCAATCTACAGAATAATTTGGAGTTGAATGAGGTGGAAAATGGAATTGTACTGGATTTGGATTGGACGGCGCCAGAGTCTTTTTTGCAGAAATTCCCTGATGTAAAATTTTCTACTATCATCTTGTCGGATCCACTTTATTCGCTGGAGCATCACTTTTTAATCGTCAACATGGTGAATAAATTCTTGAAGCATAACATCTTGAGCCGAGTGTTGATCCAAATTCCACAACGAAGAAGTTACGAAAAAGAAAGAGCTGCTTTATGGACGTTAATGGAAGATAATGGCTACGCTGTTGTGGAGGAAGAGATTGAGTCTGGCTTTGATGATTTTGGGGAGTCTTCCTTCATCTTCAAAAAGTTCGTCCGGAATTGAGAATGAAATACGAAAGACATTAGTATATTTTTCGTAATTATGGTAATGATATAGACATTTTATATTATTAAGGGTCCTCGTCAAATACCCGTTGAAATCAGTGGGAAAAGTATTCGGACTTCCTCTAATAGTCCAAGTTTTTTCAACAGAATTCTTTGAAAACGAATCTATAAATAATTCTTTAGGGTCTTCAATCTTTTCACAGCCTCCTCCAACATTGAGTCATCCTTGCAGACTGCAAAGCGCACAGAATTTTCTAATGGATTTCCACGTCTCTTCGAAGGCTGAAGAAACTCAGTAGGCGGAATTCCCACCACTCCAATTTCTTTAATGAGCCAGTAAACAAGTTTGTAATCATTCGTACCACGTCCCTCGATATCTTCTGGGTATTTGTAGTCATCAGGCACCTTGAGTTTTTTGAAATTAACGAGCAAGAAGTATCCGCCCTGTGCAGAGGTGTAAGGTAAGCCCAATTCTTCAAAAACAGAAGCGAAGATCTCATACTTCTTTTCGTATTCTCTTCTGGTGATGGCAAAATAGTCATTCGTCGCAGCCGTTTCAAGAGCTTCTGATACAGCTTGTTGCAAAGGAGCTGGGGTCGAGAAACAAATTCTGGTATGTGCCGAAGTCACATACTTTATCAAATCAGAGGGTCCCTGAACCCATCCAATTCTCCAGCCGGTGGCGGCAAAAGATTTGCCTGCCGAACCAACCGTGAGAGTTCTTTCCGCTAATTCGGGCAAGCTTTTCAAAGCAGCCGGTCTTGGGAATTCTGGGAGGTAATATAAATTCTCATAAACCTCGTCAGAAAGCACTATCAAGTTGTGCTTGATAGCCAACTTACCAATGCGAGTAAGCTCCTCTACATTAAAGACCTTTCCGATTGGATTGTGTGGCGTGTTGATGAGAATAATCTTAGTCTTGGAGGTAATAGCTGCCTCCAATGCCTCCCAATCTGCTTTCCAATCGTCACCAGTCACATTTTCCGAGTCAAACTTCTGTGGAAATTTTATATCCACATATTTGATCTTGGCGCCGGTCATCTCAACATTGGGTACGTACTGATCGAAGTACGGCTCGAAAACAATAACTTCGTCACCAGGAGTCAAGAAGGCAAAAAATACCGAAAAGATTCCCTCGTTGGCACCTGTAGTGACTTGAACCTGGGTCGTATCCACTGATCTTCCTAACTCCCTAGTGTACATCTTGGACAAGCTAGCTAAGAGATTGGCATTCCCTCTGGCGGGAGCATACTGATTAAACTGTGGCTTGGTGAGCGATGTGTTCACGGCTTTCACAGCAAAATCGGGCGGATTGTAGGAAAAAAAACCTTGGCCCAAGTTGACGACGGGCTTGCCCAGCTCTTTTTCGGCGGCAGCGGCTGTCTCGTTGATCAAAGACCATACATCCTTGGCCGATGGATTTTGTTGGAAGTATGGATTATGCAAATCACTAGGGGCGGCTGAGGACATCTTGTGAGCAATTGATCTAAGAGGGCTGAAATTATTTGTCTTGAGATTGAGCGACCTTAGCATAAATATCACTGGTTTTCCTGGGGTTCTCACGCAATCGCGAACCTTATCAAAACTGTGGCTCATGTGCAGGCATGAGTCAGCATCGCTATTGAAATTCGACACCTTCGTTTTTTAGCAGAATAAGTTGATGTTCGATTTGAACGGGATTGAACGACTGATCTCTTTACGCATGCCTAGTTTACATGAACGCCGATTCCGAATCGCAACTGCACTTTACCTGATGGAAAGTTGGCGTTCGAGATACTTTCTTGTGATACCCCGAATACTCTCTGATTCTGCGAATTCTGTAGTAATAAGTAGATACCAGTCGAAAATCTAGAATTTGAGTAACTGGATAAACAACTGATGGAAAAAATAGCCTGTGTGGCGTAATGGTTAGCGCATTTGACTTCTAATCAAAAGATTCCGGGTTCGAGTCCCGGCATGGGTTGTTATGTTCTTTTTTTTCTTTTTCAGCAACTCACATCTTCTTGATTCTATTTTGAACTGTGGCATCAAATGTTTCTCAAGAATTTTCTAGCCAATCTCTGTTGGCATGGGGACATACTTTACTTGAGGGTGCACGGGTGCGGCCGGGCGCAAAATTTCACCCACGCATCAAATAAGTATATCCCATAACTAGTCAGAATGATATCTAGGACTATCATGGGCAGGCCTTTGATTGGCTTGGAACGCCTCCAAACCACGCGTTCGCTTCTGCTAAAGCCCGACTTTTCCAAACTCAAATTGAAGCAGGATGCTCCTGGAAACATTATAGGTACAGTCAATGACGCCTACAAAATTCCTCTAGTGAGCCCCTACGAGAGCAACTACCACTGGACCTATGAGAGAATCCTCTCTGCTGGTCTTGTGCCATTGACGGTGTTTCCGTTTTTCATGGGCGTCGAATTTCCATACGTTGATACCGCATTTTGTTTGACTGTGCTCTTTCACTCCCATTGTGGGTTGAAGTCGTGTATCGTGGATTACATTCCTGAACGGATTTATGGATTCTGGCACAAAGCCGCATGCAATTTATTGTCTTTTGGATCCTTTGTATCCATGTATGGAATCTACCTTCTTGAGACTAGTGAAAACGGTCTTTTTGACCTTCTCTCTAAACTCTGGCTAGCCTAGGCCATTGCGATATGTTAGTTGAGCATATGCGACCTATTAAAAGGAAGCCTCCCTAATCAGCATTAACCTCGTGTTGACTTGTCTTTCGACAGACTGATAGACCACGCGCATGTACATAAGAATATAAATGAAGACACCGTGAACATAGAGTTATTTAGCCAATCGACATGCAGATTTCAAGTGTATCGCCGATACAAGTGATGAAGAATCGTTGTATAATGCCGACTTAATGGATGATTGGCTGTTAGGGAAAAGAAACAAAAGTCAGCGAAATGATCCAATAGATTGTGTATGGATTGTGATGTTGGTACAGGTAATTAAGTATATCTCGCCCGATGAGCATCAGACGACGAAACGAGATGGAGAATGCAGTATTAAGAATTCATACTCTGAGTTCCTCATTGTGCTTTTTCGAAGACGTTTCGTAGCTCATTGATCCGTCTTCGAAACCCGAAGGTGTCAGCTCCTTTCCCACGGTTTTTTCTGTGTTCAACGGGCTCAACAATTGTACAGGGTAGGTGTTGCTTCGATTTTTATCCTCATCGGTCTCATCTGCGTCCTTCAGCGATGAGGTAGTGGACTTGCTGTGAGTTGCAGAATTGTCCAAGTCCGCTGCAGTCAGATTGTTCGAGGTCAGCTGGGAAGCATCGAGAAGATCATTTGCTTCTGTCGGGCTTGATGAATTCAGCGGATACTCACTAAACTTATGTGCCTCTGTTGTTGAAAAGTCCACTTTGCTGCGCTTGTTATTATTATCTGGACCGCCGTCCTCGATCGCGTGCTTTGTCTGATGACTTCCCCAATTAAGTGGAATGAAACAAATATTGCTAGGTAGATCGAGTTGTTCATAGACCTGCAGAGAAACCTGTGATTCGTTCAGAAACACATCTTGTGTTTGACTCACTGCCTGCTGGCGGAGGTACCTGCTCTCAGAGGAAGAAACAGAGACAACCCTTAGGATCGCCAGAAGATACCGAAGCGTCTGTTTTGGATTCTGCATCAGGTAACCACTCTCCTCGGGTGAGAGAAGTAGTTCAACAAGGCGATGTATGGTATATGGGGCGCTTTCGCTGAAAGCCTTGTTGAGTCTGCTCACAATCCTGGAAACTGCTAATTTTATCTGACTCTGTATTTCAATTTGCTCTGTAGCCGAGCTCAGGGAGTTTTGAAGTAATTGGAGAAAGTCAAGAGTCCGGGGCAAAATTTCGTCTCGCCATAGCTGGTCATTTTTTAGGCACTTCGCTTGAATGACAGGCACCAAAAGCTGGCGGAAGGACTGGGATACCCTGCTGCAGGGAGCGTCCATTTTAGGTTGTCGGTATAAAATAAAACTCAAATCAATAATGTAGAAATGAATAGCGGTTATTAGCGAAGAAGCTGGGAATTGTGCATGAGTGGGACGTCTGTAGTAGCGCTTGCTGGTGTAGACGCGCTGTGTACATGCTCACCTCATGCAAACAGAACGCGATAAGACAGCAGACGCCAAAACCAAGTATCAGCCTATTCCTTACTACCAAAAGAATTTCCAAATTTGGACAATTTCGATAACATCGTAAACAGAGTAGTGGATTCCTGATTTGATGAAGAAACCCGTACACCGGCCAGCGCATCCGTGCACCGCACCTACTCATGAAAAAATGTTCCACGCTGCGGATATCTCTTAGCCATGAGCTTCCTCAGATCCGCCCTCAGACTCTGCCCGCGGGCCCGTCTTCCAAAAGTACTTCCCAATATTGCTCTCAGATATAACTCCACGAGCAAAATAAGTTTTGCCGCTCAGATTTACCCGCTAGAGAAGAACACCATCACCGAACAAGACGTGGACGAATGGCTCAAAGCGGTGGAGACTTTAAAGGCAGGCAACGCTGCAGAAACACCCGAGGAGGTATATCTTTCTCAGTTGCTGCAGCCAGAAGAATATTTGCAAGAAAAGCGGGAACCTTCAGCTGAGCAGATGGAAGAAGTGCAACGGTACCAAAACAAACCTGTGCCCATTTTGCAGGATCCAGTGGTGCAAAATTTGACACATTTGATCATGAGAGATGGAAAGAAGTCAAGAGCACAGAAGCAAGTCTCAAAGGCTTTATACATGGTGTACTTGAAGTTGAGGCAAGATCCCGTGCAAGTCTTATACGAGACCTTGGATAAGTTAGGCCCCATTTTCCACACCAAGGTCAAACTGACCGGAACCGCTAAGAGCAAAACTGTGCCTCTTCCTTTGAATCGAAGACAAAGAAACCGGTACGCCATTCTTTGGATTTTGGAGGGAGCTAAGAGAAAGAAGTCCTCTGATTTTTCCGTGCGTTTGGCTGAAGAGATCATTGGTGCTTACGAGGGCAAATCTTCCGGGTACGACAAGAAGTTACAATTGCATAAGAATGCCATCGCGAACAGAGCTTACATCGAGTTATGAGATGTACTGAATCATATAGTAAATAGTTAAACGTACATAGACAGAACTGGGCAGGTTGGCCCTTTGTAAAGCTAACTCAAGGCAAATCTTCACAGAGAGATTAAAATTTTTTTTGTATCTTATAATGATTTACCTTCCTGAGATAATGCTATGGTAAAATTTCATTGTGAGCAGCTAATGAGCTAGGTCGAAATCGATCTGTTAGGGTTTCCTAGCTAAGACCTCCTAGCAACTTAAAAAATTCTTTAATCATAACAAACACGAAACCTTAGAAATAAAAAATGATGCAAATCAGTTGAAGTAGATTGTTAGTCAGTAGAAAGTAAGTAGAGAGTGGTGCACGTGACTATCTGGCTGCGAAAAGCAGCATTACACAAGTACCCCTAAGCACTTACAATTCGCAGACCAGAAAGACCTTGTGCCGCTACTAGGATTCAGCAGCCACCAGTATGAGCTTCCTTGAACAAAAGGACAGAGTACTTGAGGTTCTTGAGCGGGCAGGCCACAATCTCAACCTAGAGTACCTTGGCAATCTCTTACATAACGTAAGGTACAAAGTGGACTACCACTTGATCAGCGCCCGAGTCAAATATTATAGCAACTCCAAGAATCCTAGGGTTATTCAAACAAAACTCAACAATTCTCATTTTGTTTCCTTACGTACTAATCCCAACCAGCGATATGTGGTGAAAACTGGCGAATTCTTACAATTGGGTCCCGAGGATACTATAAACGATATTATACAGTATTACCAGGCATCATTACGCAATTTGGAGACATTTTTTGCTCATGCGGGTAATTCGACAATTGAAGAACCAAGTCAGTGCAAACTGGGCCAATTGGTGCTGCTTGACAGTGGCCTGGAAGCAGCAAGATGTGAGAATATAGATGTATTCGCTGACTTTGATCTGAATGGTGAAGAACCATTAGAATCCACCCCTCCCGGCCATGACTCTAGTGCTTTATGTAAAGAGAGTGCTACTCTGAACAGCACCTTTCAGTTGACGACGGCCAGCCTCCGTTTTGATGAGCATTTACGAGAAATGGCAGAGCCTAAACGTCAAGGCAGCTTGAGAATGTTAAAGAAAGAAATTATGAGTCGTTTTGGTTCCGATAGCCCAGAATCAGTCAGCTCGAAAAAGGGAAGAAGCCGGCTCAGCATTATACGTCGGAAATTACCCGAGCAGCCCCCAGAACAAGTGGCTGTTGAGGAAGACAAGTTTGAACCTCAAAAGCTCCCCAAACAGATTCTTACTGACGAAATCAATCTCATTGACCTTTCCGACTCTGAGTCTTTGCCTCATGAAGCAAATAACAAGATAATTAACAAGCGGGAATCTAAAGAAGGAAAAGCAGCTCGAATTGAAAATGATTCAAAAATTAAACAGCCAGAACAGGCTGTAGTCATTGAAAACTCTAACTCGAGCCAAAGACCCAAAAAGCGCACCGATGTTAAGACTAAGACAAAGCAGCATTTTCGAGTGAAGGAAAAAACCAGCGAAAAAGATAGTCTTCGGTTTTACGAGAAACTTGCCAAAAAAGAAAAAGCAAAGCCATCCTGGAACACGGTTTACAATGACATCGCCATGTCTGCAGCACGTCTCTCGACGGGAAGTGAAGGCACGTCACGTGACGATTATGAGAGCTTTAGTAGTGACTTGACTGACTCTCGGAGAAAAGGTCCAGACGTCTTTGCTGAGAATTTACGTCAAGGGAAAGCCAAGTTTCTTACACCAACATAGGCCTGGAAACACTACAGCTTCTGGCATAAATCAGCAAAATTTTGATTTTTGTCATTCATGCGAGAAATCTCAGCCATCCTGTGAAAAAGCCCTACTTAAGCTTTCACACCATGAATTTAAGGGATGTTTGAATATTAGCCAACATGATATACACAAATCATCTCCATTTGGCTTATACCTAAAACCCCTTTGCAGGCAATTCAACCTCGACTCGTTGAAATTATGATTTTTTGGTGAAATCAGATTCCGTATTTGCACCTCTGAAGACACAAAATTGATCTACACAATACTGACCTAGATCAGCATTTTTTGCTGAGATTTGCTCATCTACACAAACTTAATTAGCTAAATAATCGCATCCATCAAGATTCATGCGTAGACTCCGAAAGTGTGATGCTGCATTCGGCCGCGACTCATGGCCAGCCTAGTTTATCTCATGGTAGCTGGACCTGCAGACAGCACCCGCACAATTCCCGGCGCGTTCATTGGCTGCTACAAACTTTTCAGCCAACCAAAATTTATTGCTCGTTAACAAACTACTAGCTCAATAACAATGATTCGTGGTGTCCGTCTTGGAGGCTTGGCCTCCCGTCGTTTTGTCAGCACCTCCAACGCTGCCACTAAATACACCACCTTGTCCAATGGCGTGACTGTCGCTACCGAGAAAAACCCAAACGCTCCTTCTGCCGCTGTGGGAGTTTACTTCGGTGCCGGTTCCAGAGCTGAGAACCCATACAACAACGGTGTTTCAGCATTGACTGCTTCCGTTTTGGCCTCTGGTTCTGAGCCAGGTGTTCTTTTCTCGGCCCAAAATGGCAGAGAGTCCAATGCTATCATTGCCCAATCCACTAATGCCAACGCAGCTTCGGCCGCTTCTGCTTTGGGTAAGATTATTTCCAATTACAGTGACGTCATTGCCAAGTCTGATTTAGAAACTTTCAAGAAGGCCCAAATTGCTCAGGCTGATGCTTTGGAGGCTATTCCTTCCAAGATGGTGTTGGAGCACTTGAACGCTACCGCTTTCCAGGGTACCTCTCTTGGTTTGCCTGCCTTGGGTACTGCTGACTCTATTCCAGACTTGGAGAAGTCCGACTCTATCCGTTTGTTGGAGAAGCACTTGGTTGGCTCGAATACTGTTGTTTCCGCCTCCGGTAATATTGAGCACGATGCTTTGGTTGAGGCTTTGGAGTCGTCCTTGAAGCTCGAAAATGGTGTCAAGCCAACCATAGCCCCAGCTGCTTTCTTGGGCTCTGAGGCCAGATTCAGAGACGATACTTTGGGTAAGGCTTACATTACCATTGCTGCCCAAGGCGAGGGCATCAACTCCCCTGCTTACCATGTTGCCCAGGTTGCCTCCGCTATCTTCGGTAGCTTCGACCACCATTCTGCCATTGCTAAGTTTACTTCTCCAAAGTTGGCTTCTATCGTGCAAGAATACCACATTGTTGACAAATACAGTCACTTCTCCCACTCTTACTCCGATACTGGATTGTGGGGTTTTAACTCCGAGGTCTCCAACCTCACGTCGATTGACGACTTCGTTCACTTTACCTTGAAGGAGTGGAACAGATTATCTATCTCCATCACTGACGCCGAGGTTGCCAGAGGAAAAGCTGCTGTCAAAACTGCTCTCTTGGCTTCCTTGAACTCTCCTCTCGCCATTTCTTCCGAAATCGCCAAGAAAGTTTTGTTGCAGGGGTACAAGGCTTCTGTTTCTCAGGAATTAGATGCTATTGACGCCATCAAAACCAAGGACGTCAAGGCTTGGGCCTCGTCCGCTTTGTGGGACAAGGATATTGTTGTTGCAGGTACAGGAGCTATCGAAGGCTTGTTGGACTACAACAGAATGAGAAACGACATGGCTATGATGAGATTCTAATCTCTTTCGACCTTAAGAGATATACTATACAATTGTCTTGCCGGTCTCTTGTTACATAATTGCATCATACGTTATCTATGAAACCCAAAATAAACAGAATAAATGGGATTTTCGGTTGCGGCTTGATAACTTCACATAAGCCCACTTTGCTTAAGATTCTGCTGCACCATCATGTCCGTGACTGCGTTCAATACGAATCTCATAGCATCGGTGTCTGTAGCGCAGGTTCTGTGCACGTAGATAGGCTTTCTGGTTTTGTTCAAACCGAGAATGGTTTGCTCAAAATAGTCAAGCACCTGCTCTACGTTGAGCGGGTCCTTGTCATAGTTTGTGAAGAAGCCTGTAATGGGCGACAGCCTTAAGTTGGCCTGTAGCAAGTCAACCTTATTCAAAAAGACAATAAACGGAGTATCCCTAAAAGTAGGCGAATTGCAGAGAGTTTGGAAAAGATTTAAAGACTCCTCCACGCGATTGACTCGTGAATCCTCGTATAATGTTTGATTATACTCGGATACAGCAAGAACAAAGACGATGGCGTTAATGTCATGAAAAAAATGAATCCATTTCTTTCTTTCTGCCCGCTGGCCTCCGGCATCGAGCACAGTCAATGTTGTGTTTTTGATGCTGAAGGTATTTTCTGTGATACCTGTGGTTTTGATTCGGCCCATAATGATGTCCCGATTAGTGCACCGGTACAGCGGAGTTGCGAACTTAAAGACATTATCAAAGTAGTATTGGGCAGACGACTCTAGCAGGAACTTACTGGCTTGCGAAAAACATTCTTTGATGCCGTGGTCATGGGTCCAAAGTTCCCAGATTGCGTTCGCTATATCGTTCTTTGTCCAACTCTTCGTTGGCGTCAATTTCTCTGAAGATGAGAGCAGCTCGACATCATCATCATCAGATTCCCGTAGCGGTTTCTTATAGTTGATGGCATAATCGTCAAGTGAAAAATTGCCAATGGATTCGTATGATTCGTTGGCCGAAAGAAGCACTCGCTTATACTGTGATAGAGTGGAGCCGGGCTGGTCACAGTCTAGAGGAATTTTGAGTTTCCGAGCATTGAACAAAAGCAACTTCATGGATTCTACCAAATCAGCCCAGATTACTCGAGCGTATGACTCTCTTTCAAGGTCGGTGAAGGCGTGGTTATGCAACAACCTCATCTGTTTGAGCACCGTCGATTTACCAGATTCTCCTGCTCCTAAAAGAAATAATCGAACATTATTTCGGTCCGACTTTTTGTTTCGATTCAAAGATCGATCAATTGCATCGGAGATCAATCGTTCATTGGCATAACCGTCATTGGTGTTGGTTTCTGAACTGACAATGCACCCCATTTGCACACTAAATCCGGAAAATTCAAAAAGGGCGGTCGATTATGCATTGAGGGGAGGGCGCCACAACATATACTCCGTTTTGACGTTTCATAGTGGCAGATCTAGATGCAAGTCTCATACTAAAAGTAGCATGCAGCCGGTTTCAAGCTGCAGCTTTCGCATCGGTGTCAAGCCATGGGGACCTTACGATGCATGTTGGCGCGTCTACGCAGGAACGCAGTTCACACTTTGATTACTCCATCGCAAGTTGGTCTATTATATATTTGTATTTTGACACACCTGCAAACGTAGATACTTTAAAGCCAAACTAAGGGTTTGAGACATTGAAGGTAAATAGATACTCAAACTTGTTCAGATTTTAGAATTACTCTGAGCACATCCATCTTGTTGAGGCAACGGCCATGCATGGTTTTTTAAGCCGACAAGAAAATAGCGCAAGCTGGTAGAATTAGCCGGTACGAGGAAAACACAGGCTGCCACTTCTGCGTTGTTAAGCGGTATTCTTTGTGATCAATTTATCCCCGAGTTTTGGATTCCGCTTATGTTCCCCAAAGGCATACGTTGTAAAGTAAGATGGTACTGACTCCGAGGATAAAGCAATTTTTCAAAAATCCTGGGATAGCGTTCTTTTTGGCAAAGATAAGGATGGAAGAAATGCCCCGCTTCATAGATTTAACGACCAGCAGCCATATAGAACCAGTACCTATGGTCGGACTGGGGGCAAACGATGTGATGGGCGCATCCTGGTAACTAAGGTAGCTCATAACCTTCAGGTAGAAAACATTGTTCTCACTATCGTCATCTTCCAAGTTCGAGTCCCAAACATTTAAGCCAGTGTAGTTGTAGCGAGAAGATCTCGATTTGTAGTTCCAGAGAAGCAAAACAGAGGCCAGGAAAAATGACATTATCACGTATGCGATAATATTGTTATATGGGGTAGGCAAATAGCACATATGTGAATCATAAGAGAATTGGCTATTCTGATTCGAGAAGGAAAATAGTTGAACTGCCGGGTATCTGATACCCATAGCCATACTGATTGACTTGACAGTTATCTCGCGGGCTAAGGGCTCATGGATGATATCACAATAGTCATGATCATCTCCCGAAAATATGACTCGTGGACCCACTTTTTTGAGTATCTCTTGCAGCACTTCTGGCAGCAAAGCCAGTTGATACTGATAACCTCGATGAAGAAAGAATTTGGGGTTTTCTCGAAGTGGACCACAGCTAACACTTTCAGTGTCCCTATATAACGGAACGTGAGAGAGAAGGACTCTGGGCCGAGTCATTGCGGGAAGATTCTGGACAAACTGACGTGAATCCGAGCTGAGCATTGGATCTTCGGCAGAGTATGAGAGGGTGTCTAGAAACACGAAGTCGACATCGTCAATGGCCATGATAAAATTTGGTGAGCCAAAATGAGAAGCAAAACGTTCACGCAGTTTGACGCCGTCGCCAAAACCAATGTCGTGGTTTCCCGGAAGATTTGTTAGCCATGTCTTTCCCATTTGGTATGCAGGCCACCTGTCAAAGATCTTCTTGAAGCGGAGATATTCACGCTCATAGTATTCATCTGACACCAGACGACCATTGTCCAAGTAGTCGCCCAAAAATATTATATAATGCGGCTGTAACCGATTGACAATCGCCTTGTAGTTTTGCCGAAGGTAGGTGTCCACGGTATGTTTAGAAAGTTGAAGAAGCGGCTCGGATCGTCCTGGGTAGGTATGATTATCAATGAGTTGCGGATCGGCCACAAGAAGAACATTTGTTTGGGATTTTTCATGTGAAACATGTGTGACACTTGACCAAGCACATCGATGGGCGCTAAATAGAGGGACTGCGTGCTCATGGTATAGGAATGTTAGAAGCCATAGAAGCAAGAGCCCAAGAAGCACGGAACTAGTATTTCTGATTCGAGGAAAGGGCAACATTTTATGTTGAGTTGGGTATGTGACTGTTGAGTGAAATGAATTTGGTTTTGGGAAGGTTTGGTTATGTAGTTGGCACGTGGCGTGTGCACTAGTGAAGTTGATAACGAAGAGACAGTGGAAGATTGGACCGCCGAACAGGAGATTCCACAATCTTTGAGAATCTCAAAAATTAAAAAGCTATCCAGAGAGAGTTCAGGAAGCAAGTGTAGTTAGATGGTCGCTGACCGTAGAATTAAAGTATTTGATACTCACAGGACGCTGAAGCGAAGAAGCTGGAACGCGCCTCTTATACAGGCGCATACACGAATAAATACACCGTAGCATCTTTCAATACATGCAATACTTTCAACACCCAATTGAACAAATCTACAAATTTCGTGATTTACCAGTAGAAATCAGGAGAGTCCTGCACACGCCTCCAGGTATTGGGCTCGTGACCACACGCATATTTTAGATGCTCAACGCGCACTCTTATAGCACAATTCACACTTTGATAATGGAGGAACCCAGAGAACTTCTAATTGTGGCCATTTTCCTTGCCACATTACTTGTATATAGACAGTTCTTGGTATTTACCCGTGATGTGCCTTTAGAATATCTTCATGAGCAAAGTTTGGTGGAGTCCTCAAGAAACCTAAACGAGCTGGCTATCCACAAGTCAACAAAGCTAGACTATCTGCAAGGACTCCGGGTCGGACTTGCTATTCGGTATCATCATTACAAACTTCGGAATGGGAACTTGTATGATATTTGGGAACTCACTTTGGCCAATTCCAAACACACCTGTCAAACCATTTCTGTGGGTGAAGAGGCCATCGAAATTCCGGATTTGCACAGCCGTGCTTTGCAACTCAAAAAGCTTTTGGTTGATGCCGATATCACCGAACTCTGTATTCCCCAGACCTTGTTTCTTTCCAGCGTGCCAGTATTATCCTTGGTGATTGCTTGTTTCATTTCACAGATAACTGTGCATGTTTTCGAATCTTCGGGCCAGATCACTGAACCAGCGGCGGTGGTGGTAGGGTCACTGGACGGTGCATTGAAAGTGATTGCCAATGGGAAAGAGATTCTCAATAATGCTAGATTTGAGTACATGGAAGGGACCACGGAATATATCAACGAGTACACTTTTGAAAAAGACAGGGGAATAGCTCTTCGAGTGTCAACTTCTGTTCTTCACAACACATACACAACCACAGACTTTACCCAATCCAATTTGGTTTCTGCGGTGGCCAGTTGTTCCAAGCATTTGCCATTGAAAGAGAGATTTGGTTCCAGTGATGTTTTGGCCATCGTGCTAGATCAACTGAAAACAGAGAGCATTACCAATAGCATCGTCAAACTCTTAACCGGCATGATGTTTGGCAGTCTGGTCCTTCTAGCAAATCTGGATTACGACTTCATGGCAAAACAGCCCACGATTGTTTCTGCTGAAGAGGAAGTAATTCATAAATTGCATTGCGACCCAAGAGGCATTGACCGAATATTGTATTGGCACAGAATGGCGTCGCTATTTTGTCTTCGATTCAGCTCTCTAACTGTCAAAAAGCCATATCCAAAACTTCGTCTTCTTTACGCCCACAAAACCATCGGAAAAGGTAATATTCGGAACTGGAACTCCACTCGTGCCGCATTGTCGGCATTTGTTATCGAGGAGTATGGATATTTCAACGTGGCAGGTCCGTTACTTGTAACCGAAATCTATGACTTCCGCATTCAAAAACAAGATGCTACAAATCTTAGCACCGGCTTTGGGTGCATAGTTCAAGCAAACGAAATGAAGTTGCTTGGGTACTCCAATGGTGAAGGCTCAGTGGCTGTCCGCGGGTATAACATCGGTAAAGCCAAACGTTACATGAAAAGTATGGGCGAAACTAGCGTGAAACCTGATGCTGAAGGATTTTATGATCTTTCCATATCCGCTAGATGGGGCTCTGATGGATGCCTTTATTTGTTCAAATAATGTCTAGTTTGTGCACTCACGATTCCTTATCCGAGGTAGGTTCAGAGGTTGGCTCAGTAGACTTGTGCATTTGCTGGCTTAACTTCTGTTGCTTGAGGCGTTTTTCGGCTTCTGCTCCGTCGTAGAATGAGTTCCAAAGCTTGCCCACATCCTCGAATTCTCGGCCTACTTCCACGGAGTCATGGAGAGAGCGATTGAGAACTTCAAGATTATAAACAACCGAGTCCATAGCGTTTTGGATTTCTTGGACCAACTGGTCCCTCTGTTTTTCAAATAACAGTGTCTCTTCAATTGGAGAGTCAGGCATTATCAAATACAGTAGCGATTACTGATAATTTGAGTGTAGAGCGCGACGCGACACTTACATCAGTACCTCCAGCATCATCACGTCTCTATTCCTAATTTCAATGATATTCATGGTCAAATTAGTAGACCCCTTCTTTATTATCTGTTCGTCGAATGCTTGATGGTTACAGCATGCAGTTATTGATATACTTTCATGGGGATAATCATGGTGTACGTCATGCTGATTGTATGGATGACTTACTCTTCTAAAAGGAATCAGACCCAATTTATATGTAATTAGAAAAGGGTTTACATTAATACAATGTGTGAATATATTGATAACATTATAATACATCCCTTCCTTGGGATTCCTAGCGATGGCGCTGAACATGAATTCGAGAGCCACGCTTTGCTTTATTAGAAACAAATTAATTGTATCCTTCCGATCCTGGACGTATAGTCCTCATAATACATGGCTAGTATTTTTTACCCAAAAATATGGAAACCGCACAGGGTGTCGATTTTTTGGTTGTTGGGTGTTTCAAGTGACAACGGTTGACGTAGTCTTTCTTCTCGTCAAAGTTCAGAAAGGAACACTTTGCGATGGACTTTTCACTGCCGGTTGACGAGACAGTTGACTTTTTCTTTTTGCTAAGAAACATCATTTTTTTTTTTTAAAGTTATGAGTTGGGCTGTTATTGCTGTGTTCTGATAATTTGAAACTGGGTAGATGATTCTTGCTCTGGAAAGACGCCGATATTTCGATGTTGTAACTTGATATCCGCAGGTTAGCAGCACATAATGAACAATATGCTAATAATGTGTAATGGTATAAAAATTAATTTGGGTGGCGGTGGATGGTTGTCACTAATGACTGATTTGCAGCTTGCGCACGTGATGATAGAAGAATGGTCACGCTAGAAGCTGACGGAATATGGAGAATGCTTGGCGGAAAGACCCTGCTTGAGAAGGCTTGTGTGCAGAACAATAAAAGAAAATCAAAAAAAAAAGTGCTTATTTGAGATCGAACAAAATCGATGGGTGGGTGAAACGAAAATCAGAAGCAATGATGCGAAATGTACCGGGAGATTTTCGCTTTATATCGAGAATAAAATTTTCAGGGTGCGGAAGTCTCGCACTGTTTCTGGAGGTCGTGAGTGGTACAAATGCGCACACCTGAAATGGAAATTAGCCCTATTCATCACAGGAACTCTGCTCATTGTAGTGCCGTGAGGCATTTTCGTCGTGTGTCTGGATGCAGGCCAGTATTTGTCAACAACACCCAAACCAGGGCTAAACTGCCATTTAGGGCTAAAAAATTTACTTATTCAAAAAAAGTATGGTTATTTATCATGTGCTCTTGATTTTTTTGGGAAATCGGAAGCCAGTGGGGCGGTTTCAGCTTGGAATGAATGGTGGCCGGAATTACGCTGATGCCGTGAGGTGCGGTGAGATTCGATGACACTTTAATTCACGTGACCGACCAGATTCAAAGCAACCAGCAAAGCTGCCAGCATCATTTTTTAACTTTGTGTATATTTGCCTTTAAATTCTTATTGTCTACTTTGGGATGAATCATTACGTCAGTCATTGTTTGGTCTCGCTACTTGTGGGGCAGAGGTGCTGGAATAATGCGCACATAGTGAAAAGAAATATGCAAATAAATCCCTCAGCTAATTCGTGCGCCCCGCTTTTTATGCTAGTGAAGTCGAAGGTGGAAGGCTGTCGCGAAGTAGTATTGTAAGTTCTTGACAATGCAGGCCGACAAATTGCATGTAGAAGTTGCAGCGAAATGAAGGCTTTGAGAAAGAAAATTACTTCTTTAGGACATTATGCCAATTCATATGTGCTTGCTAGTAAAATTAGAACCCTCATGTGAAACACTGATGTCCTGCCTACAACTTTCTGTGTAACGGAATTGCTTCGAATTACCGCCTCGCTGCAGTGCGGTTTAGAGCGCACTAACTATTAGTGTCTAACGGGAAATCGGCAGCTCCATTGACACTTGCTGTAAGGCAGACACCGGCAGTTCCGAACAAATAACACCAATTCGGTTTCGTCGCCAAACCCGTCGCTAGTACATCTCCGTCACGTGATGTGCACGTGTGAGCGCACGTGCGATACATACCTTTCGCTGAGTATCGAGACTTAAGCCATATGTCGGAGAGGAAAGCTATTAACAAGTATTACCCGCCGGACTGGGATCCAGCACAAGTACCCAAGAAAAAAAAGTCCGCCAACCCCAATGTGGATAAAGTCCGGCTCATGGTGCCGTTTTCAATGAAGTGTCTACAATGCACAGAATACATTGCAAGTCGCCGCAAGTTCAACGCCCGAAAAGAAACCACAAATGAAAAGTACATGGGCATTAAACTAATACGATTCCACATAAAGTGTCCAAGGTGCAATCATAATCTCGTGTTTCAGACAGACCCAAAGTCGGCAGGGTTTATACCTGTTTCGGGAATCCAAAGAAACTACGAATCTCTTGCTTCGGAGAATGATATCAAGACGGAGGAAACAGAGGAAGAAATGCTCCAACGGTTGGAAAAACAAGATAAAGAAGATCAGCTTCTCAAGGACCAACAACAGCATCGGAAGCGTAATCCTCTATGGCAGGCCCAAGATTCTGGTAAGACCACGATGGCCAGTCTAGAAGAGAAAATTTTGGAACAGCAGAAAATGCAGGAAACTCACGATCACTTAAAGTTTTTGGAAGCCAAATCTCGCAAGCTCAACGCTTTTGGAGAAAATCTTGCCGCTGACCATGCTCGCGATGAGCTTCGTTTAAGCATGAAGCGTGAACTTGACCCTGAAGACGACGGAGCATTCAAGAAAATTCGCAAAAAGAATTTAGAAGAGTTAGCTCCGTCGGAACCAGCTTTGGTGACTGTTTCGGGAAAAATTAACGTGAATAAGAAGAGTTTGGAGCGACTACGCGTAAAACTCAAAGATTCTAAAGCAAAGCAAACTGTTGAGTCTATAAATACCATCGCCGCCCCTCCGAAAGAAAGGGAAAAAGCTGTGCTCGATGTGCAGTCCAAAGAAGTCAAAGACAAGCAGGCTGATTCCATTAGCAAATCATCATCTCTAGTTGGGCAAACCGCAATAATCTCTAGTGTCTTTGGTGGCTACGGGTCTTCTTCCGAAGAAGATTGAAAAATTTCAAAAAGAAGTGAAAAAGGATTATGGGGTCTTTCATAATTTTGATAAACGACTTTTGTTCGATTGGATGAGCTCATCACATACTGCAGCGTGAGTTTTTCCGTGTTTATGATTGTTTTTCACTGCTTTTGTTTTGATTTCCCATTCTATAAAGCGGGCTAGACCACACCTTATTCTTTATGTTTATATCCTGACGATATTGTGCACAAACAATGGCGAGCAATGCGAAATGATTCACGGTGGCATTTTGTCCTTTCACTAATACCCACTTTAAAACCTGCTCATGTCAACAAAGAGATTTTATCTTCAAGAATATGGATTCTGAAATTGAAATGCACACAATCAATGGCTACGATATGTATAGCCTCTCGCGACGGGGAAATCCACATTACCCGGTTTACGATAGCCGCCAGAATGAAGTCTTTTTGTATAAAGAGCCACCTTCAAAAACTTTGAAGGGGATTTATCGACTTTGTGGATCTTTACACTCGTCATCATCATCGGGATTGGAAGTGTTATTGCTTAAGAATGTGGTTGGAAATGGAGGCCGGATGGAGGTCAGGAGTAAAAGCGGGCCTTATATGAATTCCTATCACCGAGCCATTACTGAGGTTTCCACCCTCAATTTTTTCATGTCGCTGAAACTCAAATCCACCGACTTACAACTTGAAAATGAGAGAGATAGGTATGTTTGGAGTCCAGAGGATTTCACACTTTACAAAACCACTTCTGGAAAGCGGATTTTTGCTGCAAGATCAGAGGAGACAGACATGGGATCCGATACTTTATCAATTCTTGTTAACCCGGAGACGATACAGCCTCATATTGCCATTTGTTTTATGTTCTTAAAGGGCCTTTAGTATATCAATTCGTCAGATAAGTTATCTGTATGAGAAATTGTTCAATGTCAGGACCTGAAAATCTGGAGTGGGAACATTTTGATGGTAGCGGGTCTTAGCTTCACTCAACTGATCAATCATAGGTCCAATATGTTTCGGATCTACGTCTTTTCGACATTCAAGCACACCACGCACAAACTCCACCGAGCAGTCATAATAGGTTTCAAGAATATCCTGTTCCCAGATTTCGGGTACTTCTTTCATGTAATTCTCGCAAGTTGCTAGCGAAACAAAGAACTCCAATGAACTCAAAGTCTTCACAAGATAGAGTGCGTCTTTTCTCGAAAACAAATGGTCCAATCCCTCATAGATGATGCCGATGTCTCTGTTTAGAGCATCGGAGAATTGAAGGCTTTTTTTGGGCGAAGCAGCATCGATTTTCTTGCCACTTCCATGTAAAATGCTTTGGAAACCAATTCTCAAATATGAACAAATAAATGAGTCTAGAAGCACGGTGAAAGTGAGACTGTATATCTCATAAGTGGCGTATCCCTTTAAATCTTCCATGTACTCTTCAATAGTTTCGACCATTCTTTGAGCGACGTTCTGTTCGCCTGAGTTGGGAATTCTTTCTCCATCATACCACTTTGACGTAAAAAGCGACAGAAGCGCTGGCGACAAGTCATTGACAATAATGTCAACGACTGAGCGGATAACCAACGCATTAAGATCCATACCAGGAATTGTGACAGCATCGAATGCCTGGGCAATTTTTTCCTGGTATGTGGTATGGACCTTGGAGATGTATTTTGGCAAGAACTTGTCTTGTAGCCTTTCATTATTAATCTCATATGTGTTACCTAATGCAACAAGGTACTCCACTATTCCCGCTCTTGAGATCTCGGCCAATTGTTCCGGAGTCATGTTTTCCACATCATATTCGGGCTGAGTTTTGTTTTTGGACTTGGCCAATTGAAAAAACTTTTTGGTTTTGGACTCCTGAATTAAGTACCTGTCGTTGTTATAGACAGACATGTACTTTAGCATTTCATCTTCGATGAGCTGAGTATAGTTATCGACTCTTTCATTGTATGCTTTAGCCCAGCTCTCAATAACACCCACAAGAACCTTTCCGTATCCTGAGTCCGCTGCCACATCCGCTTGTTCCTTGAACATTGATAGAGTGGTCTTGAAATCAGGTAAGACGAAAACATCTGTCATAACTTCAAATGATACTGTATGGTCAAATTGATCAATATCTTCAAGTGTTTGCGTGTAAGAGTAGTTGTCAGGTGGCTCGGACCGATTGACGAATGTGTCAGTCTCTTCTTTGATAAGACGATCATTCCACTCTTTCATTTTGGACACAATGACCTTCATGTAGTCATCTAAAACCGAAGCTTTCAAATCCTCACCCAAAATGGACGCTTTCAGTTTGTCTGTTTTTCCATCATCAAGAGACTTTAAAAAAGTGCTGTAATGGGCATCATAGTTTAAGATAATCATGAGGTCTTCAGCTGGAGGACTGGAATTGATGAGATTGATACTGAAATCATGAAGTAGATTATGGTAAACACCAAAAATGAAGGTATCAATTTCCCAATGCTGAGGAAAGAAATCAGATAATGTTCGTTTGACAAATATCAATTCGTCCTCTAGCCAATCCAAGTTCTCAAACACTAGCATGGGATCGGCACCAAAATGCTGAACACATTTTTGGAATGTGTCTGTGAGAGACTCCTCCAACTTATCGTAGAAAAATTTCTTATAGTGTCTCGGAGAGCCGCGATAAGACGAGTAATCGATGGTCTTTTTTGTGTCTTCACTGATCAAATTCAACTTATTCAAAAGTAAGAGTTTTGTATCCTCGGCGGCTTCAAATTCAATAATTCGAATGAGTTTTGGTACCATGGCGTGATTACCCTCTTTCACCGCTTCAGTAACACTTATAATTATTTCCTTGAGTAAGTCATCAAATCCACGGATTGTGGCACGAACAGGATTAATAATTTTCCGAATAATCAGCTGAGTATCATCGGAAAAAGTCCGCAGCTGATCCTCCAAATATTCCAGAAAGTTTCGGGCTTGTGTAACATTGAAATGAATACGGTACACATTGTAAAGTGGATACTCAATATCAGCACTAATTTGCTCGAGCTCTGCGGCAATCATATTATCAATATGCTCCAAGTACAGTCTGAAGTTGGCGATATCGGTGTAGAGGTTCTGAACCTGCATCATGGTCTCATGAGCGACCGTGACGTTTCGAAACGTCTCATACTCCTTATCTCCTAAAACAGACACTTCATAGATATTATTGATGCGTTCTATACTGGAATGAACTAGGCCAAGTTTTGTTTCCGACGTCCTAAGCTTGTCGAAGTTTTGTACAATGCTCTGTATCTGTTCTTGTGTGGTACTGTGTAGTTTGATGTCGATGGCATGTTTCTCCTTTGAAAATTGTTGGCGGAGTGACTCTATTTTCAGAAGATCATCCCCCACTTTAATAAGGTTAGAGATTCGTGATATTGCCGCCTCACTCATGGGATTAAATGTGGAGTACTGGTTGGTGTTGGAGTATACAAATTCGCGACTCCATACCGCGATATACTAGGGAAGTGAATACCTGCATCTTTCGATACTTCAGATGGCACGAACTCCAGGAACACAATATAAGTCATATATCTGCATTACGAAACTAAGAATGGCCTGAGACAATCATCGATGAAATTAACATTAGGGCCATTCTTCAATTGTCATGGTTAACATTGCTACTCTACGTAACTTATCACATCGAACTGGTTTTCTTCTAATCACTCATGTCCGCTCGTTCGAGGCGTGACTCCTTTTGCCCTGCTGACTCAACTTCCTGCCGTTCTGAGAATTGTATTGCGGAGACCCGTGTGGTCCGTGAGGGCTGCTTCCATATGGACTTCCGGGATTCATGTTGGCATGCCCACTAATAGGGCTCTGATAACCTTGCGGAATCATGTATCCGCCTGGAGGTATAAATTGAGGATCCACTCCTGGTGGTGCAAACATCATTTGCGGCTGACCTGGCGGCATGCCTTGAAATTGCTGGTACATCATGGCCATCTGGTATTGCTGTGAGTACTGTGCTGCCATGGGGTTCTGCATGTAAGGCTGCGCTCCAGAGAACTTATTCATTCCTCCAGGGAACCCACCAGAGGCTGCAAAGTGCGGTCCAGCGCCTGAAACAGCCATAAATGGACCTTGCATGTAGGCTCCCATGGGCGGAGGGGATGCATTGGGATTGGTGTCATCTGAGCACTGATCCGCTATAAAATCTTCGAAGCTTTGTTCCACAGTAGAATCCCATGTAGGTGGCGTTGTAAAAGCCTTTCCTAAAACAACACGGGAGTTTGGATCTGTGTGATTCCGCTTGGCCGTAAGGAAGGGGTTGAAAAGGATCTTGAACTTTGCAACCTTCTCTTTTTGAGACTGAGGCGTAGGCACTTTGCTGGCGCCGCCGAAGAAGTCGGCTGCGCTAATATGGTTATGCCTTCTGCTATTGGCCGAGCCTCCAGAAGAGCTATTGTATGTCCTCTGGTTTTGCATTCTTGGGGAAGCATTTGCAAGGCGCGGGGAGTTTTGAGGAAGTTTGGACGGCGTGAAGGCTGCGGCCTTGGGGTTCAATTTGAACTTAGATTCCTTTTTAATATCTGGTTTGACATCTCTAGTCTTCTGCTTCACTTCTGATACTCCATCGGCTGTTTTTGTCTCTGCGTCGGACGCTTGTTTCTTCATTATCTCATCTTGCTTCAATTTGTCCTTAGCAAGAATAGGTAAAAGATCGTTTGGTATCTTATGAGGCACCTTGAAATTTGCTGAGAACTGCCTCAAGGAATTGAACTCACTTTGTGCATTCAATCTTATCGCGTCGCTCTGAGCTTCAGACCCAGGATTAGCTTGTGGCTTTGTCGGTGTGGTTGTAGAATGATCTGGCTCTGCCAGCGCCTTTTTGGGGTCCACTATTGAGTTTTCTGGTTTGGAACCGGCTGAACTTAAGATAATCGCAGGGTCGTCATGGTGATTGGCTGCTCTTTGTCTAGGACTCGAGTAGTTGCCCTGCTTGACTTCCGGAGCGTGAGCTCCGTTTGAAATACTGGCATTGCGTAGAGCAGCCATTAACTCATTTCCTCTGCTATCGACAGGAGCGTTCGAATTTGTGTCATCTTTGAGAACACCGGAATATTTGTCTTCCTCATCCAAGCCACTATCGTCTACTTTGATTCCTCTTTCTTCCAACACGTGACGATCATTTGAAGTTTGGCCCTCGATTTCCTTGGCCAATTTTTCTGCCCGATGCAAACGATCTTGATAGTCTTTAGCGCCGGTGTTAACTCTTGTAGTGTATAAGTGTTCGTCATAAGTAGATTCCACGCCAAACTTTTCCTCATTGGTTTTAAATTGGTCCCAAGCACCGCCGTCATTTGCAGAGGCCTCGAGAGTCATGTCAAGAGAATTATCATCAGGTTGCCACCTTTGTAATTTTCTCTCTCTGAATTCGTAGCCTTTGGAAATATCTCTGTCTGTCTTGAATCCTTTTGTCTCGGAGGTAGGCTTTGAAAGAGGCTCTTTGGTCTCTGGAGAAGCTTCGGGCTTGGTTGTCTTGTTCTTCTGTGGAGGGGTATACTTGGCAAGGATTTCAGCTGTAGTTGGTGGTTTGGCCTCAACTAACACCTTCTTCGAGGGAATGGGATCGACACTTGTCGTAGAAGGTTGCTTTTCAATGGATTTCAGCGACAAATGCGTAAGATTTACCTCTAAGTCAAGAAGATCTTTGGCTTGAATGACAAGTTTCAATGGCAAGGTCTTGTCCACGTTACTCTTTTCATCGATTAACGGGTCGGAGACGATCACTGGCCTCAACAAAACAGCGGATAATGCATCTTCGCCATTGGTACCAACATCCACCGAAGACAAAAGACCTCTATACTTTGCACCGGAAGAAACGGTGGCAGTGACTTTTTGTCCGCATGAGCGAGAAAGTAAGTCGGCAAATCTGTCGTGTATAGCCACATCCACACGCTTGGAGCCAGTTTTGAAACCGTTTCCACTGCTATTGGTTTGCAGCGAGTTTGGGGTGAAGCTAGGCAGTCTTCCGCCGCGTGTATTGCTTTTCATCGTGTAATCGAGAGAGCAGGTATTGAGAGGCAATAGTCTGTGACACTTCCTCTATTCAATTAACCCCGGGACTCGAGACAGTAAAGAGTTCGCAATTTTTCTCAGAATAATTTTTCTTGCAGTCTGTGAAACTCTGCAATGATTGAGGGCGATTTAGGGTTTAACAACAAGCACTGCCGACAAGAAAAGACAGAATTATATTCAGAAGGAGCAAAACAAAAAAGTCTGAACTAGGACACCTCTAGTAATTGAAGACAATATCTGAGTGGACCGCGGCCTAGGGGTGGATATGTTGGTGGCTCACCGAGTTACGCCTTGAGGAGTAGTGTGGTGTTTGGGGTTCAAAAAATTCCGTGATCGAGTACGGTGTTTCGGATTGTATGCAGGCACTTCGAATTTTTCGAAAAAGTTACACTGTCCTCGAGGAAAAAATGGACTGAAGCAAGCTCAACGAAAAGCTTAAGTTTTAAATAATCTTATCTTCATCATAACTTGTCGGCAAAAAGAAAAAAAAAAAAAACAGACGAGCTAGTTTCAGAAATGGTTGGCGCACGTATACAATGAATCAGGACCAATGCAGAAAATAGCCTTTAGTGAAGATTCGCAAGCCTTTTTTTATTCTACGAGAAAAGCTGTCAGATATTTTGAATGTATTAGAGCCCATTTTGGTGAGAAGTGTTGGGTGCTTTAATCAAATACGTAACGCGTCCGTTTTCGAAAGTAAAGTACTCGTGTCCCGGGCGCGGAGTCGCTCGCAACCTGGCCAACTGCATCTTGAAAAGCGCGGTTAAATTGGCGGTGGACATTTTGTATGAATTATCTTGCCAATGCCAATTTCCAAGGTATGATTCTTATTGGTGTTGATGTGAAAAGTTTTCCGTTATGGGTGGCTTTCATAGGTGTGTAAAGCTTTCATGAATGCGTAAAGCTACCATAGAAGGAAGAGCTATCAGAAAATAGGTAAGCCACTTGCAAATTAGCTGATGCCGCAAAAACCGAAACCTAAGCCAATCTCAACATCGACGACACTATCCCAGTAAAACAAAACAAATTCTCTGAGGAATTGTAAATCTTGGTGTGAGTAAGGATCAAGCTCCATATCCACCACATCCTGATGAGTGAGCTGTAGCGTGATATCCAGTAATGTTTCTGAACTCTCCATTGCCTCCGAAACAATTTCTTCAATGACAAAAAACCACTTTTTGCTTAGCTTGTGAAAGTCGCCAACTATTGTTGTTAGCTGAATGATGTCTGCTTTGCAGGAATCACTGGACAGGTCCTCGGCGCTATCTTCTCTGAGGTCAATTTTGTTGGCATGGCGATTGGTAGTTCCTGCGCTGGCAAACCATGAGAATGCCAGCCAAAAGTACTCTCTCCAAGACATTGGAGAGGTTGCTTCGTTGAACCACCAAGCAGGTTCACGTGTAAGCTTCTCTTTTTTGCTAGAGTCCGTAAACCCCAATCTGAATGCAGATAATAGCGAATTTGATGTGCGGATCGATGACAGGTCATCTGCTGAGCTTTGAGTGTTAAGGACATCATCTTGTGGAAGTTTGCGGTATACTTTGAGAAATTTGGAGTAGTCATTGAAAGTGGCTTTCACAGGGGTCTCCAAGTCGGTACTGTTGAATAGTTGGCACGTGGCGAAATCTGAATGGGGCATGACAATAGCCACATCGTAAAGATTCTTGCTGTATTTTAAGATTTCATCACTGGTGGAAGCAATAAAGCCCGCATGGTGATCAAGAAGCTTGTCGTCCACATCTTGAAGTCCCACAGTGTATAGTGGCTGGGAGAATGCAGTACTTCCAGAATTGCTCTGGTCCAACTGAATATCTTTTGGAACCACACTAATCAAAGAGATGAGGTAGGCCAAACAGCCACTGGTCAGAGGGTCGCGATTGCAGGACTCGGTGATAAGTTCAGGTGATGCTTGTGATGAATGGTTGAAGATAATGATATTCTTCCGGAGCAAAGCCGCCTTGAAGACGGGAAAAATCAAAGGACCTAATACTGAAAGAACAGCAGGTAATTTCTGAAGGGGGTGATCGGCGGTACGCAATGTTCTTGGCTTTGCCTCGAGTCTCACGGGCTCGGTTAATGAGTCGTATAGGCTTGAAATGTGGTGGAGCTCTTCATCTTTCAAAAATGTTGACAATGTTGAGTCAAGCAAATGCAGATGCTCCCAGCCTATTGCAGAAAATTCATTTGGTTTCCATCGTCTTCCTTTCGTTGGCTGCATCAAGACTCCTAAAGAGTACATGCGGATCAACAGTCTGTCATTGGAGCCAGCAGAGTTCAAGTTAAGCTGCTTGAAGCAGGCATGGCCATAATATAGTTTGCCTTTTGATTCGTGCACTAAGTAGATGGTTGTGGCGCTGTACTCGTGGATTCCTGAAGGGAGGGCACGATTTTCAATATGAGATAAGTCAATATCCTCGGCCAGCTTGCTCCAAATGAGCTTATAGCCTTGCTTGGTATCGAATTTGGCCAAAAAGATACAGGCTACACGTTCCAGACTTGAGTATGTTTCGATGTTGGTTACCGACATTTGCCGTGGGTGTGGAGAATGCCTCCTTGTTCGTGTGAGGGTGAGTCGGGCTGGTACTGTGTGCAGGACAAACAATTATGGTCTGGAGTAGTAGATTCAACGCAATGCCTTATATGTACTCTGAGATTTACATTTGTTTGGAAAAAAGGAATTTTCTTGGAAATAGTGAAATAAAAACTTGTCAGGGAAGGTCACGTGTTGCAACATGAAAAGTGAGCATTGAGCGTGTACATTGATATTGTTGTTCACGTAATCTACCTAATAACAAATTTCCTTACGCAAGCGTGTTGAATCAAATGGAACTAAGAGTTCGTTGTCTCTTCCGACAACTTCTATACATGGGGAAAGAGTATCCAGTTGAATCCGGTGGATACGCCAAGTTTCTGAAGATGCTCAAGGCTCAGTTTCGAAATACCCCTGTCAATACACCAGAGGAGCTAGAGAAGGCAGTAGAAAAGGGAAACTACATGATCAAGGGTATGTATAAAGATAATTTCTTGAAAGTGCTAACATTCAGAGTTGGAAAGTTTATATTTCCTTAAGAGATATAGACATTTAAAGAGAGCCTACAGCCTTTAGAGACTACATCTACACAGCCCTGGGTGAACGTGTATTTACACTAATTTTAGAGCCTTGTTTCAGATGTTTCTATGATTACTTTCAACTAGTAAGATGACAAAGAGAAAATTTACGCCGATTCTCTATAATGTGTATTATTCTCACCACCAGACATAAATTCCATAGGACCAGCACTAAGACTTATAGCCGAGGCATAGGCAAATTGAGAATAGCACCTCAAGAAATTCAACTAACAAAAACAATGTTTATCAGGAAGCATCAAAAAGGCCAATCAAACATGGAACTAAGAACTAAGAGCGAATTCTCAAAATAAAGTTAACCACCACAGCTATCAAAAGGAAAATACACAACATAGTTGGACCAAATCTATCGTCGTAAGGACCCGAGCCTCTCATTCTAATGGCCTTGGCTCTCCAGTGATATGTAACCAATGCATAAGCCATTGTCAACATGGCAATGAAGGTGAACAAGCCGGCACTGATGCGACCGACCTTATCGCCAAAGTTCAACAACCCAACTCCAAGCGAACCTAATATGACAGTGAAATTCAACCACGATAAAAATGTTCTTTCGTTGGCAAAGAACACTTTTGGCTCGACCCTGGCTGGTAATGCAATTCTCTTATTCGTGGACATGGTAAGGAGAGTGTTGGTGCTATGGGAAATGTCAAGATGTGCGCGAGGATAATTAATTGATAGCAGTCCACGTGCTGCGTGCGAGTCCCAGAGATAGGTACAATCTGAATCCTTTAGATATGACTGAATACGTAATAATGAGTCTAGTAAAGCCAGAGCTCTACTATTTATTTATTATACCATGAATTATGTTGTTATTGCTTTTATAAGAAAATACTACTAAAAGTGTGCAAGTTTAATGTTACCTTATGCTCAGTATATACATTTCTATAGTACTACACTGCGACTTCAATAGTCCGGCAATACTATGTGGGTACTCACTCCTACACAGACAAAGGAAAACACAATTTATCGAATTTTTACGATATTACTGTATTTGGCAACTTCACGAAGACCAAATCATCAAGTAGAAAAAGAGCATCTCAACTTTACCATAAATGATTAATAGAACTATACTGTATATGATGAATTCATCTCAGCCAGCCTGTATAAAGCGGAACTAAATCGAGTTAGAGTATGTTAATGGGACTTTGCACCGAACTGAATCATCCTGACTATTGTAGAACCTTATTTTAAATCGTAGTATGCAATCTGGCATTACCAATTCGGGGTATAAATAGCTATACCTTACTGGTCACGTGATACAAGTTCTGTTTTGTCAGAGGATTTAGTAATAGTTAAACTGATACTAATACCAATGCTTATAAGGATACTAATTTCACATCAATAACAATACCAAAACTAATTCATGAGCAGTGACGATGAGTAAAGAGATTGGGTGCGAAAAAAGGTTCCATATGCCCAAATGGGCAATCGCTACAAATATCTTTATCAAAGTCTAATTAAGTAAGAATAGTCTTGAAATCAACAGATCATCAAAATCACCTTTTGATGGTAAATAGCTTTATTTGGCCCATGGCAAAGTCACAGGATGTGCCGTGATGTAGGAATTCTGCGGAGTTGCAGTACCAGCAAAAGCATTGTAAAAAGCAATAAATGCAGTGATAACACCAAACACACCTCCCGCTCTGGAAACACCAACCTTACCAGTAAAATCACCAGCGGCCAATAAAATGAATGTTATGGTCAAGAACAGGAACAAGGAACAAAAAGCCACGGTAGATTTGATAGTCAACAAAGTAAGCATGAATGTGAAAATGGCCCAGCCCAACAAAAAGAAAGCCACAGCATTATGTAGCTGGTGTACATCATCACCATAAGCAGCAATGATACCAAAAGCCTCGATTTGAATGGCAGCGTATGAAAGCCAAAAAGCTCCATAAGAAGTCAATGCACAGAATGCAAAAGAATTCCCAACAAAACCTTCCCAGATTCCAGCAGCAAATTGAGCAAATCCGCCATAAAAGCATGCAAGACCAACAACAACATTTGGAACGGTGATGCCCATAGCCTGAGCATTTGCCATTGATAAAACAAATGTAGTAAGTGCAAACCCACACAAACCAAGGGGTGATGGGTTTCCGAGTTGACGTTGTGGGTATGGCGACAAGCCTGGGTTCAACGTACCTCCAAATGCGTGCATGAGTTCATGCTTGTAGTATTTTTTTTTGCCAATTGTAACAAACTCATCAGCGTCACCAGAAGTATAAATTCTCGACACGGGCTCGTCCGAGACTTGTTTGGACGATTGAGCAGAGACAGAAGACATTAGAGTGATTGAGTCAATTCAGTGGCTTTATTTAAGGGATTTCAATTTGATGTCAAGTAAGGTAATAGTTAGGTAAAGGTCTGGTCAAGTGAAGTTTCAGTCAAGTTCGACGTTCCAGGGAATTGGAATTGTCAAGTGAAAAACTAGTCAAGTGGAGGCCTAGTGAAGTGAAATGTCGAGTGAAATTTCTCAAATAGGTCAAGGTGGAATAAAGTATTCACAGTTTTAAAGAAAAATGCGGACAAATCGCGTCGGGGATGTTTGACCTTTTTATAATGTGAAGATTCCAGAGCGGACCTCATTTTTTCTTGTCTGTGGGGTAGTATAATGCTGCATCGCGTGCAGGCAAAGGCATTTCGGAGTTCTCACGATTTATGCGCGTCATGTATGGTGGCTTAATTGCGCATACAAGAAAAAGATGCCGTACCAGCGCGCAGTGGTGCGGGTGAGACCCAAATTGGTCTTCTATGCACGCACTATTATTTCCATAGAACACCATAAACTCGTTTTAGAATTGTTTGATGCTTTTATAAAAATGTCTCTATTTTATTGAAGAAAAAATCTATTGTCCCAAATGGAACATACTCAGCATGAGTCAGAATGTCTAATGAATGTTTACTGCTTGAAGCAGCTAAACCTCGTAAAGTATCGTAACCCGCGCACGTAATTTCACTGACTTGTGGGGTCGCTTCGCAATACGAGTGTGGAGACGATATGGTTATGGATTCCCGTTTTGCCAAAACCACAACCATTGGTCAATTCTGCCGATTCGGCTAACGCCGGGCGTTCTAGGCATATCTGCGAAAACCCTGTCTTAAGTTCTTAAACCTTTTCTTACTCTGCCTTTGCTCTTGGGTGAACCTCTTGTATAAACCAGCAACCCATTTAAACCACCTCTTCTCGCCATTGTACAGAACGATGAAATTAATCACTGCCACCACCATGATGCCACTGTATGCACTCCGGGGCATATTGGTCAATTGCATAAAGTTGCCCCACCACGAGTCCTGATCGATGCGGAAAAGAAGTATCGAAATAGCAAGTGAGGCCATTAAATTCAACAAGAAAAGTCGGTTCTTTTGCATAGGCTCACGGTATGGCGGACCACTGCTTAACACAACTGCAAACAAAATGTACTGCATATTCGTGTAAAGGAATAATACCGTATTATCGGTAGATTTCACGTCGGAGTCATTATCCGAAGGCGAAGGCTTAATGTACCATGGCTTGCTTTGAACAAAAGCCCACACAAAAAGCTGGAAAATCAAAATTGACACTATTTGACACACCAACGGTATCAAGATCTTAGGACTCACGAGATTAGCGGTGGGTCTTTTGGTGGCCAACTTTTTATACGGTTTGGACCAAGACATGAAAATAGCCAATGGTAAAATCAAACACATGTCAATATAAAGAAACTGAAAGTCTCCTAGATTAGTTCCTCTTTTGTACAAAAGACTGACGGTGACGAATTGAATGGCCGAATAAAGCGACATGTACTTGAAACATGAGAAACTTGTCACAAGACTAGAGCGGCCTTCTTTTATCACATCAAGCACACATGATATTTCAAATACTCGCGAGGTAAATGGCGCAGCAACTGAAGCTTCCGCCTCACTGAGGGAAATTCCCACATCCGCCGCTTTTAAGGCTCCACAATCGTTGGCTCCATCTCCACAGAAACCAACAGTGTAATCGAGTTTTTGTAATTGTTCAACCAACTCATGTTTTTCATCCGGTGACATACGGGCAAAAATGTTACATTTCATTAACATGGTCTCGCGAAGATCTTCCCTTTGAAGCTCCACAAGAATGTATCTGAAAATATCACCAGTCATCGCCAAAATGTATTCGTGCACATCATCCCGGATATCTCTGCAGTTTCTTTCAAGAGTGATTGAGTCCAACTTATTTTCAGAATTGTTCATGTCTTCCCAAATAAGCCCAGTATCTCCGGTTGAAGCCATTTCTTCGTCACTGGCAAATCTGGGGATGTAAACTTGCATCACTGAATGATCAATTAATTCACACTCTCTTCCAACACTGACTGCTGTTAACACATTGTCTCCGGTGCACATAACGCTCCTGATTTCCGCTTCGCGAAGCTCTCTGAGAGTCACCTTGGTAGATGGCTTGAGTTTGTTCTCAAAAACAATGAAACCAACAAATTCCAAATTATTTTCGGCTTCTTCACGGCTGATGCTGCTGCGTTTAATACTGTTCCCATTGGGTAATTGTCTTGTGGCACATGCGATCACCCTGTATCCACCATGAGTGTACTTATAAAGAAGCTCTTCATAGTTTGAAGGCAAAGTAGTCCGGTCACAAATTTCCAACATTACTTCAGGTGCCCCCTTTGTAAAAATGTATTTGTTGTCGTCTTTTTCCACCAACACAGACATTCTCCTCAATGAAGAAACAAATTCGTATTCCTTAAGAATCTTATAGCCAAATGTTTCTTTACCCACATTGTCATAGACGAGTGGGACGGAGTTACCTCCAAAGTCTTCGGTGAAATGCCAGCCCGTGAACTCAAACATTTTCACATCCAAAGGATCACCAAGTAAAGTATCGTCAATAAGACGAAGAGAATGGCATGACGCCATGACTCCAAGCAAATTGGCGCCAGAAAATATGCTATATTCCGAATCTTGAGCAATAGATAAACCGGAGATATCGGACACAATCTCATCAAAGATAATCTCTTTACGTCCCTCGGCATTCTTGGTGGGATGTACTCCCAACACGTCTAGACCATCTTCAGTCAACGTTCCCGTTTTATCAAAGCAGACCACATCCAATTTACCTCCGATATTGACTCTAGTGGGTGCAATACAGAATATCTGCTTTTGTTTCAACCGGCTCACCGCAAAAGATGTGCCTATAGTCAATGTCGCAGGCAAAGCAGGAGGGACCACGATTGTAATGATGTCCAAAGCTCTGAGAATCATAATTCTAGTAGAAAGACCCAATTGAATGAAGTTGTATGTGGAGTAGATAAACCCAATGAATGCAATCATTGTCATGAAGCCGATATACTTGAAAGAGTCTTCATAAAATTTGAACCCCACAGGTTTGGGAAACAACATGGATCTAACGAGCGAACCTTTTGTGGTATTGAATCCTGTTTTAAGGGCCATGGCCATAACAGGCTCGTCGTTAGTGGATTTCATCTTAAGCAATTTGGTGCCATTGTAAAGAAGAGACCTTGCCAAAGCTGGATGAGTAATATTCTCAGTTAGGAAGGATACGGCATCCAGAGTGGCCAGGAATTTTGTCACGGGAACACTTTCGCCTGTGAGCATAGATTCATTGACAACACTTTCACCATTGACCAAAAGGGCGTCACAAGGAACGACTGAAAGGGACGGATCAACCTCAAAAATATCTCCTGGAACAAGAGTGTTAGAATCTGCCAGAGTCCAAAACCCATTTCTCCAGACACGAACGTCGCAGGTGTATGAGCTCATTTCACTCAAGCGACGGATTGTCGCTTTGGTTTCTATCAAAGTATTCACGATAGAAACGAGAGAAATCACAAAGATACACGACGCATAATAGTAGTAGTCATCAGCAAGCCACAAAAAGATGGAAAAAACCTGGAAAACATAAAATGGGTGTAGAACTTCATCTGCAAGCAACTGAAGATTTGATTTCTCTTCTATCTGAATATTGTTGGGTCCGAAAATCAATTCCCTTTGCTCTTGCAAAGCACCTGAAGTACCTTCCCTCAAATTCTTCACGTTCAACCAATGCGTATCATACCAAGTCAGGTTAGTTTTGAATAAATCTTCCACGGGGTTGTAAAAGAACTTCAAGTATCTATACTCGAAGTAGTGTAGGTAAGGCACCACAGGATCGGCTTCTTTCTCTTCACACTTCGCCCGATCATCCTCGGAGATCTTGACAGTCAAGTAAGATGACAAGCGTTCACCAAAACGACTCCTGGAGACGTCGACAAACGTAAGCTCTCCATATTCGTTTTCAATTACACACCAAGTAGCTCTTCCTAGTGGACATGGAGAGCCCATCAAGCTTATGCGTAGTTTTGGCAACCATCTGAACAACAAGTAGCCAAGCCCGAGGGTAAATATGATCACAAGGTAGTAAATGACAGTTTTCCACCAGCAGTTCAAGTAACCTGCGATACCAACCACAATGTCCTCCTCCGCCAAGTAGTAACGTTGGTATGTGGAGATGGGCTTGTAATCGCTGGAATTAACAGTATCCTCACGAACAGATGTTTGGGAAAATGTCTCTGAAGACAGGCGCGAGCGACGTGAGCTGACAGAGCTGCGTCTTCTGTAGCGATCATCAAAATAGGATCGTTGCTCCACATCCTCATCTTCGACATCACTTTCCAAAGGTCCAGCATGAGGTGATCTTGGTGAGCGAACAGCAGAATATTTTCTGACTTTGTTAGTCAGCTGGAAGAAATTAGGCGAGATATCTGGAACACCAACACGCGAGGACTCGTCTTCATCTTCATACTTGTCAACATTGTAGTCCCAATTGGTATTGTAATCAATGGGATCTTCTGGATTTTCTAGAGTGGAGCCTCCGGGGGCAGCTTCAATTTGATCAGCAGTGAAAAAGCGGAAATGGGCATTGCTAGTCTCCGTGGACATATTCGTCGCATTGGAATTCATGGAATAGAGATCGGCTTGAGAGCTCTTGGTGGGCGCCAAAAGTGGCAGTGTTTCATTAAGATCCAGCTCCAGCTGGGTGTTAAAATGATGGGCATAGTGGAACGACGAGATAGATGAAGGTATCACTTCTGAGGGAGCTCCCGAGAACATTTCATGATTATTTTCCTCAAAAAATTTGGAATCCACAGAAGTCATAGAATTCTGGCGTGACCGACGAAACGAACTTGATCGGCGCCCGCTGAACAGAGGTCTGGGGCGACTCATGGTGGGCCTGTGATTAAAGTTGCGGTTTGAGAATCAATCTCGATAGCAGTGATCCTAAGCAGCGCATCCGTACACCTCACTCGCACATGGCGGTGCGCTACCAACTAGTGATATGAATTCAAGACATACGGCTAAATCGCACATTTTACATCAACACTTTGACTAGGAGATTTAGTCATATTTAGAGGCAAACAGCATTAATTTGAGAAGTTTTCAAGCAGACAGCTACAATACAGTTATACGGCAGTTACAAGACAGTTACAAGACAATTACACCTCACAGCATAATCCAAACATCATGGCGTTGAAACTCAAAATTAATGTGAACAAACTGCTGAGCGACAATAGTCCGGCGCCAGCTCGAATTAAAATTAAGCCACCGGCACCCTCTGGGGAATCTTCGGCTGTTACTAAGCCAAAGTCATCAAAAGACAAGTTAAAGAAACTAAAAATTAGCCTTGGCAAAGCGCTAGCATCGCCAGGTCCCTCTGAGGCTAGCACCAAGCCAACGCAGCCGATTTTAAAGCAAATTCCCAAGGTTCGGATAAAGCCGACCCGAATTCCAGGAGAAGGTTACGACTCTGAAGCGCCAGACTTAGAGGATGATCCTTTGGTGGAGCAGGCAATTGCTATACGTTTTCTCGACGATCAAAACTTGAATTTTCTTCATGATGCAGCAGGGTCAGGAGATTTCTCCAATGTCAATATCAAATGGATTACGAGAGACAAAGCAGTGGTCAATGTGAACCTGACACTTTACTCAGCGCGGCTCATCGATATGCCTACATTGACTGAGCTATATAAGACGATTGACAAGAAAAACTTCTTCAAAACCATTGATGTCAGCCAAATCCTTTTGGTGCTTCGTGTGATCAATCCAAAAAAACTCAACATGGACCAGGATTTCGAGGTGCCTGAGGCTTCCACATATACGCATCCGTTGTATAGTCTTTCTGTCAACAAAGAGATTCGCCCGTCCAAAACAGTTTACCGCCACGGCCTCTCGCCTGCTTTTGAGGATGTGTATCGGAGGTTCCGTCCTAAAAAAACAAATCTCCGTGTCATGACTGATGTCGAGCAGAGAGTTGAGGAAATTGTCAGGCGCGATAACGACGCCGAGGAAAGCCACTACGAGTACTTCAACCCAAAGGCACTGGTGCACAAATTTTCAAGCGAAAAGGTTGCCAACTTAGCCAGCAACATGCACAATTCGGCCGGCTCGTCATCGAATTACATGGCTCAAGAAAGGGAAGAAGAAATCGAGGAGGAGGAAGAAGATGATCAAATGGCCCTTGATCTAGAAGCAGATCTTGACAATGCGCTACAACAAGAGTTAGCCGATGCTTTGGATTCTACGTCGAACAATACCGCCGCTCGTGTGCTCATGAAATCGGAGTACGCCAATCAAGACGGTGAGACTGACGGTGAAGGGAACCCTGTTGGGGCGAGCGCCGAAGCTGAGGATGAAGATGATGACGACGAAGATGATGAAGATGACGAAGAGGATGAAGAGGATGAAGATGAAGACGAAGAAGAAAATGCTGTCTCAAGAGACAACTCTAAAGCACAGAAACTTGAAGAAGAAATTGCAGAACTCTCCAAGGCTGCAGATAAGCAAAAGATGTTGTTGGCGACGGCCAGTTATAAGATGATGCGGATGAAGTTCCAGTCGACCTATAATAATCTAAAGACGCAGCTTGAGCAAAAGAAACGCGAGTTGGCAAAGGTACACGAGGCTCAGCAAAAGACTGATAATGTGCTTCCTAGCGTCGAGCAAGAGCTTGAGGAAGATGATGACGAAGATGATGAGGATGAGGATGCGGATGAAGACGCAGACGAAGAGCAAGGAGACGAAGATGTCAACCAAGAAGTTGTTTCTGGTCTTGGGGCGCTTACGGGGGCTGGAAATAATCTTGATGAAAATGGCCAGGAAGATGAAGTTGACCCTAATGAAGATGAGAACCTTGATGATGATTTTGGAGAGCTTCGTGACTTGTTCTAGACATGTCTTAATTCAATAGTGCGGAGCTCTGCGGCGGAAGTACCGCGGAATTGAGCTGAGTAATTACAAGCCAAATTCCTTCGTCCTCATAGTAAATAGCATGAAATCCACTCTTTTCATTTTGACAAAGACTCTCACAGTGTTCGATTTTAGCCAGTATCGAGATAATAGTGGGCAGATATGATCCTGCATTTACGAGCACGGGTACACATGATCATCGCAGTCAAGTAAAAAAAAGTTACCAACCCCAACAGCACCACCCCAACGCCACAAGCGCCAATCCCCCGAAAGCCACGTGACTTCAAGCATCTCGCTACAGTTGAAACGCACGTGAAACGCCTTTAAAACATGTCGTCCAATTCCATCAAGTTGCTAGCCTCCGACGTCCATCGTGGCCTCGCCGAGTTGGTCGCCTCTCGCTTGGGCTTGAATCTCACACCTTGTGAATTGAAAAGAGACACTACTGGGGAAGCCACTTTTAGTATTGGTGAGAGTGTCAGAGATGAAGATATCTTCATTATTTGTCAGATTGGCTCAGGTGTGGTTAATGACCGTGTGTTAGAGCTTTTGATCATGATCAATGCATGCAAAACCGCCAGTGCCCGTCGAATCACCGTGATCTTGCCGAATTTTCCTTATGCAAGACAGGATCGTAAAGATAAGAGCAGAGCTCCTATCACTGCCAAATTGATGGCAGACATGTTGACCACGGCCGGATGCAACCACGTGATTACCATGGATTTGCATGCCTCGCAGATCCAAGGTTTCTTCGATGTGCCCGTGGATAATTTGTATGCGGAGCCCAGTGTGGTGAGGTATATTCGAGAGAAAGTCAGTTTCCTGGAAGCAATCATCATCTCGCCGGATGCAGGAGGAGCCAAACGTGCTGCTGGGTTGGCCGACAGACTAGATTTGAATTTCGCTTTGATTCACAAAGAGCGTGCTCGTGCTAATGAGGTGTCTAGAATGGTGTTGGTAGGAGATGTTAGCGAGAAAATTTGTATTATTGTGGATGATATGGCTGATACATGCGGGACCTTAGCAAAGGCCGCTGAGGTTTTATTGGAAAATCATGCCAAGGAAGTCTTGGCCATTGTCACACATGGTATTTTGTCTGGAAACGCCATTAAGAACATCAACAATTCCAAGTTGAAGAGAATCGTGTGCACCAATACCGTGCCTTTTGAGGAGAAGCTTAAGCTCTGTCCAAAGCTAGATACAATCGACATTTCGGGTGTATTAGCTGAGGCCATCAGAAGACTTCACAATGGAGAAAGTATCTCGTACTTATTCAAAAACGCTCCATAGAATCAACCAACCATCATGCTTTATATGGACATGTAGCCAAACAACTTGAGCTTCACTCCTACTGAATATCAAGAATAAATAAAATAGGGGGAAATATCGAGACCGTTCATTATCAGGAAATTCAAAAGATCAAAAATTTTCCCACTACTAGTTACTAAAGCTTTATGTGACTTGGACTGGTTAGGCAATACAACGCTCAATGCTTCAACTCAGGCTTTAAATTCGCACCTGATTCGTAATAATGTACCATGTTACTGCTTTCCTACAAAATGCCCAATAACTTTAAAATCGCGTTTAGATTTGGAGAACCCAAAATGGAATCGACACTATATTAAAACCAAATGTAATTTGCTTTGGTTTCTGACTTTTCAGGTATTTTCAGGGGCTTCTTTTAGTAGTTGACTTAAGTCCACGTACTGTATGAAGCGTCGCAGCCATATTCTCCGAACATGTAAAGCTGCCTTCACCTCTTATCATACTCGATGAATCAGTATGTATTTTCTCCGCCACCGCTTGAAGGAGCATCTGTCAAGACAGAGCGACAATTGTGAATTCACCTTGAGAGTTCATTACTAACATCAGATTTAAAGCTTGTCTTTTTGGTATGTTTCTTACGTGTCTATAACCCTCAACTACTAATGCTAGACATGGACGGTACGCTCCTCAATACGGAGGATATCTATACTGAAGCATCCACCATTGTGTTGGCCAAATACGGAAAGGGGCCATTAACTTGGGATATCAAGCTTAAACTTCAGGGATTGCCCGGTCCTGAAGCCGCTAAGACCGTTTTGAAACACTACAGGATTGAAGCCACTCCAGAAGAGTTTATGGAGGAAGCTTTTGCTGTACAAAAAACTTTATGGGGCAAAACCGCTTTTTTAGACGGTGCTTGGGAGTTGTTACGTGAACTCCAAGCCAAAAACATCCCTATGGCTTTAGGAACCAGTTCCAACTCTGCAAATTACAAAATCAAAACTGCCAATTTTCAAGAACAGTTTTCTGTTTTCAACGGCCACATTGTTCGGGGTGACGACCCTCGCATTCCTCCAGGGCGTGGTAAACCCAATCCAGATATCTGGCTTATCTGCTTGCAAAGCATCAACGACCAACGTAAAAAGGAGGGGCTCGATGAGATATCTATCGAAGAATGCTTGATTTTTGAAGATGGCATTCCAGGGGTCATTTCGGGGCTAAACTCGAAAGCTACTGTCATTTGGATTCCTCATCCAGACGCTCTCATCGAGCTTAACGGCAAAGAGAGGGAGATTTTGCCGGAGGGAGGCGAGATCCTTCACAGCTTGCGAGAATTTGACGCTTCGAAATACGGACTTTGATCAATATAGTTCATATGTAAATATTTGCCATATTAATATTTGTCATATAGATATTTGTCGTATAAATATTTGTCATGTAATTGTCACTACATCTTCTGTGTAGGCCGTCAGGTGATGCGTTTACGATCCGCGCACTGGAACCTACCTTAAGGTACCTTTACGGATTATGAAAGGAACAGACTCCTACATAATATCCATTGACTTACACGGGCCTTCTGAACTATCTGAATCAAATCTGCTCAACTCTGACTACCGTTTCTCTTCTGTGATAGTGACTGGATTTGACCTTGCCAACATGTCTCATGACCCATTAGCTACAATCGAGCCATTGAAGGCCCAGCTGATGGGAGAAGGAATCATTCGCTTGTTTCGTGACTTTGATGACTATAGTGAAAAGGGCCTTCTAGACAACGATCTACCTGGTGACGACACCATGGTGCTGATAATAGCAGTCCCCACATATTTCACCGCCACCGATATTCTTGGATTTATCGGCGACCACTACATGGAGTATATTACACATATAAGG
Organism: Metschnikowia hibisci; assembly: GCA_002374725.1. Taxonomy (NCBI): domain Eukaryota; kingdom Fungi; phylum Ascomycota; class Pichiomycetes; order Serinales; family Metschnikowiaceae; genus Metschnikowia; species Metschnikowia hibisci. The sequence goes on along the minus strand of NLAP01000005.1, from coordinate 527,275 downwards.
ATCTTGAAGAGTGAAAAGACAAATCGGTTCTTAGTGCTACTCAAGTTTAGTGATGCTGTGAAGGCGGCTGAGTTTCAGTACTATTACGATGGCAAACCCTTTAATTCCATGGAGCCTGAAGCGTGCCATGTCGTCTTTGTGAAGTCCATATCAATTTCTGGAAGCACTACAAAAAAAGGCCTGGAATCCCTTTTTCCTTTTCTCGTGCAAGATCCTTTCACCGGCTCTGAGAACATACACGATACACCAAATGCAGATAAAACTCAAATAGAGCTTCCCACGTGTCCAGTTTGCTTAGAGCGTCTAGATCACGAAATCCTGGGGCTTTTAACAATCCCTTGTCAGCATACCTTCCATTGCCAGTGCCTCTCTCGCTGGAAGGATGATACATGTCCTGTATGCCGATACACCAATAACATCCCCAATAACAACATTCGTCAGTCTGTTAGGCGACTCCTGCAAATAAACAGTCGAATGCAACTCCAGCAAACGCAGCAGACCATTTCGGGGAATACTGACCTGACTATGCGCTCGAGTGTGGAAACTTGTATGGCATGCCCAGTTTCAGAGAATCTTTGGGTGTGTCTCATCTGTGGAAATCTTGGATGCAGCCGGTATGCTCCAGAACAACATTCGCTTAAGCACTTCATAGAATCAGGGCATTGTTTCGCCATGGAGCTCTCATCTTCTCGAGTTTGGGATTATGCGGGAGATAATTATGTGCATCGACTCATTACCAGTGAATCTGACGGCAAGTTAGTGGAGCTACCCGAGAAAGACGATGGTACAAAGACAGGAACGTCTAAAATGGACAGTGAACAAATCGAGTCATCGGAACTATTGCTTTCACAGTTGGTCAGTCAACGTGAGTACTACGAACTTCTTTTAAAGGAAAAGACTGGAACCGAACGCACTAAGCGTGCCTCTTCGGTTACGGAATCCCTCAATAATAGTCGCAAAATCTCTGATTTGGAGGCCAAACTTAGTGAAGTGACGCAGGACTTAGACAAACTTAGACTTAACGTCGTGCCTGCACTCAATCGGAAAATTTCAATGAAGGAAATATCGTTGAAACTTGCTTCACAAGAAATCAACGAATGTAACGCGCTCAATGATGGGCTTTCCGAGAAAATCGAGTTCTTAACCTCCGAAAACAAGGAGCTCAAGGCACAAGTTGAAGATCTTGGAGAACAAGTCAAAGATTTGATGTTCTATCTCGAGTCACAAGCGAAGTTTAAGGATCAACCGGATGATGTAAAGGAAGGTCAGATTATCATGAAACCATCCAAGTCCAAAGCCAAGAAGAAGAAGAAGTAGTTGAACGATAAAGTCGAATGCCTATAGTCGTATCCGACTGAAACACATTGGTGTGGCTCAAAATAGCTTTTAAGGGAGCTACTTCACTTACGCTGTTCGTTGCCATTCGATTAATATAAGTAGCCAACTGCAAAATGAAAAATAGTAGGAATCTCTGTAGATCCAGCTATATTGTTGGTAACTACAAACCAATCCTAACAGTTAGGGGACCGTAGTAAGTAAGACTTTGCGTTTAACATAAGCCATGAAAAACATTTTGGAGAAAAACTCCCCTATGGTTTCACATCCTAACCCAAAATCAGGTCGTTGTCGATGTGGATTTTAAATCTATAATCAGCGGATTTCGCATCGTTATATTAGAAGCAGCAGAATTGCACCCATCGCGCGGTCCTGCACGGCATCTCATCTCCACCTATTTTTTTCTTTTCACTCTCACTTTCTACAACACATAGACATGGACTCTGCTACTAATGACAAGCTGAAACTCAGTAGCAGTGACGTGGCTTTTCCCAGAGGAGGCGGGACTGGGTTGTCACTGTTGGAAGCCAGACAAATCTCCAATAAAGCCACAGAGGACGTCTTGTTTGAGCAGACTGCCGATAAAAAGAAGAGAGTTCAGCCCGAAAGCAAAGAGCCCTACAAGAAAAGAAAATACGAGAAGAACAACAAGGACTCAGAGCCTGCAGCTAAGGAGAAAGTGGTAGAGGTGGAGCTCTTTTCGTTCCGAACCTTAGTCCCAGGTGCCCAAGTGCTTGGTCAGATCTCCCACATTTCCAAGCTCTATATGTCTCTTTCCTTGGGTAATAATTTGATTGGACGGATTCCTATAACATCGATTTCAGCGGAAACCACAGATTTACTAGAAGAGTACGAGGCCGCCATGGAATCGGACGACGAGTCCGACGACGAAAAGTCTACCACCATCAAAGTCAAAAGCATGAAACCACAACCACCTAATTTGGAAAATTTGTTCCACGTCGGCCAATGGCTCCGTGCAGTGGTTATTCCTAGCGAAGAATCAGAAACAAAAAGCATCATGCTCTCCATCGAGCCAGGACTTGTAAATGACTCTATGGAGGATGAAGACTTGGTTACTCACAATGCCGTCCAAGTGGCAGTCAAGTCCATTGAAGACCGTGGTATCGTTTGTAACTTTGGCCTCAGTACCACCAGTGGTTTTATTTCAAATAAGGCTTTAAAAGAATCTGAGGTGGACCTTCTGAAAGTCGTACCCGGTCTGGTTTTGCTCACCGCTATAGTGAGTAAGACTTCGCGCGTTTTGAACTTAAGGCCCATGGGCTTTGAGTCTGTCAGCGAAGACATGGCAGTACAAAAGTTGACTTCTGTTGATGCAGTGCATCCAGGTTGTATCATAGACGCTCTTGTCCTGGAAATCTCACCAGCAGGTGTGTGCTCGCGAGTTTTTGGTTTGATGGATGGTACTATGAATTTCCCTCACACCAACGCTGCATCTTACGCTGACATGAAGAATCACTTTGCAGTGGCTGTTACAGTTAAGGCACGGGTCATTGGTTCTATTATAAGAGATGGCCAGAAAAAACTTCTCTTATCGAGAACCCCAAAGTTGCTCGAGCTCAAAGACGGTCCCGATGAGGCAGCTGAGGCTTTCCCCATTGGATTTGTTTTTGAATCAGTGGAGATTGTTGGTTTCGATTCGGAATTTCTTTATGCGCTGACGGGAACAGTTTTGAAATGCGTGGTGCACAAGTCCAATTTGGACCCAGAGAAGGACGTCGACGTCCACTACAGCATTGGCACTAAACACAGAGCCAGAGTCATGAGTTATGGTAACATTGATAATGTTTTAATCACGACTTTCAATCCAAAGGTCATCGAGGCCCAATACGCTTCACCTGAGCAGATTCCTATTGGAGATTTTGTTACCGGTGCTGAGATCATCAAAATCATCCCTGCCGGTTTAATCGTCAAAGTTTGCGGTATGTTCGATGCTCTTGTTCCTACTAAGCATCTTTCTGATATCAAACTTGTATACCCCGAGAGAAAGTTTAAGGTGGGTGGTAAAGTCAAGGGAAGAATCTTGAACAGATACGGTAAGCAATTGCTTTTGACCTTGAGAAAGAGTTTGGTCAACATGGACGATGATGCTGTTATTCACTCTTTCGATGACCTCACCGTTGGCTTCAAGACTATTGGTGTGGTGGAAAAGTTTGTTGGCGGTGGTGCTGTGATTTCCTTCTTTGGTTTTTTAAAAGCTTTTTTGCCAAAATCTGAGATCTCCGAAACGTTTGTTAATGATGCTCTGGAATACCTTAAAATCGGCCAATCTGTGACTGTTAGAATTCATTCTATCTCTCCAAGCGATGGAAGATTCACTGTCACGTTGCGTCAAGCTACCGATATCACCGATAAGCAAATCCAAGCTCTTGAGGAGATTACTGCAGGAAGAACCATCGTACAGACTACCATTATCGAGAAGTCCAAAGAAGCCATTATCGTTGAGCTTGCTGATAACAACTTGAAGGGTATAATTTGGACTGGTCACTTGTCGGATTCCAAATACTCGGATAACAGAGTCATTTACAAGAATTTGAATGTTGGCGATACTATGGAGTGTCTTGTGGTTGATATTGACCACAAACTGAGATTGCTTACATTATCAGCCAAAAAGTCTTTGTTACATGCCGCCAAATCCGAAACCTTTCCTTTGCATTATGAAGATATTCACACTGGTGCCCTTGTTCCTGGGTATATCAAATCGGTTACTAACATGGGTATCTTTGTTGGTTTTGGTGGCAAACTTACTGGTCTCGTTTTACCTAGGAATGCCTCTGCTACTCCAATCGAAGACTTGCTGAAAGTTTTTTACAAGTACCAAAGTGTGGCCTGTACTGTTATTAGAACGGATGATGACAATAAGCGGTTTTTGTTGTCGCTCAATTCCTCCGAGTCTAGTCCGTTGAAAAACTTTAGACTTAAAAACCCACTTGATGCTTCTAAGAAGATGTTCAACGATTTTGCCATTGGTGACACGACAAATGGAGTTATCTGTGGCTTTGAGAAAAACCACATATCTGTTCGCTTGGCTGACAACTTGATCGCTAGAATTCATACATCTCAAGCCCAAGACTTGTCATCTATTAAAGACAAGCTGAAGCCATTCAGCAATTTCAAAGAGGGCCAGAAATTAAAGGCTAAGGTGATCGGATATCACAATGAGGTTTTGAACAAGTACTCCTCTTACCCCACTGCTGAGACCGTGATTGAGCTTTCCATTTTGAAAGACGTTGTGAAAGACACTATGCCATATAGTGTGTCGCGTGACAACATAACTATTGGCTCGACTCATCTTGGAGTCATTGATGGTTATAATGTTGATGGTGCCATTTTCACCCTTGCTCCAGGTTTGAGCGGTTGCATTCCTGTATACGATCTTTCCGCCAACATTTCTGACTATTACGACTTTGAGGGCAATTTTGGAGTGGGTACTATCATGAATATGAAGACTGTACTCTACGATGAAAGTATTCAAAAACTCATGTTTTCTGCAGAGAAGAAGCCCCTTACCGAAACATCGCAACTTAAATTGGGGCAAACATACCCAGCAAAAGTCTACAGTGTCAGTGACTCCAATGTTCTTGTTGAGTTGGCTCCAGAGGTGACTGCCAGATCATACATCACCGAGGCTCTCAATGATTATGATGACAAGTTGATGAAAGTCTACCAGATAGGCCAATTTGTCTTGGCTACAGTCTTTTTCAACGAAAATGGGAAAGTTTCTGTTAGCTTGAGGGATGAAAATTCTGCTAAAGATAAACCACTTTTGTCACTTGATACCCTTAGGCGTGGAGATGTGGTCAAAGGTTTCGTCAACGGTATCACCAGAAACGGACTCTACGTTTCTTTGGGTCGTGATTTTTATGCTTTAGTGAGAACTGTCAATATTTCTGACGTCGAGTTGGATGACTGGCAAAAGTATTTCACTCTATTCCAAACTGTTACTGGTAAGATTCTCCAGTGTGCTTCCGAGGGCCGTATCCTGATGACCCTTAAAGAAAGTGATTTAAATGGAGACTTATCTAGTAGTAAGGTGTTTGAGGATTTGAAAGAGGGTGAAGTGTACGAGGGAACAGTTTGCCGTGTTGCTGACTTTGGTGTTTTCGTTTCTTTGGATGGTACAGATCAAGTCAGAGGTCTCTGTCACAGATCCGAAATCTCTAACAACACTGTTGAAAACGCTGAAGAATTGTTCTCTATTGGCGATCGAGTCAAGGTGAAGATCTTGAGCGTCTCTAATGAAACCAAACGCTTGTCTTTGGGAATGAAGGCCTCTTACTTTGCTGACGCTATGGATGAGGACGAATCATCTGAAATTGAAAATGCTGCTGAATCTAACTCTGAGGATGAGGAGATGGATGATGCTTTTGACAACGAGAGTGACTCTGCCAGTGAAGATGAAGAACAGTCTACTGAGAAACCTCAAACTAAAAGCTTGGGACTTTCCACTAATGGTTTCGACTGGACTGCCTCTATTTTAGACCAGGCTGAGGATGACGAGTCTTCTGATGACGAAAGGGATTTCACTCAAAAGCGTAAGAATAAAAAAGGAAAGCAGCAAATTAAGGACAGAACAGAGGAGATGAATACTGGTGCGCCAGAGTCCACTGCCGACTTCGAGAGAATGATTGTGGGTAACCCAGATTCATCAGTACTTTGGATTAACTACATGTCGTTCCAATTGCAATTGGGAGAAATCGAAAAGTCTAGAGAAATTTCCGAGAGAGCTTTGAAGACAATTAATTTCCGTGAAGAACAGGAGAAGATGAATATCTGGATTGCTCTATTGAACTTGGAAAACAGTTTTGGAAGCGACGAGTCCTTGGACGATGCATTTAAGCGTTCCATTCAACATATGGATAGTTTGACTATGCACCAAAAATTAGTCGGCATCTATGTCTTGTCTGAAAAATTCGACAAGGCCGAGGAGCTCTTGAGAGTAATGACCAAGAAATTTGGTCAAAATGTCGGAGTTTGGGTTCAAGCTGGTTCTTTCTTCTTGGAGAGGAAGCAGACTGCTGAGGCACATGAAGTCTTATCACGTGCTTTGCAATCTCTTCCCAAGAAAGACCACATTGACGTTGTAAGAAAGTTCGGTCAACTTGAATTCTCCAAGGGTGACGCCGAACAGGGTAGATCATTGTTTGAAGGTTTGGTCACCGATGCACCAAAGAGAATTGACTTGTGGAATGTTTATCTAGATCAGGAGATGAAACAAGGTGACCGGTCCAAGGTGGAGTCTTTGTTTGAGAGAGTTTTGGCTAAGAAGTTATCCAAAAAGCAAGCCAAGTTTTTCTTCTCCAAATGGTTGACCTATGAAGAAGCCAATGGTACTGAACAAACTGTGGCTCATGTCAAGGCTCTTGCAGTTGAATTTGTTCAAAAACAGCAAAAATCCGAAGAGTAGTATTTGCTGTATACATTCAATATATATATATATTACTGACTCGAAAAAAAAAAATTATTTGAAATAACTTTGGAAGCAATAGGATAGAATGAGAATTACAAATCGTTATGTACTGGCAACTTCAGGGAAAAGCGCATCGAGAAGAACATCCAAGATTTCGAGAAGTAGATGCTTATTCAAGTAGTCATTTTGAATCATCTCTAAAAGATTATTGCATGCTAGAGCGGTGTTACGTGCCCCGAATATTCTTGAACAAGTCTGGTCCATGAATACTTGCAAAAGCGTATAAGCTTCTTGGCGAGAAACAGCCTGTTCTGATTTGGTTCTGAGTTCTGGTGACTCTCTGAACTTTCCATTCGGAAAAAGAGCACTTAAAGCAGAAGAGAAAACCTCCGTCACTTTCTCTTCTCTCTTGAGATTATTTTCCATCATTTGCTGGATGGTTTTCTCAATTGTGGACCCCAAAACTTGTTGTAAAATCACCAATAATGCTCTACCACGGAGCCAACTATTTCTTCCTAAATCGAACACAGCCAAAAGCAAGTCTGAGATGGGTTTAACGAAGGGAACGTTAAGAATTTCTGGAGTGCTGGCTTTCTCGATGTCATCAAATTGCTTCAATTCTCTCTCCATATCCTTTATATTCTGAAGAATCTTTTCATGCTTAGTGTACTTTTCGCTATCTGTTTTCAGTGACTGCTTTCTGATTGTGGGTCCCACCATTTTGTAGAATTTATTAAGCACAACATCAAGATCTTTTCTTGTTTTCAGATTAGAGCCACTGAATTGGAATGTCTCAGATGAAAGAAAAGTTCTGAAAGCTGAGTCTGAACAAACCTCTGGTAAATTGAGCAATTCTTGGAGATAACTCTCGAGAGCTGGTTTTCTCAATTCCGCTTGTTGGGACATTTTGAAGTTCAAGTAAGGTACTGATTTCTTAGGAAATTTGAGTTCTCGAACTGATGGGTATCTGCGTTTCAAGTACTCATTCATTTTGTAAAACTGACTGAACCGTCTAGCCACGACCCATCCAGCAACAATTTGATCCGGTGTTTCACTTGAATACTTCTGAACTTCGATCACATAAAGTACATATGGAATGTTTTCATCACTTCCAAAAACACAAGATTGAATACACACTTTGGATTTGCCATAAAGACTGTTTTCATTTTCTTGCACGATGTATTGTTGCTTTTGGAGCTCTTTTGAATTGATTTCACGTTCAAGACTTGCGTTGGACCTGCGAAGAATTTTTAGCTCAACTAGATTGTTTGTAAGCTCCGCTTTCTTGATCAATGATATTAAAATCTCACTTTGCTCAGACAAATTATTAATGTCATTGTTCAAAACATTGATTTGCTCAGCTAAGCTCAAATCTCCCGGTCCTGCAAAAAGGACTTCCAGATTACTTAACTCAGACATCTGCGATTCCGACATTTGTGCTGAAGTATTAAGGCAATCCGAAGAAACAGACTCTGAATCGGAACTTGCCTCGCCATTAATTTCAAATAATGCCGATAAACGATTTGAGGACCCTAAATTCAGAGGTTGTGCTTTGCTATTATCTCCAAACAATGAGCCTGATGAACAGGCTTCGTATTTCTTAGAAGATGCTTCAACTGATGGGATTCCTGTCTGATCGCGGAATATCGTCTTCATTTCATGCTGACTCAAATCAATATGACTGGGCGAGTTATCCATGATCTTCTCAAATGCAGACTCCACGGCCTTGACGACTTCAGGACTTATTGTAGATTCATTTGAAGCCTCTGTATGTTCTTCGTAAATCAATTTTGCCCGATTAGAATTGTTAATCTGGGGAATTGTGGGGAAAGCAGTTGAAGCAATTCGACGACTTGGCTTGGGAACAGCAGTCGATAAATCACCATACCTTTCCGAGAGGCAGAACTCAGGGTAAAATTGTGTCTTCATTTTGGCATACAAATCCTCCTGTAAACCGAAAAGTGCTTCACGAGCCTTTTGGTACAGATCTGCGTTAGAAGACTGAATATAAGCATCAATAGCTGTCCATACTGTCGAATCAATTGAGATCGACAGATTGCCGAAGTAGCGGGAATGTATTTTCTTGATATCGTCACCAGTGGAGAATTCCAATTGGAGCGTGACATTTTTGGCGCCGGAATCTTCGAGTGGCGCCTTCATAAGCTCAATATCTCTCCAAAGATCCAAAAACCCCTCACGGCCATGAGATTTAAGAAACTCTTTGAAAATTGCTGCATATTCGTCCTGGGAAATAATGCATTCGAAAGAAATCTGACCTTTGGTCTGGGCAAGATTTTGAATGCGTTCATTTAACCTTTTTTTCACCCGAAAGAAAAAGTCTGGCATGTTTTTGGGATTCTGGTCCAGCAGAATAGTATGAGATTCCAAAAGAGATTTTGCTTTTCTCAAATCACCCTCCGATGCATGCTCAATAAAGGACATCCATCTTGAAATGGTTTGCTGATTGAATTGAAGGGGAAGGACCGATAATTCGCCTTGGCTGTGTACCTGGAGTGCAGCTCGAAGTCTTTGGACCTGAGATCGATGTTTTAAATTTGCACCAATAAGCCTTACAATCATTTGGTTGTAAAAGTCACCCTCACTCAAAGCATCAAGCGCATTGGCTAGAACAGTACAGCTCAAGATCTCTTGTAAAAGCAGACAAACCAAATTATTTTTGTTCTCTTTTTCGGAGAGAATTAACGGAAGAATTTGCAGCATGCGTTTGCGGAAATGGGCCTTTTCATTCACTTTTTTGCCAGATGGGAGAATCAACGACACGCCTGCATGTAGATGACCATCATTGAAGCTTTGTGCCATAGCAAGTTTTGTTTCCATAGAATATGAAGGATCTTGATGTTTTGTAACATTTTTGAAACGAACATAGTGAGAGGTAATGACTGGAATGATCTCTAGCACCATGACCTGAGCTATGTCCACACTGGTTAAACGCGTGTGCAAATTGCGATACACATGATCCAATTCCAGGCGTAGTGAATCTTGAAACAATGAATCCTTAGATACTGACGAAAACCATCCATCAATGAAATTGCTGATGATGTAGTCGCTCAACTGACGCAAAAACTTGGAGATTTTAGGGGCATTTTCAAGCGCCGAACTATTGGCATATCCAGCAGAGGAAGAAGCGGAAACAATCTCGGACCAAGCTGAAGAGCTGGAGAGAAAACGAAATTTCTTCGGTGTGGTTCTTCGGTGTGATTTGCGTTCCTCTGGGAATCTGAATAGTAGCCACATTAAGATAAGGAAAACGGATAGATTAAAGAGAAGCCAAGGAAGCAAAAAGCTGACAATTTTCAGATTGGGAGAGACCATGATGCAGCCCAAAGCTATAGCAATAGCCGAAAAGTAGCCAGCCCATTCCGGCATCGAATGGCGTGTTGTACTCGTAAATGATAGTTAGTGTGTGTTGAGTGTGAGATATCTGCATACAGCGTGATCGATTAAATACGCTTATTCTGGATGAATATGGGGTACACGAGAAAAATGATAATTATTTATTTTTATATCGTCATAATTTTAATGTAATGATAATGGAAATAATTAAGGTCTTGTGATTTTTATTGGTAAGTTCACCGATGCAAGTAGTTCTAATGCTGTGCTAAACCCTTTTCTTTTTAGAGCTGGGGAGATTTTTTGAATCACCGAGGCTTCTTTTCTTCGACTTTGCCGTGGTGATTCTTTCTTTAATCTCTTTATTCTCTTTCTTCTCTTTCTTCTCTTTCTTCTCTTTCTTTTCCTTCTTCCTCTCTTTCTCCTTCTTCCTCTCCTGCCTCTCTTTCTCCTTCTTCTCCTTCTGCTCCTTCTTCTCCCGTTTGTGTATCTCTTTACACTCTCCCTTCTCCTGTTTCGCCCTTTCCTTTCTCTCCTTCTTGTTCTCCTTCTTGTTCTCCTTCTTATCACTCTTCAATCTCTCCTCATCAATATTCTCATGATCCTTCTCCTTCTTTCCACGGCTTTCCTTCTCATTCTTCATATTTTTCTCATTTTCACCTAATTTGGTTTGATCTAGCGTATTTCCAACGGTTCCCTTTAAACCCTCTCCTTTAACAAACATCTTGTATAGTGGCGAGGAAGCTTTGCGAATGTAACCCTCTACTTCAACTTCGTTTCGATCAAATGAAACTCCTTTGCTGGAGCTGCTGACTTCTAGTGACTTTAATTGCCCATCAAAGAGTCGCTCCCACCAGAGATCTGCATCGTCTTTATTGGCCCCTAAACCCTTGCTATCTTTTTTGTGTTTCACGAGTATTGGTTTTCGGAGACCTCCTTTTTGAAGAGCTTCTCCTTCTATCCATCCGTATGACTGGAGATATGAGTTGGCGTTCATCACTGTTTTGATCAGTAGTAATACTGGCTCATCGCGTGCGAATAGTACTTTCATTACTGGTATGCAGACTACACCCCAGACGTGCCGAAACTACCCTTAATACTCAAAATGTTCAATATAGCAATGAAATTTTCAAGGCATAAATTTGAATTGCTCATGAATGATTTTGATTTCGTTTTAATCCATATGATCTGTAACTGCTTGAGTATGAGCTACGCCTGCATAGCGCACGGTGATAATAATGCGAATCAATTCATGCTACTGTAATATGGAACTACACCGCCTTATAGCAGAAGTCGTCTCCGACCATCATCAAAACCCCTATACCCTCAAATCCTATCGAAAGCTATGTGAATATATCAAGAAGTCACATATCACTCCGCCCGTGGCATTCTGGAGAGTCAAAGGCTTCTCGGAAGCGCTTTCTCCACAGGACGTCAAAGCATGGGAAGATCAAATTGATGTGGAATTCATATCGGAATCTGACAGAGCAAAAGAAAAGACTGCTCTTTTTCTGCTCTTGATAACCCAGCTCCCAATCACTATCTACAAAGCAGCATATCTTGATCACTATAAGAATTGCACGGATATCGACCGAAATCTTCCTTCTTGGGAACTGATGGCTACAAAATTTTACCAAGAACAGGCCGCAGACTTCTGCCATAGTCAATTGCTTTTTGACCGATTAGTCAACAGTTTATGTGACGACGAGGCTTCTATTCTACTGTTGTACGAGCAACGAATTAGCATTCCCCACAAACAACTCACTGACACTTACCTGGAATTATCGTCGCTAGTGTCAAGACTTTTTCCAAATGACTACACTACCAGAATGCGTCAATACAGCCAAATCATGACCATAACCCAACGATCTCAGCGCTACTACGAGAAGCTTGAGTTCGACATTGCATCTGACCGTGGCAACCCGGCAAAGTGGGCTGAATATATGCAGCAGGTCCATAAATACGAACCGTCGAAGTTTCTATCAATATTCTACAATAGTTTGTACTATTCGGGGAAGTTTAGAAAGAATGATGACGCTTGGCACCCAATTTGGACCTCTGCTATCCTGATGGTTGACCTGCAATCAAGAGAAGAAATGACTAGCTTGTTGGACCTCTATTTGAAAATGTATCCTAATCGCCAAGGTCCTTACCGGGAACTCTTATATGCAAATGGGGTTGAGCTTGTCAATGTGAAGCAGCGGATTTCCGAAGAAAAGCTTGCTTTCGATAAAACGTTGATCAAAGATATTCTCACGGTTACTGTTGGAAAAATGCAAACAGGAGAATGCAATGAAGAAGATTTCTGGCCATATTGCTCTTTATTGGATGACGCTGACGACTTGAAATTTGCCATCTACCTTCTTTCAAATGATGGTAATTGGGTCAAGCGAATAACCGATTTCTTTACCAAAAAGTATCCACGCAATGCAGAAATATGGGGTGTTTCTTTTAGCTATCTCTCGGAAGAGGAGAAGACGAAAGTCATGGAGAATTACGTCCTATCAAGAACAAAGGATTATCTAAAGTTCGACAAGCCAGAACTATTCCTAGACATGATAAAGGCTCATTTTGGTACTAGGAGTACTGGGTACCTTCTCGAATTTAAATCCTTTTTACGGCAAGCATACCAAGAACTCGAAGCTGAAAGAGAAGACGGAGCCAGACCAGTTCAAATTAAGAGGAATGCAGAGAGTCTTGGATTCGATAACCTCGAAACTGAACCCAAACAAAAAGAGATGCACGAAATCATACAAGAAACCTCGCCAGAAACTAAGAGGTTGAAGTCGCAGTCATCTGGTGAAGAACAACACAGAAGCAGAGAACAATTTCGGATCAAATTGAGTCCTGTAAACCACGCCTCCAAAGAAGATATCGAGACATTTTTCAAAGATTGCGCTACTCCGTTGAGCATTGTTTGGGGTGAGAGCCCCGACTCTGTTTCCTTTGTCATTGTTGAGCTTTCTTCCGAAGAAGAGGTACTTATTTGCTTATCCAGACATCTCAAACCTTTACTTGGATGTCCGGTTAATATTGAGCGAATCCACGGAAACACTGTTTGGATGACCAACTACCCACCGGAATATCTGGCAGTTGAAATTGACAATTTGGTCAAACAAGTGTCTGGCTTCTCTCCTCTTTCCATAAGAGTTCCATCCCAACGTGACGGATCTGAGAGAAGATTCTGCTATATGGATTTTTCAGATCCAAACATCTCTCTTTCGGTGGCCAATATGCTTCTGAATAAAGAAGTGAACGGATACAAACTACATGCCGAGATATCGAATCCATCACTACGGAAGAGCAAACCACATAACGAATCGCTTCAGATTTATCTTCGCAATTTGAACTTTAAGGTATCCAGCGAAGAGTCCATCAGAGAGTTTGCCCAGAAATATGGGCCAGTGGAAGCTGTGAATGTTCCATTGAGCGATGCCAACAGAGAAAAGGGTCAAAAAAACAATGGATACGCTTTTGTCACGTTTTATTCTGAGGAATCAAGGCAACAAGCACTTAATTTGCAGACCGTCGAAATTGATGGTCGATTTGTTTCAATATCCCCAGTGAACACCAAAGCTCAGCAACAAAGACAAGCTTCTCATTATAATCAACTGTCCACAGTAACTATCAAGGGATTAGATGAGCATATGACTGCAGAACAACTCCGGAAGTTGATTGAAGAAAGAGTGGGACGTGTGGCCCGTCTACAACTTAAGCCAAGTAAAGGTATGGCTTTGGTGGAATTTGAGACGGTGAAAGACTCTGGAAAAGCGGAATTTACTCTTCAAGGCATGAAATTAGAATCTGGAATGCTCAAGATCGGGCCTAAAAAGGATTTTTTTGATACAGAGCAAACAGTTTCAGTACCTAAGATGATGCCTCCGTCGCTCATGCGGAGAAAGAGGAAGTGAGAGAAGGATATCATTCATTGGCATAGTAAAAACAAATTTTTAAACAGGATCAGAGAGCCCAGAACTTGGCCAAGTTATCTCCAGCACCATTAAATGCTAGGACGTTAGGGCTAGCTGAATCAAGACCGCTTATAACGCCGTGTGTACCAAATTTAATAAACTTGGCTTTAAAATCAGCAGGGCTAATCAAATTACCGGTAGAAAACTCGGAGTCAAGCTCAGGCTGTAAAGACAACAAGTAAGACATCAAACCTGTGACATGGGGTGATGCCATGGAAGTACCAGACATGGTCATGGTTTCCAGCCATATTCCAACAGATAGAATGTCAACTCCCGGGGCCTGGATGTCAACACATCTGCCCCAGTTCGAGAAATCTGCCTTTTGGTCCGCATTGTCGGTTGCACCAACAGTGATCGGACCAGAAGCTCTAGCGGGAGACACGTCACATGCATCCTGGTTCTCATTTCCGGCAGCGACGGCAACATGAATTCCGGCATTTGTAGCGGCATTCGCAGCCAAATCCAAAGCCTCGGAAGCACCACCACCAATCAGCATGTTAATTGTGGCACCTTTGTAGCCCTTTTGCTTGGCTTTTAACTTGGCTTGGTGATCCTTCACGGCAAATTCGATACCCTTGATAATATCTGAGGTGGTACCACTTCCCAAAAGATTCATGACTCCAACAGCCACCAAATCGACTTTCTTGGCTACACCATAAGTCTTGGAGCCGATTGTTCCAGCAACGTGACTTCCATGGCCATGTGCATCCAAGCGAAGTTTAGGGAAGGCAACAGCATCTCCCCAAACAGCTCTCCCCTCGAATTCAGGGTGCTCGGTCTTGATACCGGTGTCAATGATGTAAGCGGTCACACCCTTACCTCCGTCCGAGTCATAGATGTAATCGGTAACAGCTGGAGAGGGCAAATCTCTTTCTGAAACACGAGCCAAGCCCCATGGAGCATCTGGTTGGGATTGCACTTCATTGATGTGCATGATAGAGTCAGCCTCAACAAATTCGACCATAGGACTGGCCCGGATTGCATCCAAGAGCGCAGGTGGCAAGTAGCCAGAATAGCCTCTAAAAGACAGAATTGAGATGAAATCAAGTGCATTCATCATAAAATCAGTAGCGGAATCCATGAGGTCAGATGCAAAGTCCCGCTTCATGTGCATGGCAACTTGCAGAGAAACCCATTCATTGTGATTATTGTACTCACTTTCGGTATAGCCATCCTTAAGCACCACGATATACAGTTGTGGAACCACATTTAAGTTGTTCAGTGGCACTTGCGAAGTTGCGGTTTCCATGGGTTCTGCAATTCTAATAGGCTTCTCTGAGTTATCAAATTCCTCCTGGCTGTTACCAAGGTCAAAGATCTGCTCGGTGTCCATTCCGTTCAAATTGGGAAGAAGAAAGGCTTGGCAGGATGCCAAATAAAGTGGTAAAGATAACACTCGCATAGTGGATTGTGATAAGTATTGATGGTATAATCCAACTGGTTGAGTATGTAAAGAAAGGGATTGAGGGTGGCGGTTGCGAGATATCTATCTAGGGGAAGCTTATCGCGTGTCTGCAGGAAAGTGCGGAGCCAGCTGCTGGTTCGCAACGCCGATACATGCTGGTGTACGGGTGTACGATGTTGCAGCCAAAATTTGGTATGCTTATAGAGGGCAAAACGATTTGGGTCAAGATTTGAGTATGAAAGGGCGGGAAGGTTGTAGAGTGTATACAGGACGCGTATATGAGTAACGCTGATGAGTCAAAAGTAAAAATATATGCCACAAAAACATTTTTTTTTTTTTGATTTTTTTTTCAAAGTTGCAGAAACTTGGAGGAGGTTCAAGATCCTAAAGTGATTGTAGTACTAGTTTGGTATGATTTCAGCCGCCTTTAAGTGCTCTACCATGCACTCCCAGATCAGTATGCGCACACCTACATGATTTCGCACGCTAAAAATTCTTCACATCCAACTACCATGAGTGCTACCATTAAGTTGGAAAAGACCGATAGGAGAGATACTCTTATCGAGATCGAAAAAAAGTACCAGGCGTACTGGGAGGAAAATGAATTTTTCAACGTGGATGCCCCCACTATCGAAGAAGACCCAGAAGATGATGCTGAAGTTTTGAGGGAACGTCACCCCAAGTACTTTTCTACCATGGCTTATCCATACATGAACGGTGTTTTACATGCCGGTCATGCCTTCACGTTGTCGAAAGTGGAATTTGCCACTGGTTTTGAGCGTATGAATGGCAAAAGAGCCTTGTTCCCATTGGGTTTCCACTGCACTGGTATGCCCATCAAGTCTGCCGCTGACAAGATCAAGCGTGAGGTTGAAAACTTCGGTGCTGACTTTTCGAATGTTCCTGCTGATGAGGAGGATGAGCCAGAAGTTCCTGCAGCTGCTGCCAAAAGAGAGGATGTTACCAAGTTCACCGCCAAGAAATCCAAGGCTGCTGCTAAACAAGGTAGAGGAAAGTATCAGTTCGAGATCATGATGCAATTGGGACTTAAAAAGGAAGAAGTTGCCGCATTTGCTGACCCTCAGCACTGGCTTCACTACTTTCCACCTTTAGTTCAAAAAAACGTTTCTGATTTCGGTGGAAGAGTCGATTGGAGAAGATCTTTCGTCACCACTCCGGCTAACTTGTATTACGACGCTTTTGTTCGCTGGCAAATCAACAGATTGAAGGACCTTGGAAAGATCAAATTTGGTGAGAGATACACCATTTACTCCGAGAAGGACGGCCAGGCTTGTTTGGATCACGACAGATCTTCTGGAGAAGGTGTCAACCCTCAGGAATACGTCGGTATTAAGATCCAGGTCACTGACTTTGCTCCTGAGGCTCAAAATGTTTTCAAGCAGAATAACTTTGACTTGTCAAAAAACAAAGTGTACTTGATCGCTGCAACCTTGAGACCAGAGACCATGTACGGACAGTCTTGCTGCTTTGTCTCACCTAAAATCGAATATGGAGTTTTCAAGGCCGCTGATGGTGTCTACTACATTTCTACCACCCGTGCTTTCAAGAACATGTGCTACCAAAAGTTGACTCCGCAAAGAGGAGACTATAAGTCCACTTTGACTCTTAATGGTGCTGCTATTGTTGGTTCCAAGATTAACTCCCCTTATGCCGTTCTCAAGGACTTGAGAGTTCTCCCAATGGACACTATCTTGCCAAACAAGGGTACGGGAGTGGTTACATGTGTTCCATCTGACTCTCCGGACGACTACATTACCTCGAAGGACTTGGCCAACAAGCCAGAGTATTACCATATTGAAAAGGACTGGGTCCAAACCGAAATTGTTTCTGTCATCAAGACCGAGCGCTTGGGCGACAAGTGCGCTGAGTTCTTGTGTACCTCGATGAAAATCCAGTCTCCTAAGGATTCTGTGCAATTGGCCGCTGCCAAGGAACAAGCTTACAAGGAGGGTTTCTACAATGGTGTAATGAACATTGGTAAGTACAAGGGCGAGAAGGTGGAGACCGCAAAGCCAAAGGTGAAGGCAGATATGATTGCTAGTGGCGAGGCTTTCGTTTACAATGAGCCTGAAGGTCCAGTTGTTTCTAGATCTGGTGACGACTGTATCGTGTCCTTGGAAGATCAATGGTACATTGATTATGGTGAGGAATCATGGAAATCGCAGGCTTTGGAGTGTCTTTCACACATGGAGACTTTTTCAAAAGAGACCAGAAATGGTTTTGAGGCTGTTTTGGACTGGTTGAAGAACTGGGCTCTTACGAGAACTTATGGGTTGGGTACCAAATGTCCTTGGGACGACACCCAATTGATTGAGTCTTTGTCAGATTCTACTATTTACATGGCCTACTACACAATTGCACGTTTCTTGCACTCTGACTATTACGGTGAGAAACAAGGAAAGTTCAACATCAAGCCATCTCAGATGACCGACGAAGTATTTGACTACATCTTCACCAGACGTGAAGATATCAAGACTGATATTCCTAAAGAGCAGTTGAAAGAGCTCAGAAGAGAATTCGAGTACTTCTATCCATTGGATACCAGAATCTCCGGTAAGGATTTAATTCCAAACCATTTGACATTCTTCATCTACTCTCATGTGGCCATCTTCCCCAAGAGATTTTGGCCAAAGGGCATCAGAGCCAACGGTCACTTGTTGTTGAACAATGCCAAGATGGCCAAGTCTACAGGAAATTTCTTGACTTTGCAACAAATTACCGAGAAGTTTGGAGCCGACGCCTCCAGAATTGCTTTAGCTGATGCTGGTGACACTGTTGAAGATGCCAACTTTGACGAGGCCAACGCCAATGCGGCAATCTTGCGTTTGACCACGTTGAAAGAGTGGTGTGAAGAAGTTGTCAATAGCGATTTGAGAACCGGTGAGTACGACTCTTTCTTTGATGCTGCATTTGAAAATGAAATGAACTATTTGATTGAGCAAACCTACGAGCAATACTCTCAAACAAATTATAAGAGTGCTCTTAAGTATGGTTTGTTCGATTTCCAAACAGCCAGAGACTACTACAGAGACTCTGTATCAACCATGCACAAAGATTTGGTGATGAAATACATCGAGACTCAGGCTTTGTTGTTGGCACCCGTTGCTCCACATTTTGCTGAATACCTCTTTAAGGAAGTCATTGGTAGAGAAGGTTCCGTTCAAAATACAGCTTTCCCAAGAGCAAGCAAGGATATTTCTCAAGGCTTATTAGACTCTTTGGAGTACGTCAAGGACTCCTCGAGAGCCGTTCGTGAAGCTGAGAGTGTTGTTTTGAAATCCAAGAAAGGAAAGGCCGAAGTGGATGCTACCATGCCCACCAAGCTCACATTACTTGTGTCCACATCCTTCCCTGAGTGGCAGGATGAGTACATCGGCCTCGTGAGAGAGTTGTTCGAGAACCAAACCTTGAACGATAACAAGATCATCAAGGAAAAGGTTGGTAAGGACATGAAAAGAGCCATGCCTTTCATCAACTTTTTAAAGCAGAGATTGGCCAAAGAAAACCCCAAGACTGTTTTTAACAGAAAGTTGACGTTTGACGAGGGTGATTTGTTGAGCAAAGTCACTGATATCATCAAGAGATCGACCACTACCATCGAGGTGGCCGAATTTCAAGTCATCACTTTCCCTCATGGCGGAAAAAAGGGTACGGATATTGCTACTGGCCAAGAGGTCGAGATTACTGCTACTGGCAAAGTTGTGGATAGTGCAGTTCCTGGACAACCTGGTATTGTCATCACCAATATCTAGACTAGCTAGGTATATTAATACACATTAAAGTCATTGCTAAATTCACCGAGACGTTTTTAAAAGAGATGAAATTAAAGCAGCAAATAATAGAATTTTTATTCTATAAGCGAAACCTAAAGAAAGTATTAGGTATGTGTGCATTGATGTGCCATTCCGGTATCGCGTATAGATCATGCGGCTGTATAGTAACGGTCAGTGTCCTTCGAAGCAATGCATCAACTTGAAACAAATGGGCCAAAAGATGAAACATTTTTATGCAAGGATGATATCATCAAGTAAACCTCAAACAAAACCCTTCAACTGCCTCTTTAGACATAGGAAGGTTCGGGTTTTTCAAAAATGTAACCGCATACCTTAAAGTGTGATGGCCATTCACCATGCACTCCATTTGCGGGTGTGGTCTAATCTCACGCGCTTACCGGTTTCAGTAGAGCACTTTTCCACATCATAAACAACACCCCAAAAGTAAGTGAGCAACAACTCTCTTTAACCGAAAGAATTTGAAAAACGCTCACGAAAAATTCCCCAAAAGGTATTCGTTTAGAATCTAAAACAAAAACCAAAAGTCCAATTTTACCTGGTTTTTCGATCAGAACTCGGACCACAAATACCACATCCAAATCGGGGCCGACGAAGACGTGGAGATCGTCAAAACTGATACAATGCCCAACTTTCCTATATATCCCCTTTTGGGTAGCAAACCATCCTATGATACTCGTCTCAAGGATCCTAAGGAGAAAATTTCCGACGTGTATCTTGATGAAATCCTGCAGTTCTCCTTGACGGAAGAGCTGCCTGTTTCTGCATCCAGAAAAAGGTATCGGGAAATATCGGAGGATGAATTCCTCGATCTGAACCAGCTTAATCCTGAAACAGTCTCTCTTGACACGTTTGGAGAAGTCCATCATTTCCGGCTCCCAAAACGGCGTTTAACTGAAGATATCGACGCTAATCCCTCCATGCCGCTGCACTTCTCCTTAGATGACTCTCTGGCTTCTTCTTCTGGCTTCCAAGAATCCGATACTTCTCGTCTTTACACTTCAACACTGATGCCTGCGCCTACCGCATCCTGTGAAGTTGTTGACTCAGCGTTGGCTCAGCAGTTGGTGCTTCCGCTGCCTCTGGCGTCTCCAATTCAATCTGCACGTGACAAGCCGTCTGCCCAAAGCTCGTTGGAATTGCAGATGGCAAAGATTCCCACTAACCAAAGCGAGCTCATAGATATGATCAATGGGCTTAGCAAGTTTGTGTCATCCTCCAACAGAAGCCATCTTCTTTTCTCGCTACTACAACATCATACAAGACTGCTGCTTTCCTCGTTTAGGGAAATAATTCAAATGAGTCTTAACCACGATATACTTTCTCGGTTTCCCGTTGAAATTAGTGTGCATATCATCTCTATGCTCGACTTCGAATCTATCATGTCCGTTGCTCGTGTTTGCAAAAAGTGGCACACTTTGGCATGCAATCCAAAACCATGGCTCTACATGCTTCGTCAAGATAATTTGATTACATCCCCAGAAATGCAAGAAAAAGAGCTTAGGGACACGGAAAAATTGATGCGAGAATGGGGCTCACAGAGCTCGTATTTGCTGCAACAAAGTTATGCACAAGTGCTTTACAAGAAACGGTCGATTATTCTGAAACGTTGGATGGATCCTCTGTATGAGCCCAAACGTATTAGTGTTGCAGGTCATGGCACGAATATTGTCACGTGTCTTCAGCACGATGATGAAAAGGTCATTACTGGATTCAGTGGAAAACTGATTAATGTGCATTCAACACGTACAGGAAAACTTCTACGGCTACTCAAAGGTCATGATGGTGGAGTTTGGGCTCTCAAATATTTCTCCAATACTCTTGTAAGTGGCTCAACTGATCGTGAAGTTCGTGTATGGAATATCAAGACAGGTCACTGCTCGCATGTTTTTAAAGGCCACACTTCGACAGTTCGGTGCTTGGACATTCTACACCCTGTTCAGATAGGAGTGGACGAGAACGGGAAACCCATTGTATTCCCGGAAGTGCCCTTTCTTGTGACTGGATCTAGAGATCATAATTTGCATGTCTGGAAACTTCCTTTGGACAACGAATCTGATGATGCGCCTAAAGAAACACAGGTTTACGACTCGAAAGACGCAGAAAATCCATACTTAGTGACGATTTTGTCAGGCCATACCAACTCGGTTAGAACGGTGACTGGATACGGAAATATCATTATATCTGGCTCCTACGACACTACTGTTCGTGTTTGGGATTTGCTTGATATGGGCAAGTGTAAGCACGTGCTCGAAGGTCATACGGACAAGATATACACCACTGCACTTAATTTCGGAAGCAGACGCTGTTTTTCCGGCTCCATGGACGAATCCATCAATGTATGGGATATTGATACGGGAAAACTTCTTTACTCCTTGGAAGGACATAAGATTTTGGTTGGATTGCTTGAACTTTCCAAAAATTATTTGGTTTCTGCAGCTGCTGACTCGACGCTACGCGTATGGGATCCCAAAACAGGAGAGAATTTAAGCAAGCTTAAGGGACACAATAGCGCAATCACGTGTTTCCAGCATGATGCGCTAAAGATTGTCAGTGGAAGTGAACGCATGCTTAAACTCTGGGATATACAAACCGGGGAGTATGTTCGGGACCTTCTTTCAGATATCACAGGCAGTATTTGGCAAGTGAGTTTTGACCCTGACAGATGCGTTGCTGCAGTGCAAACAAAGAAAGACGATGCTGAGGAGACTTACATCGAGATATTGGATTTCAGTGCCCCATTGAACAATAATGCTTCATAGGGTATCTGCCGGATCTGCAAAATATAATTTACTGAGTTTCGAGAGCTTTTTGGTTGCTTCGTTGACATCAAGATTCCCTTCGTAGCTCCGTTTACCGGTAACTCTCAACTCTTCCACGCCAGTGTCACTTTGGTACTTTCCTGCAGGACCAATGTTCCGCTCCAGCCCAACAAGCATGTTGCAAAAGTAATTCGGGAAGTCAACATCATCCATTTCGCTTACGTACAAGCACCAATTTCGGTGTGTAAGTAGAACATCAGATGTTTCGGGGTGCAAAATGTGTTTCAGTGTGCAGGAGCGGCATTTTAGAACTAAGATGTTTTTCACTTCATATTGTGCAGTTTCGAAAGTCCAGCCACATGCAGCTGTAAAATAAGCTGCTTGTGGAATTTTCAGGTCAATAAGAAAGTCGGAATTCTCTTTGGAATCGCTGAAATACGAAGCCAAGAGCCACTGTTTGGAGACGGGCAAAATATCGGGAAGTGATTTATCCACCGCTTGGAATAGAGTAGCTGCAAACAAATGAATATGAGCATCGTCGAAAACTCCTTTAAGAGTAGTGACATATTCTGTCACCAATGCCTCGTCAGTAGTTGATATATGGGGCGGCAAGTAGTAGACTTTAGAAGGACACTGGAGACTGCGCCATGGACAGTTTTTGGAATGGGCCAGCAGGCTGAGTTTCTCCAAATATTTTTCTTTAAGCTTAGAATTAAGGGCGGCAATATCCGCCCATTCAAGGGGCATCACAGAATATTTGGGCTGGGAGTCAACCTCATTGAAACGAAGGATCATGTGCAGTTTGCAGGATACACATTCAAGATGATTTATTCCTTTTTTTGAATGGATCCATCCAGCTCGTGCACAATCAAGCTCGGTTAACTTATCGTCCTTGGTGTAGGGAATGCTCCAATACAAAGATGAGTAACTTCGGAGTCGCTGCATAAGCTGCTCTCTGGAAAAGGGATTGTATAGCAGATGGCATCTTTTCTGCTTCAACAGAGACTCGCATTGCTTGAGTTTGGAATGATGATATGCAAAATGATGCTTGGATTTCACCGAGCTAAAGAATTGGATATCGGGGTGAGAAGCGTAGCGGGCGGGAGTTGACGGCTTTGACTGAGAGCTCTGAGCCACCGATGGTTTGTTAAATAGCTCTAAACATTTGTTGAGGATTTTGGGTGTTGCTGCCGTGATGTCCATGATCGAAAATCAGTCGAGTGCTGCAAATGAGGAGTATATGGTATGAGGTGGAATCAGCACTGGAGTAAGATGTGGTGCGGTATTGAGTAGTGATGTTTGGTGCGGTATAAAGAATTGCAGCACCATTTGAATAAAAAAACAAAAAAAACATGATACTCATTAAGACACTCATTTGAATTTACCAATCATGAAAATCTATACCTCCCATTAGTCTACTCCTTCATTTTGTTTTTTGTTTTTTGTTTTTTGGCCGGGTCTCGTATGGGGGGGAGAGTCCTGTACATAGTATGGTGTAGCGTATGAAAAAACGTCCCTTCTCAAACAACTCTCATATACACACCACTATGGCCAGACCACAGTTGGAAGAAGTCAACGATGACGACATCGACAATATGGACTTTGATATTGCGCAATTTGATCCAAACCTCAAAACTCCCATTGCTCCTTTAAACAAGCCAATCATTACAAGATCGCAAGACGCTGAGACGCCGCCAGATTCATCCTACGAGTTTAAGCCATCAAGCGAGCCCTCAAACGGGATTCTTGATTCAACAAAAATCACCGAAGAAGATCGCAACTTAATCAAAGATATGCAGGTAATTTACCCTTGCTACTTCGACATTAACAGATCACACAAGCAAGGCCGCCGGGTGAGCAAAGAATTGAGCGTGAAAAACCCCTTGGCATTCACGATCGTTGAAGCATGCCGCTCTTTGCATATCTCATTTGTGTTCGAGATGGATAAAACCCACCCACAAGATTTTGGTAACCCTGGCCGGGTCCATGTTCAGTGTAAGAAGGAGGGGAAAGCGTGTGGACCTTACCAGACCAAGAGAGCGCTTTTCAATGACATTGCCAAATACTTGAAAAGTCATCCTACTACTCTAGAGAGTGTTAGTAAGAGTAGTGGGGTGCCATACCCTCGTGAATATGCGGTGAACTTTCTGCCGGAGGAGTTGCCTAAAGTCAAAGGCTTTCACATGAACACCATTGTTCCTGTACACTCCAACATAACCATGAAACATCCAATGACCAAGCTGATTTACGACCCGGAGCCTGAAGCAGTTGAGGCGCCTAAACCAGCCAAGGCGCCCAAGAAGAAGATTATGAGAGTGAGAGGTTAGATTTAGTATACAGTGGCTTACTCAGGAGACATTAATTCTTAGTTCACAAATAATATTATATTAGGCTGGCGCGTACTGAGCTCTATAACCCTTAATGGCCTCTAAGTTTTCGGCCGACAACTTGCTCTGCAAGTGCGTGATGATGTCGGAGAGAGTGACAATGGAGAACACAGGGATGCCGTACTTGGCGCTGACCATTTGCGTGGCAGATTTGTTGGTATCAACCGTAGTCTCTTGTCTGTCGAGAGCAATAATACAGCCCACAGTTTGGCCCTCTTCCGCAGCAATAATCTCGAAAGCCTCATTGATGGCGGTGCCTGCAGTCATAACATCGTCGATGATCAAGATCTTCTTTCCTTTCAAGTCACATCCAACAATAGAGCCGCCCTCTCCATGGTCTTTCTTTTCTTTTCTATTAAAAGAGTAACCCAAGCTTGCATACTTGGTGGAGTCAAGCTCAGCCAACTTGGCCACGGTGAGAGCAGCCAAGGGAATTCCTTTGTAGGCGGGACCGAAAAGGATATCAAATTCGATTCCGGAATCGATGATGGCGTGGGCATAAGAAGAAGCCAACGTTGACAATAATTTTCCAGTGTTGAACAATCCCAAGTTAAAGAAGTAGGGTGATTGACGGCCTGATTTGAGGGTGAAGGAGCCAAATTTCAAGGCCTGAGAGTCCAAGGCCAAATCCAAAAAGGAGGTTTGAAAAGCTTGCATATTATGTGATGATTTCTCTTCCAATCTCTTCAACTAATCCAAATTGCCTGAATTGGTACAGCAGAAGAGAGAGGAAAAGATGGGAAGGATGCGAACATTCGCTGCGACCGCTGTCCCAACATCTCGGCCTGCAGATAATACAGGAATATTACACAATTGTATTAAAAATTAACTTATGTAAAAATCATTTTACCTATGTAAATCAGCTACATTCAATATTTTTGCAAAATCAATATGATGGAGCTCTTAATTTAAAAAATTTATATAAAATGTGTGGGGTTTCACTTGTACATTTCGCAATATGTTACATTGAGAGTACTGCGTTGCCAAAACTAGGCCTTGGATTAACTTTCTGGAACTTGGGTCTAATTAACATCTGGGCCATCTTTATAACAAGATTTATATAAACAGAAAAGGAATGATAATAATCGTACTATATAAATATCATTGAATGATTATCATATATTCAAGACCGTAGATAAATGCTATATAATGAAACATTACCTTCAATCTCGTCCGTCTCATGTCTAAAACGGCTGCGATGTGATCCATGTGCGAACATGAAAAGGATACCACATGCAAAAAGAGCTCTCTGATTACACCGAAATTCTACTGGCCCTAGAAGCAGATCAACGAACTGATTTGGCGGTTCATCTATATCTGACACATCTACTACACAAAGTTAACCCGCTGTTTCCCAATGATCGGTGGGCTTCTTGGCCTAGACAGCAGAGAGTTCCAGAATCCTCCAACACAGAGTCATTTGTGGACTATTCTGTGGATAAAAACGCGTTTGGAGAACCTCAGATAATGAATGAAGGTATTGTTGATGATACAGACTTACTGGATGAAGATGCCGTTAAAGTTCAATTCAGGCGAATTGCCCAGAAGGTCCGAATAAGGCCGAAATACCTCCAGAACACCGGACCAAAGGTGGTGCTTTTAAATGAAATACATGCATTATTGAAAGAGCGGATCCGACACAAACTTCGAGGGAAATGCCTGGATGTTGATCTTAAGATAGAAGACTCAGAGATCATGCAAGCCATGGCCACGAAATTGGCCAATCGAGTGGCGAGTGTCATGCTACGTTTGAAGCTGCAACGAACCCGGCGCTCTTCAAATTATGTTTACCTAAAAAATTGGCAGGATATACTTATAAGTGATCTCCAAGATGGAAAAGTGCAAGGCGCACCAGAGTTACTTCGAACTCGTGAACTTTACCAGAGGTGTCGGAAAATCTTTCATGATCTGGACTATAATTACCAGTACGATGATGAAGACTACAAGACGGAAACCCCGGATCAAAATCAACAATTTGAATGCGTGCCGAAATTTGATATCATGGAGCATATACGGGCTCTAGAATCTGCGCAGGATGGCCAGAATGCCGCCAAAGAGACTAAAAGAGAGACAAGGAGAAAGAGCCAACTCAAAAAAAGAGAAGCAGTATCTGATCAAGAAAATCCAGAGAAAAACATCACCAAGAAAGCGAAGAGCGTGTCTTTTTCCTCGACGGTACCTTTACTGGAGCAGATGAAATTGCGAGAGGCCGATTTCCGATTCAAGGAGCGGATGTTTATACGCTTGTGGGACCAAGCGGCAGAAATGCAGCAATTGTCATGGGAACAATCTACTGATATCACCTATAAGCCACATTCTTTCCCGGGAGAGAATGAGCAGATGAAGCTTTATCGCAGCGACGAATTCAAAGATGTTAAACTTTCCCCCGATGACTTTGTTGTTAATGTAAAAAGAACATAGGCATGATTAAAGGAGCCTTTTGAGAGGGCACAAGCATAATATCTTGGAAAGACTGAAAGTTTTTTTACCAT
The DNA here is from genome assembly GCA_002374725.1 of Metschnikowia hibisci. Taxonomy (NCBI): domain Eukaryota; kingdom Fungi; phylum Ascomycota; class Pichiomycetes; order Serinales; family Metschnikowiaceae; genus Metschnikowia; species Metschnikowia hibisci. Next base: position 500,332 of record NLAP01000005.1, on the reverse strand, counting down.
CGAATATAAATAACTTTTGAACATTCATATAAATAACTTTTGAAAATTCATTTGAATACTGAAACCAATAATGTCTATCAGGTATAATAATTAATTTATGTACATTAGTTTGACTTTTGGATAGTGGAATGAATCTCGGTCCCGAAAATGACGTCCCAAAAGCGACTGGTGACACCAAAACCCATCTCGTAGTTTTTGTAGTGATGCTCCAAATGGTATGTCTTGAGATCTTGCAAAAATTGTGGTAACTTGGTGTGGTGCAACACATAGTGCGTGACATCATACATGATATAGCCCAAAGTGCCACCAGCCAAACCTGTGCATGCCATGTGAAATGGGAATAAACCAAAGACCAATTTATAGAAAGGAAATGCCAATAACACAAACAAAGTAGGAGGCAAAACCAAACGGTACCTATCCATTGGCAAGTAATGATGAACACCATGCAACAAGAAGTGCAAGGTAAAGGCATATCTGTGGTTGGGCAAATAGCCGTCCAAGTGAAATAAAAACCGATGTAAACCGTACTCCACAAGAGTCCACACAAATAATCCCATGAACCACATACTTAACGACGTGATGACAGGTTGACCTCTAAATCCCAAGTAAAATAAGTAAAAGTTGCAGGGCAACCAAAGAGTGGGAACAATCCACCATGCAGTCAAGGATAATGGCTCTAGAAAGTTACCAAACAAAGGTGCAGAACCTTTGCCGTAATGGCGAGGTCTGTGGACCTGATCCAAGTAGAATTCCTTGGAAAAATTGGACGTAAGCATCTGGGGAAGAAGCGGCTTAGATAAGTCTAAAAACATATGTTTCTTGGCATCCTCGGAATAATCTGTTTGAACTGAAAGTTTTTCCAATGCAGGCAACTCATCGTGAAACTCAGACATATCAAACTCTTCCTCAGCCTCTTTAGTGAGGCGGACTTCCACAGGAACGCGTTTCTTATTGTTAACCAACTCCTTTTCCTCTTCAGGAGTGGCCAAATATCCCACAAGCATTTCCTCATCGAGCATATCATATGCAGACTCTGAGTGTTCATGGCTCATCAGATCAGCCATGATCTCCGTAATATCTTTTCCGGCATATTCAAGAATGACATCTGCTCCGGCTGGATGTTCCTCGAGAAAGTTGGTCACGTTGTACACTTTGCGGTGGTAAAGCGTGACCCAGCAGTCTTTTTCGGTGTTGTGATTCGCAACTGCAGACACGGATAGAAGGGGAAGCGAAGGCATTTGGAATAGGTAAGCTTGTTTAAAAGATATAAGCCTATTTGCAATAGTTGAGCCTGTTTGTAAGGGTTAAGCCTGTTTGTAAGGGTTAAGCCTGTTTGTAAAGTACTTTTCTTATACAGGTCTAGACACTATATTAGAATCCGTTTGTATAAACTGTATTTGCTCTGATGGGAATTTATGCTCGTTTGGATGCTAAAGAGCGAGTATTTGTAGTGAGAAGTGGTGGCCTGTTTTTGTTTCGCGCAGAAATCGCGAGATGCGGAGCAGCGTGCCGGGCTAGGCATTTCTTTTTGATTTTCATGTGATGCATCCATTAAATCAAAACTCTTCTTTGCAATGCACTCTTACTCAATGCATTCGTAAAAGTTCTTATCCTTTCTTCAACGTATTCTCTATTGTCTTTTCCAGGCCCTTTTTTAAATTTGATCTTGCATTATCTTGCAGTTTGTTCCTCCTATGCATCGTTCACATCCAAATCTATCTTAATGGTTTCAAAATCACCATTTTCTAACTCTCCATCTGCCTCGAAATCAGTGTCAATATCTTGATCTCCAAGCAAGTTGGAATCTGGCTCTGGCTGACCAATTTCGTATTCTTCCAGGCTCATTTGCTGTTCTAAATGCAATGTATGGTCAACCAAATTAAGGTATGCATACATGAAGTTGGAGAGAAGCACCTGCTCTCGGAGCGATCGCTTGGGATTGGCGAGCTTAAGATGCGACAACCTGTAGATGGCTCTTTCGACATGCACAGGAAATCTGTAGTCGATCATGACCAAGGTGGATGTTGAAGGCGGAGGCAACGGAAATCCGAACGCAGAGTCGGTGAACTCTATAGGCTGATTTGCTTTGGAAGTTCGGCGAATGGTCTTTTTAAGTCTTTCTTGAACTTCAAGTGTGGATTTGGGCTTGCCATCATCTTCGGGTTCGGCCATGTCCTCGACTTCGGTATTTGTTTTGTCTTCAGTTAGATTCTTTTCTTCATGAATCTTGGTCATGCTCTTGATCTTCTTTTTAAGCCTAGACGTCTTTGAGCCATCGGAAACCTTCCGCTCCTCGTTGGTTTCAACATTTTTGTTTTCTGGCTCGACTTCGATAATTTCCTCGCTAGAACTCTTCCTGGCTTTTTGCAGCTTTGAAGATGTCCGGCTGGAGACTCGAGACAATGCTGCTAATTCTGACTCACTTTCTCCAATGCTATGCACGGATAGCCTGTCACGCGTATGCTTGTCTTGTGACGCTGATGAGCTTCTTCTCTTCTTAAAGAGTTTCGTAATGACGTTTTCCTTGCCATTCAAGTCTTCTTTGTTACTAGCGGCCGCTTTTCTTTCATGCAAAACCTCTGGCAGTGAAACGGACCGGGATGGAACAGGCACTGCTTGCTGCTGAGCCAGAGAACTCTTAGCATGCAGCTTTTCTTTAGACCAAAGCCATGTCTTTCTGCTTCTTTTTTTATGCTGATTATCTTCTTTGGCAAAAACTGGCAGCTCATTGGAAAGCGCCACTGATTCCTCGTCAACCTCCTCTTGGACTGTTGGTGCTTTATGTTCACCTCTAACTTCTTCAGCAATATGTACCGCTTTTTCATCCACAGGTGATTCTTGCAAAGGAGTAGCTAGTTCTACCGACTGCTTGTCTGTTGAAATGTCATCGGGAACGACGATGTCAGCGTCTTTTGAAATAGCTTCGGTCTCGGGTTGATTCCATGTTTTTTCGGAGTGCTTTCTGGCGTAAATCCCGTCTGGAATTCTCGAATCCGAAACAGCACGGAATTGACTGTTTTTAATTTCTCCTGCGCTTTCAGGCTCAGGCTTTTTCACGATGCTTGACTCGACGATGGGCGTACGCTTTTTGTCTTTTTCAGCATGTAGCTCACTCAACACTTCTTTCTCAATTCCTAAAGAATCATCATAACTGACATCGTGGGATGTCAAGTCAAAGCTAATATCCGGCTGCTCAGGTGAAGGATCTTTGATTTGAGAAGATTCCGATTCACGTCTCAGCTCGTGTCTCTCGCTCTTGTTTAATTTCTCTTTGAATTCATTGAGCTCATCTCTGAAAAGATTAAGGTTCTGATTGAGCTCTCTACTCTTCTCTCGAGCCCGGTGTTCCTTGGATCTGTGCAGGCCACCTCTGTATGACCTCCCATTAGAATAGCCTTGGTCATGCACTGCCAACAGGTCTGCACTGGCTACTCGGTGCATTGTATTAGGACCGTTTGCCATGGCCAAGTATGGCAGCCCAGAGAGAGAGTTCTCGTCAAACTTTCCCAGACTGAAATTTGCATCTCGTTTAGGAAGATGTTGACCATCAGGAACACGTTGAACACTAGGATGATGTTGGATATTAGGATGATGTTGGATATCAGGATGATGTTGAGCATTTGGGTAATTTCCTTGACTCTTCTCTGGAAAAGCAGTCTTATGAGCTGAACGACTTTTGTCTCGTCTTGCACTGCGTCTCTCCGAATGTTCCTTGCGTGTGAAATTCTCTGGAGCACTCCGGTTATGCAAATCTTCTCGGGATAAAGTTCTTGAGTTTCCTCTGGAATAATGCTCATTTCGCTGTGGAGCAATTTGTGGACTTGATCGACCGCTGTGCCTTCTATGTTCTCTGGGCGACGGTTTGTGCTGCTGCTGGTATGGATAAGGCTGACTCTGTGGAGGTGGGCCAGAAACCGCACCATATGCTTTGGGACTCAACTTGCGTTGACCATACTTAGTTGCATGAATGTTCTGTTCAATTGAAGCCGTTGACAGGGTGGTGAGATAAGGAGAGTCCTTGGACGCAAAGTCGGCCATGGAAATTATTTCTGGTGAGCCTGCATTTGAAGTAGTCGGACTCTTAGATGACAGCCTTCTGTAGCTAAAAAGATATTGCGAACTTCTTGGGTTAAAGCTCTGCACGCTATTTCTGGAGCTGCATTGGGATTGAGGTGAAGTGGCGCCGCTGGCAAAATCGGTAGTGAGTGAGTTGTTCAACGAATGTCTGAGTTCCGCCAATTTGCCTGCTTTTCCACTCTGTAGTTGCGAGCCCAAATGAGATGTTGATGGATTCTTCCTATAATCCAAACGACGACTGCGTTTTAAAGCAAAATCCTCCATTGGACGTTTGCTATTTGATGGGCTGCCGTAGGGACCAGCACCCATTTGCTTATAAGGGCGCTGAGAGTGAGAAGGCTCACTCATATGCACTTGTGAAGGTTCATCCCCAAGATCAAGCATTTCAGCTTGCGGCGATGAGTAGCTGGCGTTGCCTAGCTTGTCAAAAGCAAGTTTCTCAACGTCGGAGTAGCCGATGGTAGAAGTTGAAAGCGAGCGGGCTAAGGCAATGGCGTCGTTAGAATCCATACCAGCTAAACGCGACATTGCCTGCAATTCTGAAGAGAGTTCACGCAATGACGGATTCATGGAGTCGGCGTTAAAACTAGTCTTGATGGCGTCAACATCATTTTCTTCGTCATCAATATCATCTGTAGTGGAAAGCGAAAGCGATGACCGTTTGGATCGGTTGGCTGACTTCAGTCGAGTAATCTTGCGTTCCAATAACTCGTCGATGGTGGTTTTAACGTGGTTTTTAAATTGCTGGGGATTTACCTCGGGATGAATATTGGCTGGCACCCAAATCGTCTCTTCGCCATATGCTACATCAGCAGTAGAATGAAGCAGCAGCAGCAGATCACCAGCATCACTAAGCAGGGCTTGTGGCTCGAACGATGACTCCGAATCATAGAATTCCAACTCCGTTTGTGAAGTCCCTTTTTCAGGCAGCTCAACGACAGAAGAAGGAGACGAACTGCGAGGCGACGTTGAATGGGAATCTGAGTAAGAATCAGAATATTGATTTTCCACAACAAGAGAATAGTGGGCGTCAGGGGCCGGGATATCAGGATCTGAGTTCATAAGATGGCCAAAGGAAAGACGCTTAAGCGCCGCCACCATACGCTTTTCTTGTTCTATATCCTTAGCCGCCAGCTCATAATTAGCCGCCAGGTTTTTAGCAGGAGATGTCAGCTTTGAGCGAGACATTCATGCACTGGAATGATGATAGGATGGATAGTAGCGGCAATAGATGTGGACGCGGCTAACTAGAAGGGATCGACAGATGTTGAAGGAATGGACAGGATCAAACTGGATTAGGAAGGTTTGGGTAGATATTGAAATGTTTGATGCAGATTGTTGTTTCAGGTGAGTTTCAGGTGAGTTTCAGATGAGTTTCACTTTTCCACTGGACCAGATCGACAATCAGGGCAGTAACCAGGACACCTCGTGAGAATCAATGCTTTTCGCAAATCGTGTGCAGGGTTTACAGGCGCGAAGCCGCCCTACGCTTCCTACAGTTTTTACTATTCAAGTTACGCGCTTTAATTCTTTCTAATAGCCAATGCTTTGGGATGTCCCAATTTGGTCAAAATGCCTCGGATCATTGATAAGTTATTGATGGTAAGAATAAATCGATATTTAATCTCAAAGGTAATTAGTAGCATTTTAGGGACTGGTGAAGCAGGATGATTTTTGTCTCATTCCGCACCTATGTACATTCCCTTAGGTTTACTGTGCGGCCACGTCCTTTCCTTGAAGATGGCTATCTCTCAAGCTCCTTGCATCTCTGGATAATTTTAAATGCAATTTTTTTCCCATCAATTATCACATTTGTAGCACGTGTTCCTGCAGATGGCATTTGTTGCACCCTCAATGAGAGTATACACTCTTTAAGTAGTGCTAAAGTTTTAGCGAGCAATATTGTAAGTGCTATAAATTTCACTTCCACGCTTTAAAATTCCAGAAACACTATAGCTTCACAATCAAAATCACAGGTTAGTCTTTAGAATTGCGGCCCGGCGGATAGCATTGTTGAAATATTCAATATTAATGGTTCATTGTTCTTTTTTCATCGTTCATTATTCATTGTTCATAGGATGTTCCAAAATGTAAACGCACCAATGAAGAGCATGACAAAGTACACAATAAACCATTTCGGGTGATCTTTCCGCCAGGCCACGTCTGGAAACCCAAATAGGTTACACATGGAGTGCAAAATCACGGTGGCCCAGAAATTGAAATGGGTATCGAAATAAGTCTTATTGCTTAACCATCCAAATGCAGTGGTGTATGCAAATTGAAGCACCACAGTCACCAACACGGTACTTAAGTTTTCGCCTTCATGAAAGTATTTTGTATAACCATGATGAACATGAGCAATTCCAAAAAGTGCAGGCGTAACTTTCATAATGGCTGATCTCAGTAACTGGGGATGAAGAACGCTGATCACTGAGGCTCGGAAAACAAATTCCTCGGTTATTGGAGCAAACACGTGATCCCGGATTCCTTGAATTGTTGTAAAATTATCCTCAATATCACCTACCATCAGACTCCAATTGTTGGTGTACACATAGTGAGTTATAGGGCCCATGTACAACACCAAAACCTTTCCAATGACCATGACGATATTCAACAAGTCAAGACGCAAATTTCCCGATTCTGAATATCCAGGAATAATACCAAATTGCCGAATCACCGAGCTATACTTGGCTCCTTTGAGGTAACTCAATAAAAGTGGCAAGCCAAGGAGGATCACTAGACACAATAGCATCACTCTTCGGATACGGTATCGAATGACGGTTTCGTTATTGCGGGGAAGAAGAGTTATTTCTGGCGGCTCCAGAATTCGAATCGCCGCCACATACGAAACAGACAAAAGTGCCGCCAAGAGTAACATACCGTCCATGATGCTCCTCAATGTTAGCTACTCAAATCTACTGGATGCTACTCCATGTCTCATGCTCTGCACCCGCACTCTGTGCCTGCACCCACACTCTGTGCCTGCACCCACACTCTGTGCCTGCATTCACTCTCTATGCCTGCACATACATATTATACCTGCACATAGTGCGTCCCCAGATCTTTACCCTCTATGGGTTTCACTTGCCTGCACTTGGCGCGCCGGGCGAAATTCGGCCCGCGATCCAATTAGACGCGGCATTAACTAACTGAGTCATAGAGCTCGTTATCGGTGCGCGGGTGCAGGACGCTTTGTTGTGTATCGGGCCGCAAATTTTCAGGCGACCCCAGAAACTTCCACACCATGATGTTAGCGTCCAAATTATTAAGACGGGATTTTGCCACGTCACGGCGCCAATTTAGGGGCCAAAACCTTACGGAGAAAATCGTTCAAAAATACGCAGTTGGCTTGGCTCCAGGAAAACAAGTCTTTAGCGGCGACTACGTATCTATCAAGCCAGCACACTGCATGTCTCACGATAATTCATGGCCAGTGGCCACTAAGTTCATGGGACTCGGGGCTAAAAAAGTGAAGGATAACCGCCAGATCGTCTGTACTTTGGATCATGACGTTCAAAATAAAACAGAGAAGAACTTGGAGAAATACCACAATATCGAACAATTTGCAAAAGACCAGGGCATCGACTTTTACCCGGCCGGCCGTGGTATCGGCCATCAGATCATGATTGAAGAAGGCTACGCTTTTCCACTGAATCTTAGTGTGGCCTCCGATTCCCATTCTAATACTTATGGTGGAGTTGGTTCCTTGGGCACGCCAATTGTGCGTACTGATGCAGCATCCATATGGGCTACTGGCCAGACTTGGTGGCAAATTCCCCCTGTGGCCAAGGTTGAGCTTATGGGTAATTTACCTGCTGGTGTTACTGGCAAAGATGTGATTGTGGCACTCTGTGGAGTGTTCAACAAGGATGAAGTTCTCAATCATGCCATTGAGTTTGTAGGCGATGGAGTCAGTCGCTTGCCTGTTGATTACAGATTGACTATTGCCAATATGACTACTGAGTGGGGTGCTCTTTCGGGTCTTTTCCCCGTGGATCAGGTTTTGGTAGATTTCTACAAAGGGCGCTTGAAGCGCTTGCCCCAGCCACACCCTCGTGTCAATGAGCAAACTGTGGCTGAATTGGAAACCAATCGTTTGGCTTCGGATTCTGATGCTCTTTATGCAAAGCATTTAACGGTGGATTTGAGCTCATTATCGCCATATATTTCGGGCCCCAACTCCGTTAAAGTGTCAACGTCTCTCCATGATTTGATACAACAAAATATTAAAATTAATAAGGCCTACTTGGTCTCATGTACCAATTCTCGTTTGAGTGATATCAAAGCTGCTGCTGATATTATCCGTGGCCAGAAAGTTGCGCCACACGTCGAGTTTTACGTGGCTGCGGCTTCTTCTAATGTTCAAAAGGATGCTGAAGCTGCTGGTTACTGGAAAGATATTTTGGAGGCCGGAGCCAAGCCACTTCCTGCAGGATGTGGTCCATGTATTGGTTTGGGTACAGGTCTTCTTGAGGATGGCGAAGTGGGTATTTCCGCTACCAATAGAAACTTTAAAGGTCGCATGGGGTCCAAGGATGCTTTGGCATATTTGGCTTCGCCTGAAGTGGTTGCTGCATCTGCTGTTTTGGGAAGAATCGGGGGTCCTGAAGAGCTCACTGGTGAAACCGTCAAGCCCAATTCAGACATTTTGCGCAAGTTGGAGTCTTCAACATTCGAGACAGAAGCCGATACTGATGCTGCCATTGAAGTTTTGGACGGTTTCCCCAAGTCTATTGAGGGGGAGTTGATCTTATGTGATGCCGACAACATTAACACTGACGGAATTTATCCCGGAAAATACACTTACCAGGACGACATTCCCAAGGAGAAAATGGCAGAGGTGTGTATGGAGAATTATGACTCCGAGTTCAGAAACAAGACCAAATCCAGTGATATCATCATCTCTGGTTATAATTTCGGCACAGGTTCCTCCAGAGAACAGGCTGCCACAGCCATCTTGGCCAAGGGCATGAGAATGGTGGTTGCCGGCTCTTTCGGTAACATTTTTTCCCGAAACTCCATCAACAACGCTTTGTTGACGTTAGAAATTCCTGCTTTGATCAACAAATTGAGAGAGAAGTATGCTGGCAGCGATGAGCTCACCATCAGAACAGGCTGGTTCTTGAGATATGACGTCACCAAGGCTTTGGTCACGGTACTAGATGCGGAAGGTAACGTTGTTTTGCAGCAGAAGGTTGGCGAATTGGGAACTAATTTGCAGGACATCATTGTCAAGGGCGGCTTAGAGGGATGGGTGAAAGCCGAGTTGCAGCAATAGCATTCTAGATAGCATTATGTACAGTATTTATTGAGAAGTGTAGGCTGATGAGAAGCACCACTAATATCTATTAAAGTGTTTGGGATTGTGGAAATACTCAATTCGGAAAAAGTTCCAATTATTCATTGCCATAACATTATTTAAACTGGAGTTTTCAAAAAAATTTGGGGCATACTGGGAATTGAACCCAGGGCCTCTCGCAGATTCGACCAAGTAAACTTGCGTACCCAAAGCGAGAATCATACCACTAGACCACACGCCCGAATTGATATTTAATGAAGTACAATAACAATATACCTATTGAATGTAAGTGATCCTTTTCTCATAAACCTTGTGTTTGAATTGCCTGAAAATCACCACGATTAAGATAGTTATTTGGCATAAAAGCGTTGTTATGAGCAAATTGTCATCCATCTGTTCCCTGCATATAAGCGTTCTTATAAGCAAATGAGCTTCTTCAATTTCCGTACATCGTCTCGCCGGAACTTCTCTGCTTGAAAGAAGCTGTTGTTTTCACATTACTAGGCTGATGTTCTCCATACAGGTCTTGAAAAGTTGACGTAAAGATCTAAGCGAGAGTTTAACAAATACAACAAATACTTCCAGAAAATAGATTTACCACAACTTTCAATGCACTCCTGATGTAAAAGATATCTTGTAAATTCCGTGTTGCTTGTTGCTATTTCGGCGTGGGCGGAATTTGCATTATAAGGCAATAATGCGGGGAGTATGCATAATTCTGCGAAGAGTGAAAAGTGCATCGAAAGATGAAATAAGTACCTACAAACAACTCTAATCTATTTCTGTAATAAGTATAAATAACTTTTAATCTGAATCGTCTATTCATGTAATCCTCACCCAATCTGTTTAATTTATCTTGTTATACATTCCATATCGGATGAATTTGACGCCCACCTCTAAATAATGTTTGACATTTTTAGAAAATGTCACGGTAGCTTCAGTAGACTCCATCACAACTCTAACAATCGCCTGCACTCCTGCACCTAGACTGGCCCGAAGCTGGACTGCCAGACTATATATGAAGCTGAAGACCACCAAGTAGCAGTAGCATAGAAAAACTAAGGGCGATAAAAGGATTGTTTTGATCATAATGATCGCTTCGTGAGACTTCCCCTTCAAGGTCCGGCACAAATGTTTTTGATTTGCTTGAGAAAATGAAATGTAGAGATTTGATGGGACGAAAAAAGCTGGGAATAATGTGGCTAGTGTAGATGCCGCAGTATATAACCATTTGCTGGTATATGAATAGCGAGTCATGACGAAACTGGAATTGCCGCTTGTTCCCCACAATTTCCGGCATATGACTCTCGGTACTGCACACAAGACGTTCGGCGCATGTTTCGAAAGTTGCTATTCTTGTTTTGGAGAACAGAATTGGTCAGTAAATTCACTCTTTCGCAAGTTGAGACTTCAATTCCCGGGCAAAAAAAAACCGTTATCATGCGCCAGGTGTGTATCTAAGTAATAAGCCACGCTGCTAGCGAGAAAATTCGCCACACCGTGCGTCTTATTCCGTATCTCGCTGCAGCAACCGTCAACCTAATTTCGAGCAATTTCCATCCACCCACTTAGGCCGAGTTAAACAATAATTGATGCTTATTTTGCAACTCGTAGAAAAATGTGGTCCATTCAGCCGGTGCATTATTGTTTTTTTTGATAACGTCATTGATAACCTTGGAGAATCGAATGACATTGCGAAGAGTATCTTCGTGACTCTCTGTTTCTTGAGTGCTGGCTTTGGCCCTTAATTTGCGGTTGATGATTTTGCCAAGTGCAGTAATAGCATCTCCAAAATTGTTCACTTTCATCAACACATTTTCATCCGTTTGTACTAGTTGTATCAAGATGCCAATAGTAGAGTTGATGATATCATTTTCGGAATCTCTTAACCCTTTACAACAAAGAACTTCAAAAAGTTTGACTTCGTTGATTTTCACAATGAAATCGGACTGGATAGGATCATCATTTATATTGACCACTGCATTGATAAATTCATACCCCAATTTGCGCACTTCCAACCCTTCGTCCACAACGTATTTATATGGACCCATCGGAATGACTTTTTTGAATTCCTCCTTGGCAGCTAATTCATCGTAGATGCAAGGTAAGATCACGGGGTCAATGATACAAGCAAAGCCTTTGATCTTTATGTACACTCCAGTGAGAAGAGTACTAATAATGGCCAGCTTAAGTTCGATATTAGGAATGATAAGAAATTGAACCATTCTCTCAACATTTTCGATATCAAAAACAAAAGAATTTTTGTTCAAAAGTTCGTTAACTATCACCACAACAGTATAAATGAGAAATTGATTGTTTTGATTGCCCTGAGAATCCAAAAGTTGCTGAACTTCTTGCTGGTAGTCGACCGAAGTGTCGAGCTCGATAATCTTGCTCAATATCTCTCCGGCTAGCTTTAACTCCGAAACTCTTTTGCTGTTGAGTTGACCTTCTTTTTTGGTAAGCTCGTCAAGGATGTTATGCCAAATGTCACGTAATGAATCTGTTTGATACTGTGACGGATTTTCTTTCAACACCTGCTTGATGGCCACCAAAATAAGGATTTTTTTGTGCTCATTCATACCTTCATCATGGTAGTATCCTAGTAAAGTGGGCAAATAATAGTCGAAATCACGAAGAATGAGTAGACCGAGAGAGCGTGCAGCCGCAAGTGCAATTTGGTCATTTTCCAGGTTCAAAAAGGCAAAAAACTCATCGAATTTGATGGATTTGAGTTCATGCCGCGATGAAATACAACCCAAGAAGTGAATGCTGAATATAATCCTATCAATTTCTGTAGATGTCGAATCAATCAGAAGAAGTTCATATTCAGCTTTTTCGACCTCCGATATCAACCCCAATTGGAATACTAAAATGGCCATAATTTTAGCACTGATAAAATTGCAAAAAACAAGCGATTGCATAGCAATATCGTAAATCCGTTCACCTCCTATAGTGTTATTTTCACAAATAGACTCAATCAAGTTTTCAATGGGCCCGACATTTATGTTATCGACATCAATTAGCTTGACGTTGATGACCGAGTCGACTAAAACTCGGAAAAAGTGCTCATCAGCTGGGATGAATTTCGTAGTATGGCAGAGAACACTAAAGCATGCGTTCATAAGGATGGTTTCTGGAGTTTTTGTGATCATTTCCAATAACACTTGTTTAAATTCGTCCACGAGATCAGCTGAAGGTGTAACGTTTTCCCGAATGGGACTTAAAATCAAATCCAAAAGTCTCAAGGATGGCATATAGAGAGACGAGTCGCTCGACTTCAAATAAATCAAAGTTTTGGAAAAAATTACCTCTTGCAACTGAGGCAGCAAAAATTCGGGACGTGCCAAAAGAACCTTATGAAGAGACTCGAGGGTAGAATTCATCGAAATCTCGTATGCAAGGTATTGGAGAAAAACATCTACCGCCAAAGTGTTGTTTTCGTCAGTCAAAGGCACATGCACTATAATCTCTGTAGAGGACCGCAAAAGAGCCTGTCTCAAGTCACTTGGGTATTGACGATTAGAGACTTTTTCAACTATCTTAGGGAAGAAATGAGAATTGAAAGACTGTACCAACGCTTGGTTTGTTGTGCTTTGTATGCAAAGGATTTGAAGCACCAGTAATACCTCAGAGAGCAAATTATGATGGATATTTGGATTGCTCAAAGATTGGTGTATATCGTTGACAATGTTTTGAGTCAAAATGGGAGAAATCTCGTTGACATTGTATTCCTCAAGAATCAGCTTATAAAGACGTGCAAGCTCTGAAAAATTCTGCATGGAGATATCGAACTGTAAGAAGAATTCACCGAGAAGACCTAAAGATTCGGCCAGAAAAGACCGATGACCCACTACCAAGGCTTCAATCAAGGATTTCGTTGTTTTGAACCGGACGATATTTTTCTGGGTGAGAACAACCGTAAAAAGTTGCTTTTGAAGCAGATGAACGAATTCGTCACTTGGAGAACTGGTTTCTTTTAAAATCAACACACAGCATGCAATTGCTTCGTCAGAAACATAATCAACTTTGTCACCAATCAATAAACACAATTGTTGAAGGACTTGAGTGGGAAAAATCAGTCCAATGAGAACACCATGGTTTGTGATGATAAATTTGATGTTAACAAGAGCACTAAGACGTAATTTTGCAGCCAAAGCATCATTTTCGCCAGTGCCTTCATATTGCTCAATTTCTTCATCTTCAAAGTCAAGGTCAGAGTCATAATCCGACACATAATCATCAGATTCATCATTGTCTCTGTCTGCAAATGGATCATAACTTAAAAAGGTTGCCACTGTTGTCATAATTGCTTGTAACTTTTCAATTTCCTCATTTGGCACACAAACAATCAACAAAGATAAGGTCAAAAGGCAAGTTTCTCTAGTGCGATTAAGCTGAATTAGTTTGTCCACATCCAAATCTTCAAGACTAACCACCAACAGCTTCAAGTCAAGAGCATCAACTATGACTCTAAAAACAGAATCAATTGATTGTGGACTCAAGCATTTTTGAGCACGGGCAAGTATCACTTGTGTGAGTATAAAGAAAGTAGAGCGCATGGTATGCACATAATCAAGGATTCTGACAATAAGACCATCGTAAAATTGAATTTTTTCCAAAGCATCAACGGTTTCAAAGTGTTCTAAGCACTGGTCAATTCCCACTATGGACCGCTTAACCACAATTCCACTCAGCATAAAAGCTCTATCTATTAAAGAGTAAACAAGCAGAGATAGTTCTTTTATCAGTAAAACATGGCCCAAATTGCGGAGCAAATCAATCAAAATTTCAACCCGATCAATAGTAAATGAGCCGCCGTCCATTATGCGAGGTACCAATAAAGCAAATACCGATTTTGCTAACAGGCTTTGGAATCGAGAGCTGGATTCGTTGAAGATATTCCGAAGAGCCAAATGTGGCACGGATGTCAGAAAAGTCAGATCATTGATTGTATGCTCCAGCTTCTCATACAATTGCTCCACAATCAGTAAAACGTCGTTATCGGAAATATGGCGTATGATAAGAGGGAAAGTTTGAACGGCTTGATTTTGTACTTCACTAATAGGATCAGCCAAGAGCCGGAAATTAAGCGGCACAAATGATGTCACGTTTCGGACTTGGAGTTTGGGGTTGGTAAGGTATTTTTGAAGGTCCTCAAGAGCCATATACCTAAGATCAGGGTCCACATCAGCGGCACGATCTTCAAGTTGACGGAGATTAAATGACATGGATGCAGGTTTAGTAATATTTGATGCTGTATAAATTGATGGGATTGTTGTGCAATGTAGTTAAACACGGTTTAGGAAATTAGTGTTGATTTACAGGACAGTGTAGGTGCGCATTGAGGTACGGATGCAAAATATCACATACCTAAGGTATATAAGGGTAAATGAATCATGAAGAATTGGAAAATACAACTAGAAATACCACGTTGCATTTTACTTTGTTAGTTTGAGTATGTGTTTCATAATAAAACAAATTGTATCGTTTTTGTTTGTATGAGTAGGTGCGATGAATTAGGGAATAGCTGTTCATGTATATTTACGTATGCTGTTGTCTATGGTTTTTTCTTTTCTTTCTTCTTCTTTTCTTTCTTTTCTTTCTTTTCTTTCTTCTTCTTTTCTTTCTTTTCTTTCTTTTCTTTCTTCTCAAGCACTGCCTCTTTGGGCATTGCCTCTTCCAGTGATGCCTCTTTATCATACTCTTCAACCTCAATCTCATCAATCACAAGGTTGCTCTCCGGCTCAGTTGTTTCGGATTCATCATTCTCATCCTTACCAACCTCACTTCCAATCTCGCCACTAATTTCTTCACCTTTTTCGATCTCTTGACTTTTCTTCTCTACAGCTTCCTCACAAACAGGCTCTGTCTCTTGGAAGTCTCCTTCCATCTCAATTTCTTCATCCAATAAGGCGTTCAAAATCTTCTTGCACCTAAGAGCATACTCCTTGGTGGGTCCTTTCAACTCTTCTTCTTTCTTTACCATCTCCTCCTTTTCTTCATTCTTACCATAAAGCTCAGCATTGACTTTTTCTTCGAGTTTTCGAGAATATTCATTCCACAGTGTCATAACCGCCTTCAAATCTTCTATTACTCGTTCTCGAGCACCTCCCTGAATCCCTTCAATATACTCAATAAGAAATGTCTCATATTCAGCAGGAATGGTATTGATATTCTTTAGTAGCCAATTCTGTTTCTGCTTGCTGAACTTCCAATTCTCCTTATCCTGAGTAAATTGCTTGAGGTATGCAAGTTGGTCTTTTTCAGGTGGAGGGCCTCGTTCAGCTTTAGGAACCTTGATGCGCTTGGGCGGTTTCTTGGGGCCTTCATTGGGTTTCTCTTCCTGGGCTTTTCTTTTTTTGTTCAACTTCTTGGCAAGTTTTTTGTCAACAATTGTTCCTTCAAGATGTGTAGTAGTTTCAAGTTCTCCATCATCTACTTCATCCTTGACCTTGAGGCCGAGCTTCTTCCATGCGGGGACTTTACTCATGGCGGTGTAAATTGTACGCGCCGATGCCATGATAATTGATCTGGTCGTGCACGGCACGATGCCTTCTTCGCGCTTCAACTTTTCATTAAGTTACTTTTCTTTATTAATACTACTTTAATAAACAAATTTTAAATTTTATTGTAGTTTGCGGATATTGGGCGGCTTTGGCTTGCCTGGCAGGCTTTGTTTTCATCGTTGCCTGTTTTGATATTCAGCTATAAGAATAACGCATGGTTTGAGTCCGCTTCAAGATTTACTTGTTGTGGATATATGGATTGTGTACATTTGTAGAAAACTGATGAGCAAAAAGTAGTTGAGTCTTTGTGAATATTGATGGATTGATATTAAGAGTTATGCCGAGGTACTTTCTAAGGTTTTAGTGCTGGTGTAAAGTGTAGACAGTTTGGGTGGCTCTGGAAGCGACCAGGGATGATTCTACCAGTATTATTATTTAGGCTTTTTTCATTGAATTATTGCGTTCTATTTTTTTGTTTGAAATTCGAAAATGTTCCATAAATGTTTCAAACTTGTTTCATGATGTTTCATAAATGTATGTTTCAAACTTGTTTCATAGATGTTTCATAAATAATTCATAAATGTTTCATATTTATTTATATCTAATTCAAACCTCGACAGCAGCTTCATCAAGCTTCATCCTTCTTTTCACCTGTCTTATCCAACCCCGTCTTTTTCTCCAAATCTTCCTTCTTTTCAGCATCAGTCTTGAACTGCCCCGACCAATTTTCAAATTTAGCCTTTAAATCTTCGGCAATCTCTTGAGCAGTAGCATCTCTATCCGAAGAATTGGACATTTTATCAAGCATGCCAGAAATGTAGTCAAAGGTGCTGGTGACGTAGCCATCCATTTGGGTGTTTTTGCCATCGGGATTTAAAAGCTTTTTGACGGAGGATTCGAGAACATCACGCTCCTCTTTGGTGGGCATGTCTTTTTTCAGAAAGTCTTGGTCAACTTTGGGGTTTGGTTCCTGAGTCATTTGTTTGTTGTTGAGTTGGGAGATGGAAGCACCCCACAATTATGAGTACCGCAATAGGCAGTGTTTTGTGTGCAGTCCGTTACGTATAGAGTGATTTATATATGCGAATATGTTATTAGATTAGATGTATTTACCCTCGAATTTGGC
Source organism: Metschnikowia hibisci (assembly GCA_002374725.1). Taxonomy (NCBI): domain Eukaryota; kingdom Fungi; phylum Ascomycota; class Pichiomycetes; order Serinales; family Metschnikowiaceae; genus Metschnikowia; species Metschnikowia hibisci. The sequence goes on along the minus strand of NLAP01000005.1, from coordinate 483,321 downwards.
ATTCTTACCATCATTCTGACCCTCGGTCTTGCCCTCGAATTTGGCATTCTTACCATCAGTCTGACCCTCGGTCTTGCCCTCGAATTTGGCATTCTTGCCATCGGTCTGACCCTCGGTCTTGCCCTCGAATTTGGCATTCTTGCCATCGGTCTGACCCTCGGTCTTACCCTCGGTCTTACCCTCGGTCTTACCCTCGGTCTTTCCCTCGGTCTTTCCCTCGGTCTTACCCTTTCGAGGCTTGATCGTAGCATGTTCTGGCGAATCCGGTATCACTTCCACATCTTCAACCTGACCGGCCGCAACCGTCTCTTGTATATCTGCTTTAGGCGTCAAATCGCCCAATTCTCCCAAAAGTCCGGCCATCGTTCAAAAGAGAGTTGTAGCAAAGCTGCGAGCAAAATTGAGATGCGCACCAAATGCCGTCGCTACTCATTGCGCAGCCAAAGAATACTGCTCTTTTGACGCAATGTTGCCTCAGTCTGCACACAAGACGATCTTGGCGGTCGACTGGGATGAAACCGCAACTGTGAAGGATACAACTGAATTCTTGGCAGATTTGGCCGCTCGAAAGAACCCTCATGTTTTGCCCTTTTCCCACTACTCAGAAATTTATCTTAACGCCTATCTGAAATATTCCAAATCCAGAAATTCGGTAGATGAAGAGATTGAGTTTCAAAAGGGAATGTTTCATGTGGAAATGAGCTCAATACAGGCTCTAGAAAATGACAAATACTTTAGTAATATCACACAGTTAGATCTAAGGGAGTTGGCTCAAAAAATTGAACTCAAATCTGGATTTGTGCGCACCATGCAGGACTTTCCTGGCCAAAAATATATTCTTAGTGTCAATTGGTGTCGATCACTCATTGAAATGGTTCTTAGCTTATATGGACTCCTGGATGTACGGGTTTTCGCCAATGATTTCGTCTACAATTCTATGGGCACTACTACAGGTACTTTTGAGGGATGCATTCGTACTGGCTATGATAAATGGCTTCAGATGAAGAAGTTTCGGAATGACGACTGTATCTTGGTGTATGTTGGAGATAGTTCCGGTGACGTTCTTCCGATTATGATGGCGGATGTTGGAATAATCATTGATGGCGGCAGAGGTTATTCTGCTTTAGAATGCTTAGTGGATGTGACACACGTGACCGATCGCGGAGAAAATCGGGCCTATCATGGAACCTGGGCTGATATCGGACAATTTTTGTCTGAATGAGTTGAATCCGGGGACAATATAGGGAACTTTGGTGGAGACAAAATGAGAACTTTTGAGAATTTCACCGAGGTTTTTGCCGAGACATTTGTAGGTTTCAGGCGACATTTGTAGGCTTCAGGCGACATTCATAGGAATCAGGCGACATCCATAGAATTCTGGACATTCACAGGAATAAGACCACAATCGTAGCATTCTGAACATTCTCAACATTCGAATGTTTCTTTCTAAATGCACTCTCTTCATCTATCGGAATAATAATCTCCTCTATCTCGTTATATTCCCTCTATTCCATTGTTATCACCGGCGCCAGTTGTTAGCTCCGTAAAGCAGCTGCTGCGCCACCATCCCACTCGGCATCGGCATATATTGTCCATAAGGATATCCTGGAGGACCCGGCATCGGGTAACCGTTTTCGTCCACTATTTGCGCACGTGCCATCGGCAGGCGGTGAGGACCAGGAGCTCCATTGACTTGTGGTGGTGACATGACCACATTTGGTGGAGGTGGAGGATAATGACCTCGGATTGGTGGTGGCCCAGGAGCTCCCCGGTCAGGTTGTCCTGCATAATCTGGACCCGGCCACATTTGTCGTCCGCCAGGATGGGGTAATTGATGTGGGGTGTTTGGTCCTGGCAGTTTTGAGTCCGGTCTGTAGGAGTATGCGTGTTGGTAAACGGGAGGTTGACCTCCTGGAGTAAAGCCTGCATGTTGGGAATAATGCGTTGGTTGTGGAGGAATTGAAGGGCCATTTTGGGCTTCGGCAGGTCTGCTTTCGGGGTGGCCTTGTCTTTCAAATCCAGGGGAATAGGTTTGGTAATGAGCCTCGGGGGCTCCGCTTCCGGCAAAGTGTGGCTGATGTCTAGGCGAATCATAAGGCTTTGGAGCCGTCGATTGATCAACTCCAGGACGCCCATCTTTCTTGTTATGGCCCTGCACAAAAGCAATCCGTTCACTGGGTAACAATGTTACGAGATCTCGAAGGAAATAGTTAGGCACTCCCGGAGGTGCACATAGTTCAGGCACTGGACCTTTTCCTTGAGAAGCCGCAAGAAGCTTTTTTGATTTGGTCTCGTAGTAGTGTGCACTATCGGTGTCACCATAGGAACGAAAACAGCTGGCAGCACGAGAACAAGCGTCAGCAGCATCACCAAGCTGATCGTCGCATCGTTCATATACACAGGAAAGCCCATCCCAAGCTGTGGCAGTTCCCGGAGAATTCTCATTCAATTGAAGGCGCAAGCCTTGAGAGTAAGCAGCCAATGCATCCGGAAGCTGTTTAAGTTCCAAATAGAGCTTTCCTACCGCCAACCAAGTAATAGGCAGACTGCTAGCACGACGAAGAGCAACTTGATATGCATCATAAGCAGCACGTGGCTGTTCAAGAACTGTATAGGCTTCACCAAGAAGACACCAAGGAAGAAAATCACCTGGAGCATCACCAGTAACTTCCTCCTGTTCTTTCTTTGGTTCAGATTCCTGCGGCTCAGCCTCCACCACCTGGGTTAAAAGCTCAACAGCATGTTTTGCGTTTGCCTTGCTGCTATTGAGTAACAACAAATATGCATGAGTGATAAGAATGCGAGGTTGGGGCCCAACGGCACGTTCAGCTTGCTCACAAGCCTCCAAAGCTTCAGGGATTCGATTAGCTCTCTCTTTTGCAGTAGCTAAAGCACACCAAAGTGCCACGTGTTCTTCCACACGAGCCAAAGATGGTGGAGGTAACAGTAAAGTAGCTGTGAGTTCAGCAATCAGTAACTCAATGTTATTATCAGCAGCAGCAATAGCAGCTAGTTCAGCATGAGCACTGCGAGCAGTTTCAACATCGGAAGCGGAATAATTTTGAGGCAGAGGCGGAAGAAGCAGTAAGCAATGAGTAAGTGCAGCGGCCGCCTGGGCACGAGCACCGGTGCGAATGAGATTTTGCGCTTGAAGGAGAAACAGACCTGCATCTTTCGGTTGAAGATAAATGGCTTGCAGAATGGCTTGATGAGCTTGTTCCGTCAGGTCAAGTAGAACATAGCATTCAGATAATTCTTTGAAGAAATCCGCACTATTGGCAAGATTAGGGTACAGGTCCACCGCCTTGGTGAGTCGCTGAAGTGCGGTTTGCAGACCGGTAGTTTGTGAATATGCCACGTCTTCCATACGAAGTGATTGGGACCAGCCAAGAAGGGCATCAAGGGCGCCGGGATGGTGTACTAGTGCGGCATCATATGCTTTCACTGCTTGAGCATAAATTCCCATGGTAACAGCACAGCTACCAATAGATGTCCAGGTAGCTGCAGCTGTGGCGGCATAGTCAACGGTACTAGTAGATTCTCGAGACATTTGGCGTTTGTGCACACGGGGTGATTGGGATATGGATCTTTTAACCATACGTGGCAGGTTTGGGATCGGACAAATTATGAGGGGGAAGTAACGTCAACAGTCGGTTGCTATGGTCTTCAGGAGAAGGAGTAGGTGAAATAATAAACAAAAACCCCTGAATATTTGGTAATAAATTGATGGTGGGTACCCGAAGCAAATTTTGGAAATGGATGTCGCAAGGGGCGTTTAATTCGGAAAAGATTGTTGGGAAACACTGATCTGTGACACAAAAAAAGTCACAGTTAAGAAGGCCGATGAGGAATAAGATGAATGGGAAGAGGTTGAAAATTTAACAAGGACACTGGTAAAAAGCGTAGCGGACGCAGAAGGAAAAGTGCACAAAAAAAAATGAGTGGCAAGCAACAGGCTTGATGGCGGTGGGTTCGAAAAATATTGATGATACCACTATGTATAAGCTTTACCGACGCTGCATGACAATGCAGTCACGATGCAGCTTTACCCGAGCCCCATCAAGGTGCATGAAATTTGCATGCCGCATACATAATGTCCGCATTGGGAACGCAGAATGGGCCTCAAATCAGTGGGATTTCGCGTGGCTACCACTTCTAAGGTTCTAGGACTAAAACCTGAATTTACCCGCATACATATGCACCATGCATGCACCATATTGTTATGCGTGCATTTCAACTTTACGACGCATCGTCATCCAACGCGTAGAACAGCTTTCGCTCTGCTTTCAAGTCCTTTGCGTCTTACTTCTCTGACTATTGACTTTCCAACTGTAAAAGTCTTCTTCTAGTACTTTCGGTGTACTTATATGCACTCTCTGCTTTACCAAAAAAAAAAAAAAAAAACGTAAAAAAAAAGAGAAAAAAACTGGCGTTGCCCCATTTGAAACTTGTGCTTTTATCGGCATTGTCCCACTAGTTCCTGCAAAAATTTACCTTGCTCGCGCGGAACGCATATTTTTATGTTGGGCCAATTGCGGCAGAATGCAGCGCCGCCAAATGCGCGCTTTATAAGACTTGCACCAAATGCTCATTAGGATACGCAGTGTGGCTAGAGCGGCGGTTTGAGGACTCATTTTTTTTAGAAGTACACACTTGAAATGTTTCAAAAGGGTTTCAAAACTCTCTACTACAGTGGCTTATATGCATTGAGAAATGTCCCACTTTTGGCGCACATTGCTGCACTAGTATTCATGCAAAGCCGCGTATATGACGCTAAGTACCTGGTAGCCTCGCTACGGTTATTGTTCTTCACTGCTTTATGGACAAAAACACTCAAATCAAAGAGCCACAACGGCTGCAGTGGATGTATTAGAATATGCAAAAAAGAAAAAGAAAAAAAAAAATAGAGAAATCGAATAGTTACTTTTTTCGCTTGGTCGGCCACTACATATATCTACTCACATGTGGTGCACCTATGCTGGTATATGTATATCGTTTGAGTTTTGCGTCGAAAAAAAAGAAAAAAAAAATTATTCACCGGCCACAAACACCAAATCATACAGATTCCAACAACAATTTGAAACATTCCTGGCTTACAAATCATCTTCGTAAATTTCCATTTTCGAGAATTGATGCAATTGGTATTTCGCCACAAGGCCAGTCTCAAGAATGCGTAGACTTTACCACCCTCAACAAAACTGCAGTCCTGCATGTGACGCACGTAACGTCGTGCATTATGCATGTGATGCACCACCTCCTGCGATTAACATCCCCTTTTTTTTTCCGAGTTACCCTTGTTGACTAAAGCCCTTGTTAACCAAAGCAGCAAAAAAAGCTGATGCTTTTGTTTCTCATCGTGCAGCTTCTTGATTGATTCTTCTAAGATTTTGGCCATTCTTTGTTTGCGATAAATCATCCCACTCAATACACAATGAAGCATAACGAACGTTGAAGGCTTGATTGCGTAAACTGAGGTGAGACGTGGGAATTCACATAATTTGGTCAACATTACACAGATTTTGACTTTAGGTCAATTAGTAGTAAATGTCCCACATTGTGAATATGAAACGTACATTGTTTCGGGTGCGCTGCACAACCCCCAGCGGCATAACGATCAATGACGTGTTAGAGCAAGCAAAATATTGTACATGCGTGCGGACGTGTGCGTGAAAATCTGTCCTGACTGTAGCATTCTTCTCAAGAAGGCGGTGCGTACATAGGCGCGCGCTCATTCTAGGAAGACATGCAGGCGCTGGCCTTTGTGATTGTGTATGGTCATGCGCTCCATGCATGTCAGATTGCTTGTTCATGCGGCACGTGATGACTGGCATTCGTTTGCGCACCCTCGGAGACGCGCGCGTGCACCTTCCCCGGGCCACACCCGTACCTCCGCCTCATCGGTGCGAATATCATCGCCATCACGTGCTACTTCATTTCCATGCTTCGAACTCTTTCCCTTTACACTAATCTTGGAAGCAATTTGCTTCGAAAACTGTGGCTATGTTCTAAGCCTCTCCGCTATTCGAGCTCTTTTCTTGAATCTTCCCTGGTTTCGTACCTTTTAGCCGACAGTATCATCCCCAAGTGTACATCGTGTGGCATCACTCTTCAGAATAAGAATAAACAGTCTGTGGGCTATTATAAAGATCCATCTCATTCTCAACCCCGAAAAATCGACAAGCCTGCAGATAAGACATATGAATCTAGTTTAGCCAAATTAAGCGAAGAAGATAGAATGCTTCTTTTGAATGGTGCTCCTGCAAATTTGCCCTCAAAACCACAACCAGTCCGAGTGCAGCCTAGAGGCCACACTTGCATCCGGTGTCGCAATGCAGAATTCAAATCATCTTTCGATGCATCTCAACATAAAGTTGATTCTGTCGCTGAGGTTTTAAGTCTGCTCCCTCCGGCTGCAAACATAGTGTATGTGATTAATGCAGCCGATTTTCCCATGTCGCTTGATACCGAAGTGTTTCGATTTAAACCTGCATCTTCAATCCATTTTGCCGTCACAAAATCCGATCTTTTTTTTGATCGGAACACGTCGGCATCCAAAATAGGCCTTTTATTTTTCCAGGATTATCTCCATGAAAAATTTAATGTACCCCCTGAACGTGTGCACCTTGTTTCAGGTCAAGCAGATTGGAATACTGAACGACTTTATGATTCCATCCCAAATAACTCTTTTTTTATTGGATCAGTTAATTCTGGTAAACTGACCTTGCTTCGACTGTTGGTTTATGTAGGCCAGAAAGAGATGGAATCTTTACCCAATGCCCGAAACGAGCGTAACTTGCAGAAAGCTCAGAATCATTTTCATGCTATTGCTCAAAGAAAGAAGTTTGTTGCCGAGATTCAAAAGTTTAAAGCTTTGCGTGGTCCAGGTGTTTCTTATATGCCGGGCTTCACTCGTGGTATTATGGCCGTGGAACTTACCAAGAAAAAGATTATGTATGATGTTCCTGGTTTTGACATAAACAAAGAAACATCTCAACAATTTCTTGATATTTTGCTGCCCAGCGCCATCAAACAGCTCAGCAAAGGTAAAAAAACTCATAAGTACGGTACTTTTAGATCCGAGTATGAAACTGCCAAATCTGGTCAAGTGATCACCGTCGGCGGCCTTTTCTTTATGCAGGTGCCCGAAGAATGTATGTATCGAGTCCGGAACTTGATCAATCACAAGATGCACATTTTTAGCAGTATGGAGAAAGCTGTTCAAGTGTGGCGCGATGCTAAGGATAAAAAAGCTGTGGATGGGCTTTTTTTGACAAATGGTATTAAGGCTCGTTTGGTCAAATATAGAGTTCCCGAATTCTTGGGCTCTTTTGACCTTGTCCTCGGCTCAATCGGGTATATCAACATCACTGCCACAGGAGCCCTTCCATCTAAACCCACACCACTCTATGTGTATTTGCCAGAGGGAATCCGGGGTATATGGAGAGATCCAATTGCAAAGTACTTGGCCAAATCTCTTTCGGGAGTAGACAAGCATGGAAACCCATTGCGCAAGGAGAATTGGGTCAAGCTGAGCACCAAAATTTTGAAACGTTTGCCCAAAGATTCTATATTCACCCAGGAATTGGTGAAAGTCCCTGGAGACCCTTTATAGAAGGTCACGTGTATTTCGTATCACTTGGTGATCTTCTTCAATAGAGATAGCTTTAGTTAATTACATCACGTGACCCATCAAGTCACGTGACCCATCAAATCACGTGCCGCGGTAATTATTTAGTCGCGTGATATATCGCGTAGCGGCTTTTTTCTCACTCAGCGATCGGGTTTATATGCACGACAAGTGAAATTATGGTGCGCGGCACTTAGATGTGAAACTCGTAAGTCAACAGGTTTTGCAAATGCAGCCCCGGATCGTGCTAATCCATGTGACATTTTAGTCGAAGTTTTACGGGGTATACTGTATATACCCGTATCTGTGTGATCTAAACAGTGCCTTATTATGCCTGAACAGATAGTCCGCAATCAGGATAGCAGAGAGGGCAGCCATGACTTGTGCTTCCGAATTAGGAAAAACACAAGATTTAAAGAATGGCTTATAATTCTGATGATTCAGATTATCATGACCATTGTCCTTTAAGTTCCAAAGAAGAATTTAATCTTGGGACATTCTCAGCGGCAAAGGTCTCCTGTACGGAAAGATACAAAGACCAACTTTCCCAAAGCAGCATTATGCGTACAACGGCTGTATGTATGAACGTTTCTTCAAAACGGTTTCTCAATAAACCCAAGGGTTTTTTTTCGAGCAAACATAAACAAAGGCACGCTATTTACGGCCATAAGATTGCGGTGGGTAAGAGTGGAAGCGCGACGAAGGGGGGGTGCAACAAGCGCGTTTTATCTCTGATGCATGTAAGATGCAGTGGCACATCCGTGCCTCCCCTCTGTAACACTGTCTCAGAACGCACGTCGTCATAACATTGAAGCGGATCTATGTATGCGAAAGAAAAAAAAAAAAAAAAAAAAAAAAAAAAAAAAAAAAAACAAAAAAAAAAAGAAAAAAAAAAAACATTTTCATACGCAAGAAAAAAAAGTCTAGGGGTTAACTTCGAGCCATAGTCCATTGATACATTCTTTCTCTTCACGTTACCTGAGTGAAACGTTTGTGTGGATTGGAAATTTTTGGTGTTTGCTATAAAAACCACTGCAATCTTAAAAGTGACCATCCGCAAGATTCAAATACTGTTGCAGTCTGTTACCACGAATCCCATTGTTTAGCCTTCGATTAACCATTGTTCAAAGTTTGAGTTTCTGCAAGCTACTTTCCCAATTCGCCTGAAATGTCCACACAGGCCAAGAGAAGATCCAATCTTTTCACCTCTTTACGGCAGAGGGCATCTTTTAAGGATTTACACTCACAACTAAAGCTGCTGCGGTCCTCCATTACTCTCGACAAACCTCTCCCTATGAAACCCGTGGATTTAAACAGCAATGTGTACAACAAGAAGGTTCGCATCAACAAACCAGTTTCAGCAATGACGGATGAAAATTCCACTCCAAAGATTTCACAGTCTATGAAGCCAGCAGTTGCAAAGTCAACAGGCACAAAATTTACGCAGGAGTCAAAGCTTTGTGATTTAAAACAAAACTCAGACGAAACTCTCCTTACGACGGAAATCTCACAAACAATCGAGGTCGTAAACAAGCGTCTCTCGGTGAATATCAAAACAAATCCTAGTCCTTGCAGCGAAAAAACGCTAACCACGCAAGCCTCCCAAAGTGATATTGGCTCGCTTGATACCCTCTTCATGGATAATCAGACTGTGGCTGATTTAAACGAAACAAACAATTTTGTCGAAAACATCAAACACCTCAATTACACTGGCTACATTGATTTGGATTATGATGTGCCTTCTACACCTTCGCTGCTTCGCCGCACAGGGAACTACGACAATATTAGTCAATTTGTTACCAAAACTGGAATCTTACCAATCAGTAATCGTGCGTCTTTGGAACTAGAGGCCAAGGAAATTGCTGATAACAAATCTAAAATTGCTAAAACTACCGATGATGATTTTTTGGTTTGCTTGATTGAAAATGCTTTTACCATGTCATTTTTTCATTCAGCCGTTGATGACGATTTAAAGGTACGTCCTTGGGATGACCTCGATTATAGTGATATTTTGAAGTCCGATTGGGATAGCTCTAAGGATCCCTTGATATTGTGACTGGATCATGATACTGTATATTAGCTCAGACACTTATGATATTTCAATTTATACTTCTTAGTACTGCACAAAAACTCAAGAAGCCCCGCCCTATTTTGGTAGGTTTGGCCTTGGTTCTTAATGAGAAATTTGGCAATTGTCACCACTGTATCGAAGACACTCACACATTGATTTGCTTCGAATCGGTTTATTGGAATTATCTGCTCATATATTGAGTGCCTGCATATAAGCACGTCTTTAACTTCGTTCAATTTTAAAAAGCTCGTTTCCGGGCTGCGTCCAAGCCGAAAGCAAAGAAGCAAAGCACTTAAGCAGATATTTTAGTAATTTTAGTTATAAGTGCATGGGGAAGAGATGGGAAAAGAAACCCGTACACCAGCTCGTCGACTCAAAAACGAGCGCCGCATCACTTAAATCAACACATGTCTCAGGAGAAAGAAGGTAATTTATCGGACTTGGTACAGTCCATCGGGTCTCTAGGTTTTAAGAAGGGTCAGCCAACTGCCGCAACAGAAACTAAAACCGAAACATTAGACCATGAGGTACAAAATAAGGAGACAGCTGCAGACAACGACAAGGTCGTGCTAGAAGTGCCAGAGCAGCCCGATACCAACTTAATCAGTTCCACATATGAAGTCAAGGTCAAACTCGCTGATTTACAAGCGGATCCCAACTCACCACTTTTTTCAGTCAAGTCGTTTGAAGAGTTGGGCTTGAAACCTGAGTTATTGAAAGGCTTATACGCCATGAAGTTCAATAAGCCATCGAAAATCCAGGAAAAAGCATTGCCATTACTTTTGGCCAATCCTCCCACGAATATGATTGGTCAATCGCAATCAGGAACAGGGAAAACCGCCGCTTTTTCTCTCACCATGCTTTCACGAGTGGACGATTCATTAAAAGCGCCACAAGCAATTTGTTTGGCGCCTACCAGAGAGTTGGCCAGACAAACGCTTGATGTGATTCAAACTATGAGCAGATTCACTAATACTACAAGCAGACTAGTGGTTCCTGGTACGTATGGGCGAGAAGATATTTTTGACGAGTCAATCTTGGTGGGAACTCCTGGAACTGTCAATGACTTGATCCGTAAGAAGAAAATCAAAACTTCTGCTGTCAAGGTATTTGTGTTGGATGAAGCTGACAACATGTTAGAGGCTCAAGGTTTAGGAGACCAGTGTGTACGGGTCAAGAACTACATGCCCAAAACAGCACAATTGGTGTTGTTTTCTGCCACATTTCCTACCGAGGTTCGTGAGTATGCAGTTAAGGTGGTTCCAAATGCCAACTCTTTAGAGTTGAAGCAAGAGGAGCTTAATGTGGACGGAATCAAACAGCTTTATATGGACTGCGACGATTCAAATCATAAATTGTCCGTCTTATCTGGACTTTACGGGTTATTGACCATTGGTTCTTCAATTATTTTTGTCAAGACAAAAAATACTGCTGATTTCTTAGGTAAAAAGATGCAAGAAGAAGGCCATAAAGTGTCGGTATTACATGGAAGTTTGGATCCAGAGGAAAGGGATGTTATCTTGAATGACTTCAGAGAGGGAAGAACCAAGGTTTTGATCACCACCAACGTTTTGGCTCGTGGTATTGATATTGCTTCTGTTTCTATGGTGGTGAACTATGATTTGCCTGTTGATCAGAATGGCAAGCCTGATCCTTCCACTTACTTGCATAGGATTGGAAGAACCGGAAGATTTGGTCGTGTGGGTGTATCCATCTCATTTGTCCATGATAAAGCATCTTATGATGTTCTAATGGGCATCAGCAATTACTTTGGCAATCTTGAAATCACTCCTGTTCCTACCAGCGATTGGGATGAGGTTGAGAAGATTGTTAAGAGGGCACTTAAAAATTAGTATAGCTGGTGAAGGTATCACTTGGTATCACTTGGTATCACTTGGTATCAATTGGTATCACTTTCAAATACAGCACCAATTATTTAGTATATTGACGGCATGCGTCTTGTATACAGCAAATTATATGAAGTTAGATAACTACTTATCAAAGTTGTATTGGACCTAAAGTGAATCTCAAAATTTGTTACCCAGAATCATCTACTCACCAAATTATCCACTAAGTTTAAGAATTGATCAATATATACAGGTCTAGAATTTGATCAGAGGTTTAAACCGTTTAGGTGCTCTAGAAGCCACAACTTGCCAGTCAATGCATCGCCAAACATTCTCCAAGTACTTCAGCTTGCCAAAAACTCCATAGTCGTACAAGTAACATCTCATTGAAGCATCAATCGCAAGTAATGGCACAAGCTTTCGGTCAGAATATGACAAAAGCTCCTCAGCCTCCTCCACAGTACCCAAAGCATACTCATTGGTATTCTTGGGTATCTCTTGTATAGATGTGCCTTCCAGCGTCCCTTCAATTTCCTCCCGATCCTGCTGTCTTTTTTTAATGGCTTGCTCTCTTGCAAGTTGTTGAGTCTTCATTTTTGTCACCTGACCTGTGCGGACCTGAGGATCCACAATACCACCGTTATAGGTGTTCATCACTGCTAAGTTAAAGAAAGTACGCTCCACCCCTGGCATGTGCAGGCTCATACTTGTATCTGCGTAAGTAGCCTGGGCCACCAACCATGTGGTTCCATCACCCTTGATTCCCTTGGCGGAGTTGAGCAAGAGAGTTCTGAATTCGGCAATGGACCCAAATGAGTCTTCGATCCACTCCCTCAATGCTGCATCTTTGGGTTCGTTTTCAAATCGAGTAGCTATGGATGGCGTCTCCAATAATGCCAGCAGATCAGCGTGTTTAGGGGCCCAGGCCTGCGAAGAGTCGAGGGGTGTCAAAGACTCTAGGGCAAATTGCAAGTTGTGCAATAATGAGGCACTGGTATTGATTTGCAGAAGGTCTTGATTATTTCCTGTCATAGAGATTAACTCGGTTAAGTCAGCTGGTACATTTGCCACTTGATTTTCCTCAAGCTGCTGATTCAACTTGTCGGTGAGGGATTGGCCACGTTTGAACCATAACTCATCGAGGGCCTTGTGGGAAAATAAGCCATAAAGAGGCTGGTTTTGTGAATGGAGGCTGTTAAGCGTTGGGATCGACGGTAACACGTATGACGCCGATCTCTTGCTTGTGTGGTGGGTGAGTTGACGTCTGAGCATTGTGATAGACTGACTGAGTTTATGAAATTTTTTGGTGTAGTGTGCGCGTATGCAGGAAACATCTTCAATCACAATTTGTGCTTTTCTGGTCAAGCACGTGACTCATGATACAGTTTTGCGTTTGGTTGATAAGTTGGGTGAGATTAAATGAAATCAAAATTTCAAATCAATTTTGTTGAAATTTTGTATTTATAGTGATTTATATAAATGAAAACCGAGAGTGGTGGTGTATATGCAGGACCACAGATATCACAAGTAAATGTAAAGTCAAGAAAAGAAGACGAAAAAGGTAATAACGTTCTATGGCCAGTATCTTATAAGACTCATCTACGTGATATTCTCCTTTGTGCTATATAATGTATGTAATATTCATTTGTTTGTCATGTGACTCGCGCGCCCCACAACTATAAGCGTTCTCCAGCCGCTCTTACATCTCGGCTACTCCTACTCCTCGGCTACTCCTATTCCACTCCTTGCAGTCAATTCAACATTACATTACCACAATGTCTTATGCTCCTGTTGCCAGCCCGCTGGAACTTGACTTTGTGGTCAACACCTTTCGAAACCCAGCATCTTCTGTCACCAGCCACCAACTCCTCGGCTATCTTTACAACTACCTTCCCCTAGTGAAAACAGAGCACAACTTAAAACTTGTGTTTGCCAGTTTCTTGAATAACCCAATCACTTACGGCAATACAATTCCTTCCTTTGAGGATAACTACATGATTATAGAGGTGTTTAAGGTTCTCTTTGATAAGAAGCTTAAAGTGTCACAACCCACGCTTTCAATCCGGACATTCTACCAGGTGATTGCCCGAGAACTTACCAACTTTGTCCACTATGACCCTCTTCGAAACTCTTGGAAGGCGTTGCCGATAATTGCAGGAATTGGTTTGAGCAACGAGCTCCGTGACCTGTTGCTGTCTGAATCCATTCAGTTGCGCTGGTTTTTTTCTGAATTCGATGCTTCCTTCGAATCTTTATTTTCTCTGTGTCTCCAAAATACTATGTCAGCATCCACTAACGAGAACATTGTGTCGCTAGCGATTTTAAGCTTGGCGCTCAAATTTCGTCGAGGCGAGAACTTGCACTCGTATTTGGGCCCCGTGAGTGTTCATCTCGTGATATCCAAGGTTTTGGCTTTAATGATGAGTGACTGCGGAACAAGAAGCTATCAAGAGTTTTTGAAACTAGATCCATCCAATCCAGATCTTGAACAATTGGTACTATCACGAGTGTTTCAGCGGCCAGTGGTCAAGCACTTGAACAAACTTTCCTTCTTGCTCGAACAGTTGTTTGTTGACCTTCCACATCGACCTGTTGATAACGAGCTTTTGCGCTTTTCCCTTGAGTCGATATGCCAATTTAACCAAGATCTCAATCAATTTACTAGAAAAAACCCTGCGATTAACAAAGAGACAATCGGAAGCGGTGTTCATGAGCAACAATATTGGGTGTTGATGAAGACCATCTTGTTCTCGCAAGTTATTATATTCCAAGGCATTATATCAAGGTTTCTTACGCTGCGCAAGAAGGGCATGTTTCTGGAAATCTTTTCCTCGAAAAAGCACCTTCAAGCCATTGAAAAGGAGTACATTGAGATCTGCTACTTGATTGTCAATGGACTTTTCTACCTTAACTTCATATTAGTCTCCATAGGTCAGGGCGGCTTTGATGGTTACAACTTCGTCTACTACGTCTGTCTTGAAATTTTGCTCCAGAATAATTTCAGCGGCCGCTTTGAACTTGTTTCCCGCATGCTTTCTGGCGGTTATGAGGTCAATTTGTACCCTGAAGCTCTCAACAATGATTACGTTTCCAGGTGCAAAGTGCTTTTTGTTTTTGGCCTATGGGAAAATTACTTTCAACAAACTCATGTGAATAACTCTCAATTTCTGGCCTACGTTTATGATATTACTTTTGGTTTAGTACAGTCACCGCTCATGCAGGACTCTCTCTTGATAGAGGCAGGCCACTCTGTTTTATTGGCTCTTTTTTCTGGAAAAAAAAATACTGACGATAATCTCGCCAATGTCTTAGAATATTTCGAATTGGCGGCCAGTCAGTTTCCCCAAAGATTGACTGCTCATCAATTGAGCGTGGCAGTTGAAACTTTGGGAAAGAAAATCATGTCAAATCCTGTCACTTATGAAACTGGCTATTACCAAACTTCTGCAGACAAATTTTTAGATTTTGTCTATTTCAAATGTGCTAGTACCACTCCTGGACAACTGATTAAGCTGAATAAGAAATTGGCCTTTACTTCTGCGCAACCGGTATCCGAAATTGAAGCCTCTTCTACACTATCACAGCTTAGAAAGAAAACAGACGATACCGACATTGTCAAGGCCAACAAAAGAAAAAAGCCAAAAGATTTGGCTTATATCAATTTAGTTCCCCACTCCAGAAACGACTCTTCACTGCGTGCAGGACTTCCCCGGGATAGAGACACTCCAGATACTTCTCGAGAAGGTCTCATGTTGGCGCTTTTGAACGTGATTCCTTATCTCCCAATGAGCATGTTTGTACATTGGCTTGAGAAAATATGGGGTCTAATTCTAATGAGCAATGCTACTGAACAGATATTTTTGATAGCCAAGTTGTGGAAGGTTCTTAGCGAAAATCTAGACCTCAACCGTTGCGAGATAGCTTATAAATGGTGGTATGAGAAGAAAAGGGCAGTGGAGCGGGAATATGGAAACCAGCAAACCCAATTCAAATTATGATTCAAATATGTCATTACTCACTGGATATATTAATTAATACAAAAGGGGGGAACACAAACACTCGGGTAGTTGGGATCAGAAAGTCCATAGCAAGCCTCACTCTATCAAGCTTTGATATAAACGTTACCAACTTGCACCACGAGTTGCCGTTTGCAAAAGCCTTGTATCTGGAAGACTTGAATAAAAGATGCAATCGATCACCAGAACGTTCTTTTCTAGAAAAACCTCGCTCAAACCCGCAAGACATGAGGATCTCGACACTGAAAAGTAGGCCAATTCATATGAATCGAACATCACTTTCTGCCAACTTTCAAACTCTTGACTCGACTCAACAACGACCCGCTTCCCTCCTCTTCTCCAAAGGAGCCTCGATGGTATTCTCCGCTATTGTCGTGGGAGCTCCGGCGTGAACTACCATCACTAGCGCTATTCTTTCTCAATCTTTGGACAAGCGACTTCTTTCTGCCGAGACCGCCGCCAAGCCCAGAAGGAGGCGCCAAGTATTCGTCGGTTTTGGGTGCAGGCGCACCATTCAAGAATGTGGTAGAACCCAATCCGGCAGTGGAAGGGCCATGTATAGGAGAAGCCTTCTCATTTGCATCAAAAGCAACAACCAGAGGGTTTAACCTGGGTACGTTGGTAGTATCGGGTTTCTCTTGTAAAGGCAGTTCTTTGGCCTTTCTTCCAAGAATCATGTTCTGGTCTTCGTAGTTGCCAAAAGCCTGGTCCAAGCGGTCAGTGCCCGCTGATTGTGCAGGAGCTTTCATGGACGTATTAGGCCCATCAGCAGGGAAGGCCTCCACCGGAGCGGCCTTTTTATTCTTATTTCTGTGAGGAGTACAGGCATCAAAGGGCCCGTCGTGGTGAAAGCCCCCTCCGAAAAAAGCACTAACGTCCAACTTATCAATCGTATCCAAGTTTTGAGGCAAATGAGGAGCAGGATTTTTTTTCTTGGATGATGATTTCTTAGATGATGATTTGTGACGTCTTTCACCCTTCTTTTCCAGGTGCTTGGCAGAATCACTATGTGATCTGTGGGGTCTGCTACTTGAGCGGGACGTGCGTTGATCCGAGGAAGATTTCTCCTGGGGGTATTCTTTAGACAGCTTGCCGCCGGCGACTTCGTCGTAAGTAGGAGGAGGAAGCGGCGAGGAGGTCTTTTCTCTAGATTTGCTCCCGGATGTGGTAGGTGGAGGGGGAGGATCTCTATGATGTTTGTACTCGCCATTCATAGCTGAGGCGAAAGGATTGTTGGAGGACATTTTTCTGGAATGTTAGTAGGAGGAAACAAGCTTGAATTTATAGGCCAAAAGAAGAAGATGTGGTTTAGATTTGTGGCGAAGTAGGAGGTGACAAAAACAAGAAATCTGCGCAGAAAACTGGTGCTGATGTGGGCCTAATTTGATTCCCTGCAAAAAATATTCATGACGGCACAACAAAGCACTTGCATCTAGGCAAGTCCGAGGCGCGCGCCAGCAAGGGGTCTCTTTCTTTGCTTGGGGAGAACGGCTTTGCGCGGGACGCCCCCAAATCACGCCCCTGCGCCACTATTTGAATGCAGCACCGAGATGATTTATGAGGGGGAAAAGTTTCCACATGAAACAAGTTTGAGACATCCTTGAAACTGATTTGAAATATTTGGCGTTTTTTGGCGCTTATTATGATTTCAAGAATCAAGAAGACCTGCAATGGGTGAGTGCGGTTTTGCTGGACGCAACCACTAATGATCGCGCTGCCACACTGCCCTAACATTATCCCTATATTTCCTCTTCTGGAATATCACACTGTTTACCTGAAATGGAATTTTCATTGACGGTGGTATGTGATATACCTGAATTTATCAACACGGTGATTTTATGTGGGCAGTCTAGGCACTTAATGCAGCTAAGCCTTGAGATGAAGCGCAACGTCCGAAACGGTATTAGTCGTGCGCTAATGAGCCTCAATCTGCATCAGTCTCAATTGGTTCTCATAACGACAATCCATTTCCCATGGAAACAATTGTTCTGGAACAATCTGATAATTGTCTTGGAAAATCAAACAATCTTGTGATTGTCACCAATTTTTCAAGGTGATGTTAAAGATGGTTTTTTTTTTCTTTTTTTGGTCCTTTATATCACCCTTTATCTGGCCCCATCTGATGCTTCTCTTATAATCATCTAAACCTAGGTAAACCTCAAGCAGAAAACCACTTAACAAAAAAATCAAAAATCAAAAGTCAAAAAAGAAAATCAAAACAAAATCAGAAAAAAAAAAGAAAGTAGAAAATCAATATCATCTGTCTCTATGGACGCCACTAATCAGAATATACATACCTATTATAGTTCACGTTGCTGTCGCTTCCAGTTCTGGACTGGGAGGGAAAAGTGGGTCTCAGAAAAACGTGAGGTTCATCTTCATCCGACAGCATATCAATAAGAGTCTTATTTTTTTGTACCCAGTCTTCAAAAGCCGAATTACTCAGATGCACAGAAAGTGCCGAGTTGTTTCCATGAATGGAGAAGTTTTGCACCAATGAGTCCCTGCGAAACGGGTTAGACGACAGCCTACGACTCATGGAGTCGTAGGATTGGTTATTTTGTTGATACATGAAAAATATCCACTGATTCGGCTGTGTGAAGCTGCTGACAGAAAGCGGGTGTACGTGGCGTAAGTGGCTGTGGAGCTAAGACACTGAGACTTGTGTGAATTTTCGATAATCGCACGCCTAAACGCGTGAAATCCTCAAGGCAGACGACTGCTTGCGTGCAGGTGGCCAGGTTTTACAATGATACTAGATATGGAAAGGTAAGAAAGAGAGTTGAATATATTTATATAGAGGAATGTTCGGCTGGGTCAAATCTGCAGGTCCAGAAGCCGACGGCTAAAGATTTAATGAGATAAGCCTGCAAATTGAAGGAAAAAAAAAAAGGCTAAATGAACAATAGATGAATGGAACAGGGAGGGAAATGGAAATCTAAGCAAATAATTTTTGCATGGGCAGTTCGGATAATTCGGATGGCCTGCGTTGAATGACATCATGTGAAAAGCACGTTGATGGTGCGGCTTTGGCTGGAGAGGCGGAATCTGGGCTCCATATGAAATTCCCCTTTTTTTTTATTTTTTTCGTACATGGACGCGCTTCGCTACAGCCCGGTAGCTGATAGTGCGCGTTCCAAATGTCGAAAGTAATGAGTGGATGAAAGAGAGGCACAAGTATGGCGCATATATGGCGCATATAAAGTTGGGATGAAAGATGCGCTGCGTGATGCGGGCACTAAAAAGCATGCGGCTGTGAATAACAAGGTATATTAAAACGAACTCCAAGTCCAGTCGGAAGGAACGCTACTTGTCAATGAAGAGTGGCGTCGTTGGCGATCATAAGCGCTGGCTTCGATTTTTCGATTGCCGAAGGGCCTTTGATTTGCAGGAATATTGCCGTTCTCGTCAAGTCGCGTGTATGGGTTTTCAATGAAGACGTAAGGGGCGTCGATTTTGCCTTCATGCCGATTCCGCTGATTAAAAAGGTACAGAAGCCGCTGGTAATTGTTACCACACAGCCGGCAGATTTTGCAGCTGTGAAACTTCTCCTGAAGCTCGTTCAACGAGATACTCTGGTCCACGAGATTCTTGACCATAGGTACTACCAAGCGGGCTTTTGCATCTAGCATGATGCCACTCTCATGCTCATCTGAAGTTATGGAGGAAACCACTGAAGTACTCAGTTTGATTGACCCGCCATTCGATGACCCACTATTGGCACGTGACCATCTTTTCTCTTTACTTTCTGGCGGCGTGATTTCAAAAGCAAATGGCTCTCTAGTCTTGAATAAGCAGTTGTTGCACACAATCGAGCCACAGAAGCGACAGTGATGTCTTCTTTTGCGCTGTGGGTAGAAGAAGGTAGCAAACTGCTCGAAACAGTTTATACAATGATCTGTCAGACTATCGGGACGCCAGTGGTCACGTGTGGGTTGTATTTTCTGGTTATCTTCATTGGATGGACTAACCATAAGGTCAAAAGGATTTTCTTCGAGTTTTTGGTTGCTGAGCCGAAGCTCGGGACTCAGGTCATAGTGGAAATCTTCTTCATGCAAGTGCGTATCGTTAGATGGCCGGAGTACTGCTGGCAAACACATGGGCTTTTTCATATCGTAAACCTGCTGCAAAGTTTCACGGTTTGCAGGCTCGCCCTTGCGGTTTCGATCCGAAGCTTGAAGATGGCTGCCTATATGTAAGCGGGTATGGTTCTCAGTACTCTCCAATGACGTTACGTTATTGTTCAAATTGGCCATGGCTCGAAGAAGATTTTCCCGCTCAATTTCTTCCTGTGCTTCTTCCTCCTTTTCAGCTGTTGATATATTGTTTCTTTCATCGACTCCGGGTGAAAGTATGCGGTTGCGTTCGGGGGTCCAAGCAGGTTTGACAGGCCCCAGAAACCGCCGTGTGGTTTGATTAATATCGGCCCTGGCAGGATGATAAGTGCTTTCTGGTGATGATGGACTCTCCTGCATTGACTGACTTTTGCTGATGACATTATTCTTGGCGGCTTTATTATTAGGTTCTTTATCGTCAGTTTCTTTATCGTCAGTTACTTTATCGTCAATTTCTTTATCGTCAGTTTCTTTATCTTCTTGGGATGCCAACAGATTTGATGATGTGAAGCTTTTTCCCTTGAAAGGTTGGGGCCGTTCCGGTTCATAAGTGTAGTTTGCACTGTTCAGCGCCATTCGAGGTGCTCGGATCCGCTCGTCATAGTTGATATTGTTAAAACTTGGCTGGTAAGCTAAACTTGAATCCTTTAAATTTTGCCGACTAGGCAAATTTGATGGTATCACCGATGTTTGCAACTGGTTACGGATGGGCTTTTTGCTGAATGAAAAGGGGGGAAGTTCCTGCCCATTCACAGACTCTTGTTGCATAATCAGGGAGTGGATCAGCACTGGATTCGACCGCTTTTTTTTTCTTGGGAAGACTTATGTTTGGTTTATGTGGGGCTTTGGATTTTGCTGAATGTCAATCTATGGTGTGTATCCGGCCCCTGGACGCTTTTGGTGGTACTTTGCTGGCGTATTTGGACTTACTTATCTGATGATAGATGGGTGGAAAGTCAGCGAATCCGCAACTTTTCTTCGCATGAGATAAGCTCTGCGTGCAGGATCGATCCATCATCGCTACTCTAACTTTCTTCACTAACCGCGGAAATCTTTAGAATAGCTTTTAAACACCGGATTAAACTTTTTTGATGATTGATACTCTTTTTGATACCTTCCGCCTCCATTTTTTTTTCTGTACTGTATATAATCCCCGTGAAAAACCGCACACTGTATACTACTGAGGAGGTTTCAGGGCACCAAAATTCGTCTAGTTGATAAAGTGATATGGTCGGACAATATGGAATGGATTCCGAGGCACGAAAATGCATTATAGGCCATGTTTCTGTTCCTGGACCAAGGTTAGAAAGTAGATGCAGTCCGCGCAGCAATTACCAAAGATTATTGAGATGATAACCAGTGTGCCGGAATGCATCCAGGAACAATCACTAATACCATTACTTCGTGTAGTTTAATCCCGGCATAAATGTCAGAATCTAGATATACGTTGATTGTCTGCAGGAAGAGGAAAGTGTGATTAATTATGTTTCAAGGCCCGAAAATCAAGTAAATATTTTTGGTGTACAACGTGCACGCATTTACCATAGCCCAATTTCATCCAAAAACTTCAATAAGTGTATCTTCATCCCCCCCCCCCCCCCCCCCCCCCCCCAACTTTTTGGAGATAATTACAAGAAAACCACCGAATTTTCAATAAGATTCCGATACTTGTTTCAGTAGCGGCACTACATCGGCACAAAGCCTGCTTCCCTAGAAATTTATTAGGTCAATTGGTATATAAATTATTATCACCAAAAATGGCTTAAACGGTAATTGAACCAGACCAAAATGGCTTTCTTTAAAGTAGTTAAAACAAACCGAAGTGGTTACATCAACTTAGTCCTTGAGCACAACGTACAAGGCGTGAAGAATGGCAGGAAACCAGAAAAACAAACAACAAAGGAGGTTGATCCAAAATGGAGCGGTTAAACCGGCTTTCATAAAGACAGCCAAAGGAGGCAAGAAGATGGCTAATGTTAGTAATAAATCAAGTGTAAAGTTAATACTTCTCAATAAACATACCTAAAATGACGGCGACGATTTTTTCACTGTCCATGTTGTTAATGATTGTGGGGGCGAGCACTGCCGACGAGAAGCTTTTATTCATCCGCATTGGTCCTGCACACGGCCCGATTAGCATGCAGGTACATTTCTGATTGGGTCACTAATGTGCAGGTCGTCAAATACGATGGTCAATTACGAGATATAGACAATAATCAAGCTTTTAACCTGAGTCACGTGTTTAAGTATTATCCCGTGGATGTTTCTGTCATATAACTTAAATGATTTTTTTCATTTTCTTTTTCAAAACATAATAATCGCAACGAGTATTGAGCATTGTTTAAAGCCGGCGTTCGTAATAAGGTGGAACTACCTATTTAGGTTTGCACCATCATAAGCGAATTGATTTACGAAATCCATTGTATTCCAACTATAAAAGACTCATCGTCCAGCATATTTTAATTGGACAATTTCAAAGCAGCTTGTTCCAACTTTTCCGAACGTCCCCTGTCACTAACAGATGGTCTGTTGAGCATGGCCTCTAAGTCCAGAGAATAAGGTGCCTTGGTCTTGTATGGATCATTATGGGTTTTGACGACCTTAAAATAATTTTCATACCAATTCCCATCGTAAACTCCAATGGCAGAATTGAGTAAAGTGTCTGGAATCTGGAAAGAGTCTGTCAATGGGATGGCCTGCTCCCTGACTTCTAAGCAACTTTCACCCACAATTCTGGTGGAAATGGTATTGGATAATTTGGGCTCCAAAACCAGGAATCCAATGAATTCTTTACCGAAATTCTCCAACAAGTGTGTCAAATAGTATAATCTCAAAACCTTGGCCAAAGCATACAAGAGATCGGGTCTGGTGTTGCTTGAAAGAGTCTCGATGAATGTCTCCAACAAATAGTGATGACAGCGGAGCTTAGCCAATAACACTCTCTCATAAGAAACAAAATCCCAGCTCTTTGTCTGTTCCACCTTTTCCAAAGCAGAAGCGGAGACTCTTACTATCAAGACCTCCAAGGCCTTGAGTACCCTGGCAGGAGTCAAATCCTCTTCTGTGTGTAACAAAGTTTCGGAACCCAAGTAATTCTTGGCATTAGACAAGAATTGCAAAGATCCAGAGATCTTGGCGTTTTTCTTAAGCACATCTTGCACATTCTTTAAAATTGTCCTGCCTGCAGACATTCCCAAAACGTTGTTATCACCTTCCCATGTACACTGGACAACCCAGTCTGCGTAAGTCTTACCAAATCCAGAGTAAGCTGAGTAGCCTTGACCACCACAGGACTGTCTGGCCTCGGTAATACACTGTTCAGCCAACCACGTTAAAGTAGCTTTCAATGCCGCGGAATCAATGAAAAGTGACTTTGTGTCGTCTAAAGCCTTGTAAATAGCGTTTTTATCGTTTTTCTCCACTGCTGCTTCCAACTCATCAACTGTATTTTGGTGTTGGCGTTCCAAACGGTCAGTTCCAACACCTGCAGCATAAGTTAAGGCCAAATATGGCATCAAACGCCGTTGGTGCAATGGGTAGTTGATCAACTGGGTTTCTTCGGCACTTTTAACCTGGTCACCCTTAAACTGGCGCCTTCCAACTGCGTATCTGGTAGCCACAGTAATGAAACGGGCACAGATCCGGTAAGAATCTGAAGCCATCCCCACACGACCCTGTAAAAGGGAAATGTAACTTAATTGCTCGAGTGGAGGAAGAGTCACCGAACCATCTTTTGCAACCTTGCAGAATTTTTGCAACATGAAAAAGCGGGGGATTCTAACCGATGAGAATTGAATCCAGCCATTATCCACACCCTCACGGCCCATTTTGGACCCAATGTCGCCAATAGCAACTCCTGGCATCAACTGGTGGTTACTATCACGTAAGGGTACCACAAAAGTTTTGACTCCATAATCTTTCCCGTTGATGATTAATCTGGCGTAGATGGAAGAGTGCGTAGCGGAGTGAGCAGCACCACCAATCCACCATTTTGTGGCACCAATATGTGGCGTGTTAATAACAAACTCATCAGTTTCCTTATCAAAAGTAGCAGTGGTTTCCACTCCTGCAGCATTAGAACCGTGGCCGAGTTCCGTCATACCGAAACAACCCCACAATTGTTTCATGTACTTGGCTTCCTTCTCCAAGCACCAATAACGATATTGGGCATCAGTTCCATTTCCCTTGATACAATTGATAAAAAGTCCGAGATTCACTGAAATCCGAATTCCCATGGAAGGATCATAGGCGGTAATGAGATTCAAGCGACGCCAGAAATCTGCATAAGACTCCACCTCAACGTACTGGGTCATACGGGCAATTCTGGTGGTGGTTTGTTCTCTATTTTGATCACGAGATAATTCATAATCGCCGAAACCAGGGGCTAAAATCGGGTCTCTCTCCAACAGCTGGTAAAGCAGTAAGATCTTGGCGGCTTTTTCTGGTGTTCCTTCCACTACATTATGCATATCCAGCGGGTCAAATTGAGCCTTGGCTCGTTCCTGTGCCATCAGTACGGCAGGAGTTGGCCCAGTGTAGTTGCTGACAAGAGATTTTCCGGTGACGGGCATTTTGGGGTTGAAAGTTCTGGGGATGCTGGGGTATATAAGCGCGGGCGCGTGGGTTGTGGGGTAATCCGAATCACAGGCCGTCGCGCTGTGTGCATGTCGCGAGCCTCGGCAGATCTGGATTTAGAGGTCGCATAAAAGAATTTATGGAATTTATGGCATATATGGAATCTTTAAGCGATGCATTGAAGCATACTTGAGTTTAGAGTAGTGCAGATTGCTTGAAGTAGTGCAGATTGCTTAAAGTAGTGCAGATTGCTTGAAGTAGTGCTCATGGCTTGGTTTAGTACTCATTGCTTGGTCTAGTGAATAGTATTCATTGTTAAGTACAGCACCTCCTATTTGTTATACTGAGAGCCACCAGTACCTCTTTAAAGAACTTCATACTTTATGTATAACCATTATGCCAACACATTGACATTAAATCCCTTTGAATCTCTGATTAATCTACATAACTCTAGAAAAAACCAATTTAACTATTTACTTGGATAAGATGTCGCTGGCATCGTTGGACAACTCATGTCTCGATCTATCGTCAAGAGAGGCTCTGTTCAAACCAGCCTCAAACTCAACGCTGTAGGGAGCCTTGGTCAATGCAGGTGGATTCAATTGCTTGACGGTTGTGAAGTAGTTTTCGTAAATGTTTCCGTCAAACTTACCAATCTGCGAGTTGAGAACAAAATCACTAAGCTGGAACGAGTCAGTGTATGCGATGACATCTGGTCTGATCTCCTGACATACTTGAGGCACGATCTTATTGACAACTTCATTGAGAAGTTCTGGTGAGAGGATGTTGTGAGCCAAAAAGTCACCACTCGACTTGTCGATGATGTTGGCCACTGCATACAATTGTGCAATCTTTTGCAAGTATGGGAGCACCTCTTTCTCGCTGGTAGATTCGAGTCTTTCGAGATATTCTCCGAACATGTAGTGGTGAGCCTTCAATTTGGCAATGGACAAACTGGCGGCTCCAACCGAGTCGTAATTACCGGAATTCTCCTCCACTGTCTTGGAGCCAGCAATGGCAATTCTGGTCATCAACACCTCAACTGCGTGCAAAACCTTCTTGGGGTTCAAGGCATCTTCTGCACTCTTGATAATGTGGTCTCTGGTATTATACTCCTTGGCTCCATTCAAGAAAGCAAACGAACCCTTTTGCTTCTTACCATCTTCCAAGACTGCAACAACAGACTTGATCACTGGCTTACCAACAGACATGGCCAACACTGAGTTGTCACCTTCCCAGGTGCACTGCACCACCCAGTCGTTGTAAGCCTTTCCAAAAGCGTTGTAGGATGAGTATCCGTGTCCACCACATGATTGTCTGCACTGGTCAATGCAGTCGGCAGTCAACCAGGTACCAGTGGACTTGGAGGCGGCAGAGTCGAGGAATACCGACTTTAATGTCTCGACAGATTGGCCAATAGACTTCATATTGTTTTCGGCAACTCCCTTATCCAAGGCATCCAAAACTTCCGAAAGACTCTTGTCCATCTTCCATGCTCCAGCACTAAAAACATAGGCTTGAGCCAAATATGGAATTAATCTTCTCTGGTGCAATGGGTAGTTAAGTAACTGAGTTTCGGTATTGTCGCCTTGAGAAGCAGACTTGAATTGTCTTCTACCAATGGCGTATCTGAGCGCAATGGTAGCGAAACGAGCCGTGGTTCTGAAAGAGTCCATAATCATGGAAACTCTGCCTCCCAACAATGCAGTATAGGATAACTGCTCCAAAGGTGGTAAGGTGACTTCTCCTTCTTTAGACACCTTACAGAATTTCTGCAACATGAAAAAGCGGGGGATTCTGACGTGAGAGAACTGAATCCAGCCATTATCAATACCATCTCTTCCCATTTTGGCTCCAATATCTCCAACTGTGACACCAGGCATCAACACGTGTCTATTGTCTCTCAAAGGCACAACGAAGGTCTTGACTCCATAATCTTCACCATCAACAATCAATCTGGCGTAAACAGAGCAGTGAGTAGCGGAGTGTGCAGCACCACCAATCCACCATTTGGTGGCACCAATGTGAGGCGTGTTAATAACAAACTCATCGGTTTCTTTATCGAAAGTAGCAGTGGTTTCCAAGCCAGCAACATTGGATCCATGGGCCAATTCAGTCATTCCGAAACATCCATAAAGAGTCTTCAAATGCTTTGTTTCCTTGGTGATAGTCCAGTAGTTTCTCTGCGACTCAGTACCGTTACCTCTGATACAACCGAGAAACAAGCCCAAGTTAACACCAATACGGGTTCCTGTTTGGGGATCCACGAGATTCAATAACGAGTTAAACATAACTTCGTCCTTTGGGTTAAGCCCCTTTTCCATGTATTGAGCCACGCGGGCGATTTTGCGGGCGGTTATCTCTCTCTGTTGGGCCTTGGTTTGCTCAAAATAACTGGCGTCGTTAAACAAAATAGGATCTCTTTCCATTTGTTGAATGATCTTCTTAAACAACTGAGAATTTTCCTTAGACGATTCCAAGAAGTTGTGCATAGCATCAGGGCTAAATCTGCTGTTGGCTCTTTCCTTGTGGATAAGGGTCTGGGGGTCTGGGGCAGCCGCCAGGTCGATGGTATTTCTTGCACTCAACATGATTTTCTTTTTTTTTTTTGTTTGATTTGAGGTTGGGTTTTGATGGTGTTTTGTTAATCCTGCTAACAATCAAAGAAAATGAACTGATGGGAATAATTCGTGGGGTAGATGGCGGAAGTTCTGCGCTTATATAGGGAAAAAATGTGGAGAAGCGCAATGCCAATGCCGAGGGACCGACGCGATTCTTGTACCGAGGGACTGGAATGCCGAAAACGTGCGATATGTACAGGCCATATAGACACCAAAAAGGCCTTTTTTTTTATACAAACATTCTCCCTCATTCTTATAGTAGATTCCTGTCTCTCATTTTTTTTTTTCTATAAATTTAATGGCTTTGTACAATTTTGGCTGACAGTTGGTGGTTTCCATGTGCTACCGCATGCAGGCATAGCTACAACGCGCGGCGACTATAGATTGGTTCTGGGATGATTTCAATCATGACCAATATCCTAAAATCAGGCTATTTTAATTTCAGGATTTATTTGCCCACATGATGACCTCGGTACCTAATCTGGATGTGGAGACCAGTCGTGCGTTGCCCAGACGAGATAAGCGCCAGATCTCTACACTAAGAAATACTAATACCTTACCTAAGATAGTGCTTTATAGAGCACAAATAATCTACAGAATACTAAGACAGTTTTGAATTTTCACCAATCCTAGAATACGATAGCACTACTACTTTAAACCAATGGAAGTTTGCAACAATTTTATAAATTCCTGCACAATCAATTAACTTAATCATATAGACTGGGGGGCAACATCATCATCGCTCCCATGATGGCCCCTGTAGACATGAAATTGTGGTAGAGATTGAGACAATTGACACCTAAGGCACCGCTAATGCTTTAATACAAGATCCAGGCCATATAACTTGACTATTGTATCAGTACTACATAAGCAAAGATTCTTTAATCTAAGCATCCCACAAGTCAATTTGTAACGAAACTAATTCATATCTTAAATCAACTTTCGGTCTCATATTGCCTTACATATAGCTCAGTAGATTCGTTTATTTGATATATACAGCATTGGTTCATTTGAAAAACTCACAACTGAGGCACCAAGAAGTCCATGAGAGAGGACTGGATGAAAGCCACGCCGGCGGCAAAGAGACCGACTTGGACTGCGGCTGTGAATGCAGGAGATTTCCTGATCTGCTCAATGGTGGAACTGATTTCGTTGGCTTTAGCAGGCATGGTGGTTGTAGTTTCGCCATTCATATTTGCTGTGCGAGAAAAACTTTCGGTTTATGTGCAGGTCCACACAATAGAATTCGGGTGAAGTGTTTGGGGTAAGAGAATACAAATAGTCACTCGGTTGATGAGTAAAGTTGATTCTTTGACCTATATAGGCCATAAGCTCGGACTGCTTTATCTCTTATATTATTAATTTTTGGGGTTCTCTGTTATTTGTCAGGAAACTGCGAAATTAGAGCGTAAGTGAGAAATAGCCTTGAAGACATTACCCAACCCCAAACAAATAAGATCTAATTCAGATAAAACTAACAAGTAAGTTTTCTTAGTGAATTCATAAATTCATTTAGGCAATTATAATTCATGCCTTTAAACTAGGATAATTGACATGTTAAGGTGCGATGCGCACGTGACCTAGTGGTGTGCTCTTAACCTACAATTACGCAGCGTCACAACCACATCACATAATCACATCAAAATGGCACACGTCAAAGTGGACGTCGGGGTGACCGCCCAAAACACGTACTCTATTGCAGGAAAACAAATTAAGTTCAATAGCGCCGCCGACATTGCTCCGTATGTGAAGGAGTTGGATTCCAAATCAAATGTGCTTAAGATTGATATCAGCGGCAACACAATCGGTATTGAGGCTTCGGAAGCGTTTGCAAAAGCCGTACTCAAACACAAAGATACTCTAGTGGAGGTTAACTTCTCTGATATTTACACTGGCAGATTAAACACGGAGATTCCTCCGTCATTGGACCACCTTTTGCCTGCGCTTTTAAAGTGTCCATACCTTCAGATCGTTGACTTGTGTGATAATGCCTTTGGTTTACAAACAATCGAGCCCATTGAATCCTACATTTCCAAGGCGGTTTCGGTGGAGCACTTGATTTTGTCTAACAACGGAATGGGTCCATTTGCGGGTACGCGGATCGGAAAGTCATTATTTCAATTATCGCTTGCCAAGAAGAAGACAAACTACCCCTCGTTGAAAACTTTCATTTGTGGAAGAAACCGCTTGGAAAATGGATCTATTAACTACTTGTCGATTGGTTTAAGAAATCACGCTGACTTGGAAACCGTCCGCTTATACCAAAACGGTATCCGTCCCGCTGGTGTGGAGAAGTTGATTCAACAAGGTTTGTCCAACAACAAAAAATTGCAAGTGATTGACTTACAAGACAATACTTTAACCACAAGGGCTGCCACTGCTTTGGCAGAAGCCTTGAAGGTGTGGCCCGACTTGGTAGAGTTGAACTTGGGTGATTGTTTGTTGAAGCCGAAGGGATCTTTGATTTTGGCTGATCACCTTGCCAATGGTGAATCTAAGAAGAAGTTCACTCACTTAAAGTTGCAGTATAATGAGTTGGAGGCTGATGCTTTGGAGCGTTTGGTCAAGTTTGTTACGCATAAGGCTCCAATTCTTAAAGTCTTGGAATTGAACGGAAATCGTTTCGAGGAGGACTCCAAAGATATTGAGGCCATTAACGGAATTTTTGAGGAAAGAGGTTTTGGAGAGTTGGATGAGTTGGATGAATTAGAGGAGTTGGACAGTGATGAGGAAGACGATGACGACGAAGATGAGGACGATACCTTTGAAGATGCCGATGCTGAATTAGACCAATTGGAGGCGGAATTGGCTGGTACTTCTCCCGAAGAGGATGACTCGTCTGTTGATGCCGTTGCCGATGCTTTGGCTGGTACTCATATCAAGTAGAAGTCAAGTTAAAATTGAAAACGTCATGTATCGTAGCTTACATAGGGGATTATGAAAGGTATACACTTTGTACAAGATAATCATCATCATCCTTCTCATCATACTGTGACTATTTGTCCGTCTTGTCACTAGCAGACCAGCCCTAACGACCAAACTTCTTTAACTCCAAATATCTTAAGCCAGGATATGCCACTCCGCTAAAAGCCATACATAGCCACATAGCAATATCACCACCATAAGCTCCTCCAACTTCTCTAGCTAGAGGACCAACCCAGTATGTTTGAGACATTCCAACGGCAGCACCTGCAGCACCACAGAGGAAGGCAAAAGTAGCCGCGTATCCTTGGGTGAGTTTCTCTTGGTTGTTCCAGATGATGAAGTTGTAGTTGCATTTCTCGTCAGCCCTCAAATAATTAGTATCACTGTCAACATCCAGGAACTCACGCACGTATAAGTGTCTGAACCGGCGAGTACGGAAAATGGTGTTTTCTTCCAAGAGAAGCATAAAGTACATGGTGATCCAGTACCCGACCATTGGCAAGAAGTTACCCAAAATGGTAGCAAATTTGTATCTTCCGAAAATGGCCAAAACCAAATAAATAGCAGTCAAAACCACCGCCCATAACCACCGCGGGATTTTGGCCATTGGTATACCGAGCAACTGTATTCCAAAAACTGCCGAGTAGGTATTGAGAATGTTGTTGGAAATTAAAGACAAGAAAATCAAGATGAGAAGAAACTTACCGCCGGCTCCCCAGGGTTCAAAGGCTGCATACAAAAGTCCACCCATTCCCATGCTTTCATAAGCATCGGCCCATGGCGAGTAGTTAAGAGCCACGTTTCCGATTAAGATCGCCACCATGCCCACGAAAGTGGTGGGTATCAAAATACCTAGAAATGTCAAAAAGAAGATCTGCACATCGGGAGTGTCTTGGGGAAACAAGACGTAATAGTCCGAAGCAATAGAGCCCCATGTGGAGGTGATGGAGTAACAGAGAGCAAAGAAGGACAACGAGTTACCCAAAATGGTGGCTGAATCCTCGGCAGGCAGATCGGCAAACGACAAATACTCATACTTTTGCGACGAGGCAATGTACAACATGAGGAACGCAAGGTTCACGGGAATAGACAAGTACGCCTCCACCTTCAACAAGAAGCGGATGCCTCCGATGGAAATGCAAAGCGAGCACACGGCGATGATGATAATTGAAACCAAAAGTGGTACTCTTCCATCGCTAACCACACTGAGAATTTGGCCGCCCACAATACAGTTGACCACTGACCAGCCCATGACTCCCACAATACTGGCTAAGCCCACTAACTTGACAAACCACCAACCAAATAAAAACCGGGCACTGACCATCTGTCTGCAGCCCGAGCGGGGGCCCATGAGCGAGCAATATGCAGCCACTAAGCAACCAAGAAACTGACCGAGAAGTCCTACAATGAGGGTCTTCTTAAGGCCAAGCCCAAAAAGCATGGGGCCAAGGTAAAAACTGGACATGGACGAGAGTCCTCCACAAGCAGAGAGCCATAATCCCATTACGGTCACAAGCTGCCGTATTTTGTTTTGTGATCGCTTATATGGCGAGACCCTCTCTATTCCAGTAACCTCAATACCGATTGAGTCTAGGAGATCCGAGGCTTTCTTGATAAGAAGATATGGCTTGATTTCGTCTTTTTCGTCAACAAGACGGCCTGTGCCGTAAGATCGGACACTGGCGGAGTCTTCAGAGTTCTTCTTGGTGGACATGCCTATAAAAGGGAGTAGTAGGAACTAAGCGATAAGTGACTCACGCGAAGAGAGTGATGACTCTGCGCCAAAAAGATAAGCCCGATGCGGGGCTCGAACCCGCAACCTTTTGATTGACCTTATAAGATTAAGAGTCAAATGCTCTACCGATTGAGCTAACCAGGCTTAGTTGTGATTTTCATTTTGAGCATCTAACATACTCTGTAAAGAATTCAGGTGGATCAAGTAAACCTTTCTCTAATACGCGTCATTTGCAGGCTCACACATTGTAAACAGTATTTAACACGAGAGCGTTATGGTAGGCTTCTATCCAGAGAGAATCTCAGTCCTGGATGTTATCAATACACACTAAAGCTTAATACAAGTCAAACAGACATACAATTGTCGGGAATTCAGTTCTATTTCTCGATATAATAAAGACAATACGGGTTTCTTATAAAGCACAAGAACCAAAAAATTTTCCTATACGTAGAATATTAGTACTCATATCCTGCCCAGATTCAAACTACTTGTACCCGTCTCGTCCATTTACCAGCTCGAATTCCTTTTTAGTCTCATTAAATATAATTCCATCATTTACCAAGCAAAGCCTCAAGCGTCTCACTATCAAACATGTTACTTCCAGACTGAAGAGTCTTGGCCAATAGCACAATCGACTTTTCCGTAAAATCAGGGGCTTTACGAAGCTCATCGAGCTCATCGCCAAAAGTCGTGGCCATATGCGCCAAAAATTGATTGTCCAACTCCTTTCGATCACGAACCACCTTCTCACTGGCTTCCGCTAGCGTTTGGTTATCGGTATTGGTGAATTTGATGGACTCGATCTTTTGCTGAACCTCCGAGGGATTTTGAGCATTGGAGATGGGTGATGTTTCAGAGTCTGATTCGATATCGATGTCATTGATATTGATGGCCTCGGATGTTGTTTTATTTTCAGCCACTTTTGGTTCGGCAACAGGCGAGTGCGTTTCAGAATTGGAATCTGACGAGTCAGAGTCAGATGAGAAATCCTCTGTTCTTCTCTTTTTCCGTCTTCTATTCTTTGTTGGTTTGGTGTGGTTTGGTGCCATTGTAATTTTAAGTGCACGGATTTTTTGCTTGATGGTCTGTGCGATGCACTCCTGCAGGCAGGCATCGTCCCATCATAAAGAGTTGTATAATAGATATTAAACTGCCACCAAGAAAAGAGAGCCTGTTAGTAGAAATTAGATTATTGATAACGAGTCTCTTGAAAAAATTACTACATTTTTTACCATATTTTCTTACCGGATACCTTCACTCCTTTGGGTAAAATATTTAAATATTCTGGTGATTGCACCAAAGAGCGATGTTAGTATCTCTTTACAAATTCAACTTCGCTCTACTTTTTAGAAGCAGGTCTCTTCTTCTTCACCACCATCGAAGACAAGTCATTGACGGGAACTTTTCTTTTTTCAGCCATAGAGGCACCAGAGGCACTAGTGGCACCTGCAACAGCCTCGCCCAAAAGGCCCTTGATCATGTCCATTTGCTGAGACTCAATTTCTTCAACTGGGGCCTTTTTCAATTCCTCGAATCTTTCTTTCAAATCCACGAGCAACTCCTGATCCTCTTTCTTTTTCTGGTTGTCAGTCTCTGATTGTGCCCGTTTCTCCACATTCTGAATGGCTGCCTGCATATGGTCAGCTGCCTGCTGGCGCAGGTCTGGAACTTCCACGCAAAACTCAAGTGCTAACGAGAGTTTGTAGTGGGATTCAGAAATCAAAGGTGACGTCTCTAGATATAGAGTCTGACGGAGCTCAAGACACGATTTCAAGTCACGTGCGGCCTGAGCAAAGTTCTCCGATTCCAATGAAACTTCCCCGAGCAAATCGTAAGT
This sequence comes from Metschnikowia hibisci, assembly GCA_002374725.1. Taxonomy (NCBI): domain Eukaryota; kingdom Fungi; phylum Ascomycota; class Pichiomycetes; order Serinales; family Metschnikowiaceae; genus Metschnikowia; species Metschnikowia hibisci. The sequence goes on along the minus strand of NLAP01000005.1, from coordinate 449,952 downwards.
CTCGTGCAATTTTTCTAGCGTGCCAATATATTCAGCATAGGTTTCAGCTTTACTGCTCAAAGTGTAAGGAAGTGTAATTTCATCGGTGTTTTTGGTTAATTCTTCCTTTTTCTGCTCCAACAATGCACGAGCAATGTCCAAGATCTCCCAAGCGGCCTCAAAGTCGCTCTGTTCTTCGTTTTGATCTTCATTCTGGTCATTTGAATTTTCATCATTTTCATCATTCTCCCCTTGTTCGTTTTTATCATTTTTGATTTCTTCAGACTCGTCCTCAGACTCTTCATGGCCAGCATCATTCTCTCCAGCGGCCATTCCCTCCTCAAAATGGAAATCATCATCATCTTCTTCTTGAGCCTTTTGGGACTCGTCACCACCCACGCCGCCTAAAACTCCCAGATGAGCCACACCGTTCTGAAACAATGCCTTACCATATAAAAGAAGAAGGTTGGCGTCATCATGGCCATTTTCTTCGCTGAAAAGTCCACAAGCATCTGCATAGTGTGAAGCAGCAGTATCATATTCTTTCAAGGCGTACGCCTTGGCACCTTCGCTCATAAGCGTGGCAACAGCTTCAGAGTACATGACGCGTTTAATTATTGAAGTACTTAAATCTACAGTGGAGGCAGCGCGCGCTTCATCGCGTGAGGCAACTTCACCAACAAATCTTCAATCGCTCATGACGTCAGCTGCTACCGCCAGGTTTTTTTCACTGATGAGAATATAAATTTGAAAAGGGCCGCCATTACCTATTATGAAAGATGTATCATTATTGTATAGAAAACATTTTCATTTTAGGATTTACAGCGAATGGACTGTACTGAGTCTATAGTGAACTTTTATAGTGAACTTTTATGGTGAATTTCCTAGTTGAAGTTGGTAGTATTTAATGTAATTATAGAGTATGTTAAATCAACCAATTCCGCCGTAAATCAAATTTTACCATTTCTCACTCTACCATGTCATCACTGAATGCTGGTAAAATTAAAGAGACGCGCACGCAGTAAGTGGTGAGAGATATTGTATGTCTGCACTTTCCATAGCATTAGCGCAGCCACAACACCAGGTTTCAATAGGTCCAAAAAGGTCAAAATAGATCCAAAAAAGCCCCAAAAAAACTTCCCGAAAAAAAGTCTAGAATATTGTTAAATTGGTTCTTGACCAAAAAAATTTAAAAACATCTCCATTGAATACTCAGGCTATTATTTAGTAGCGTGCTCTCCTCCATTTCTTCATAGTTATAATGGCTGCGTCGTCCCCCGCACGTGACGCACCATCTTCATTTACCAACATTCATGCCCCACGTCTCCCATTCACAACTACTCCCATTGAAAACATGAGCCGCAAAACTTTGCGCCGCAAACCACCGCCGCCTCTAGATGGCTATCAGGATTATGATATGCTGGCTGCCACTGATTCCTCCAATCCCGTGTCTCCTTTTTGCGTTCCCGATAATCCATTATATGTGGAGCCGTCGCCTCGCGTCCTGGCTACGCCATCTGCCGATCCAAGCTTGGCAACTACCTATGGTAAAACCCAGAAACATGATGATGCTTGTTTTTCTTTTGAACAATCTGATCACCTGCCACTGTCTTATGATAATCGCTATTCCGAACAATACTACCCTCATTTCGAACAATCCCAATTTACTAAACCAATCCCACAACATGAACATTCCAATTCTAATAATCGACTTCCACAACACGAAATTTCCAAAAAACCCTCTGGGTCCACACTTTACGTCAAAACTGAACTGGCGGCCGATTTCCTACGCTACGATGTCAACTCCATGTCTCAATTAACGGATGACTTTCTAGATCCGTCATTGCTCATGCCCATGGAATCTCCCCGACCAAAAGGACCTCAAGATTTACCTCAGGATTGTTTTCTTCTACAGTCCCATGAATATAGTGCCTCTCTCCTGCCATCCCGAGGCAATCTGCGGTTCCTTCAGTCGTCACAACCGCTGCCATTCAATCCCACTGGAGATCATCATCCAGAACCTGATTATCGGACAGTCCGGAAATTCCGAAACCTTCTGCTTGGTGGTGCTGCTGCCCCCGACTCCGACTCCGACTCCTCTTCTATTGAATTCACAAATTACGACGATTTCACCACCGACTCTTCAACTTTGATTTCCAATCAAGAAGCCTCACGCGCTAATTCCAGGTGGAGTGAACGGGGATCTGGATCCAGACACTCCGAATTACCATATCCACTTGCCGATACTGAAACATTTAAATCTGATGATATTGGCTCCTCAGCCACGCCCACCCGCATATCCACTCTTGCCACACGGGAGCAAATCAACAGATATTCAGGCCTAGATTCGCCCCTAGCAAACACCACCTCGCCAAACCTTCACTTCATCAAAACCGGTTATCATGCATATGGCAGCTACTCGTCATCTCCAGATCTGCCATCTAATTCCCGCAGCAGCTCGCCAACAAAGATGTACGTGAATCGCACTCCAAGAAATGACTACGCTTCTCATGTTTCGGAAAGCAGAAGCAGCCGCTCGCCATCTCCGAAAAAGCATACGAGTTCGCCCATGGGGAAATCGCCTACAAAATTGGTCTCTTCTCTTTACCCACTTGAAGATAATTATCTGGAGATTTTAGATTCATACTATGAAGAGTCGAGGATGCCGCGATGGAGTTTGATTGAGCACGATGACTTCGATTATTTTGATGATTCATTTATCCAGCCCCCGGTGAATGATCAATTTGATTATTCCATTCTACCCGAATTGCCTCAGAGACAACCGGAGCCGGAAATGAAAGACCCAGAGACATTACATCACCAAAAAGGTGTCACATCGACATTGCAAGCCACGCCTACTATTCGTCGCAAAAACGATGATTTACCACCAGTGCCATTGACACTTCCTCTGTTACCATTTTGCTCTTCTCTGCTAACCAACCTCCATTTTGCTACATGTCCAAATGTATGGTCTATGAAGAATATCTTTAATTGGTGTGTCAAACTTACTGGTTGGATGAATGGTGAAAGGATCACACAGAAGGAGTTGAAAAAATCGCTCATTAAACTTTTGGCGTATTGCAAACCAGATATTCCAGTTGATGTCATCAACAGAAATGCAGGCCATATAATCAGCTCCTTTTTGGCTTCGGGAATATTCATACCAGTTAATGACGACAAATCAGGGACGGGTTATGAATTGGATATCAATATCCGTAGTGACATTCAAGGTGTTTTGATGGACTTAACCGATTGCTATTCATTTGATAAAAGTCACAAAAACCAAAAAGAATTGTTTCAAAAATGCTATTCTTCCCAGTGTCCCATCAACAAGGTCATTGAGCATGAGAGCTTGATGAAAACCATAGATATTGATGATTTGAAACTCGGCAGCGACTGGGCAAGCCATTGGAAATTGTCAGCTCAAGACATGACCATTGATATCTCCGAATCCAAATTACAATCATTCTTATTTGATTTGATCAAATTCGAGCAAACTTTCATTCAAAGAGCAGAGTGTTTTATTGAAGTTGCTGGTCCCGAATTCATTCGCCAAGCAAAGCTTACTCCAAACGGCCAAACTCCGGCAATGAAGGATTTCGAGCAAAATATTTTCAGTTCGTCGTCGAAACTTTGCCTGATACATGAGACATCATTATACAAGCCACTCCTCCGGATATTGGTGGGTGATGGGAAGTTTATTAAGAGAATTACGGATGTTGCTAAGCTATACACATTGTGGTCCAAAGAAGCCAAAAAACCACTTTTAGCATATATGAGGGCCATGCCAATGATCCAGGGTCTATTAAATAATCCGGCACTTAAATCTTGGGACCAGTCTCTACGCTTAAATCCGAAAGTCAAAGATTTGCAGGTGAATGGTAGCTTACTTTTGATGAGCACATTTAACTCGAGATATCAACAATTACCTCTTCAGCTTATGGACGTGAGAAAATTCTTTGATGAGGGCGACGAAGAGTTTTTGGCTTTAACAGAGGCAATTGATTCTATAAGAGGCTTGGGTGCAAAAGTGAACGAGATGAAGGTCCATGCAGACAATATACACTCTCTCCAGGAAGTTCAAGGACAACTCACTTGGAAGTCTAATGTGTTTCACCCAAGCCTTCATCTTAGCTCCAAGAATCGAAAGCTATTCTATCGAGGCGACCTATTAAGGAAAGGTGAGTTGAAGATAAATTCAAGTTATGTGCATGTGATTGTTCTAGACAATTATGTGCTTCTAACAGAAAAGCAAAGAAGTCAAAAGTCACTCTCGATGAAGGTTACAGAAAACCCAATTCCTGTCGATTACCTAATCGTTGAAAACAGAGAAAAGGAAACTGCAACTTTGGGCTACAAGGCAAATATCCAGAGTCTGTCTTTGACGGAGGAATCTTCGGAAGAGACATCTTCGTATCCGTTCAAGATCCGCTATGCAGGACGAGGAAAGGCCCTTTCCCATACTTTGATTGCAGGTAGCGAAAAAGACCGCCAGAAATGGATATCAATTCTTCAGCAGAGTAAGCTGAATGCAACCAGGAGAAATGCACCAAGTGCGCCTTACAATTTCAAGCTCATAGACAACAGGTTTTTTGCATACGAGCCAAGTATGAAGCTTACAAAAGTGCCCATACTCGCAGCTAATGATCCCATTAGCGTTCTTGCAAAGGAAGAATCACCTGCGTTAGCTGGCTCAACAACATTCATCAACAGGCAGGTACAGTGTTCAGAAATGTTTAACTTTATAAACGGACAGTTTCATTTCCTCGGCACGTCTGCAGGAGTTTACTGTTTTGACGAAAATAATATTTGGAAGAAAATCATCAACATGAACAATGTTACCCGGTTAACTGTGATTCCCGAGCTGAATGTGGCATTGGTATTGGCAAACAAAATGCTTCGCTACTATCCACTTCAACTGTTGATTGATTTATACTATGAAAAGAGAGAACGGGTGACACTGTACCAAATTTCCAACGAGTCGATTTTATTCTACGAATTTGGTCAGCACTTGGGACTCCCAACGCTTATAGTTGCCAAGCGGAAGAATGCAGGTTCGACCACATTCAAAGTTTTCGTTTTACAAGAGGATAATAATGGGATTTTGAGCACAATGGAAGTGGTGAAGAAGTTTTATATTCAGGCTGAGTGTTATGGCATCTCCATCTTTAACACATCATTGGCAGTGCATACACAACGTGGATTTGAGATTCTAGATTTGCAAAAGCTTTCTCCTCGGACCATTCCAGAATTTCCAAACACCGATAACTCTTCCAAAAAACTTGACGGTTATAGCCGCAAAAAAATTGGGCAAACGCCAGATCTTATCAAAAAGGTGATTTCTCATGCTATACCTTTAGGCATGTTTAAATTGACCAACAACAAAGAATTTCTTTTGGTTTTCAGTGAATGTGCAATTTTTGTCAATCGAGCAGGAAAGCTCTCTCGTACGTCAATGGTCCGGTTTGATTATCGTGCAAAGGACATTGCTTTTACAGAGAATAACCTCTTTTTGGTATGTGATGAGTGCATTGAGGTCTGGGAAATCAGCGATTCAACCAGTGCCCCAAATAAATTGGGACAAGTGATTCCAAATAAAGATATTCATTTGTTGAATGCGAAAAAACTTACTTTTCGTGTGGTGAATCCTATCAAGACAGATGTACAGCTTATGTTTCGGCTTCTGAAGAAACCAGGTTAATTAGCTATTGCGCTGAATGCAGGAGTGGATGCGAAATTCCTCGGATCTTGATGTGGGGTAACGGTATACCGATACAGCATATTTCTGTGCGATACCGCGCTTTTCAACTACCCTTGAATTATTTTTTTTTTTTTAATTATAAACAAGGATGGTCGATTTTAACGTTCATGGAAAGACAGCAGTGGTTACTGGAGGATCTAGAGGATTGGGATTATACGCAGCAGAAGCCTACGTTCTTGGTGGAGCTAAAGCTGTGGTGATCACCTCCAGAAAAACCGCTGCATGTGAAGAAGCCAAAGCTTATTTGGAGAAAGTGGCCAAGGAAAAGGGCCAAAAAACAGTCATCCATTCTATCCCAGCGGATTTGGCCGATGAAAAGCAATGTATCAAGTTCCATGATGATGTCATTGAGGCTGTGGGACAGGTCAATATTCTTGTTGCCAATGCTGGAGCTACGTGGGGAGCGCCAATAGAATCACACTCACCAGCTGCTGTTCGCAAGATCTTGGAGTTGAATGTTGTTTCAGTTTACCACTGCATCAAGTTATTTGCTGATGACCTTGAGAAGTCTGCATCCGATGAGGATCCACTGAGAGTGCTCATTATGTCATCAGTGGCATCATTGGTGGCTAGTGATCCTGTTGGAGTTTACGGATACTTAGCCTCTAAGGCCGGAGTATCCCATCTTGGCAAAAATTTAGCTACACAATTAGGCCCAAGAAACATTACAGTGAACTCGTTGGCTCCCGGTTTCTTCCCCACCAAAATGTCTCAGGGCGTATTGGACATGGCAGGAGATATGATGGTGGAGCTGAACCCTAGAAAGAGATTGGGACAAAAGGAAGACATGATGAGTGTGGTTCTTTTCTTGAGTGCTCAGCAGTCTAATTACATCAACGGTGTAGTGTTGCCCATCGATGGAGGCTCGCACATCGCAGGAGCATTTATGCCAAAGTTATAAAAAGTTATAACAAACATACTAGTCAAAGTATCAATAAACATTTGACAAATTGTAAAGCTTAATGAAAACCGATTCCAGTTGTAACTGGTAATCTTAGTCGGGGCGTGCTAGGATCAATTTAATTTAATTTAATGATATCGCGAAACAGTAGTACAATTGACTTTAACTATTGAGAATCTTAACTTCTTCTCGTGTTCCCACGTTAAATATCACCACGTGAATAACAAAGATGGGTTTGGCTTCATCAACAATACTAGACTCCTTGATGGAGGGAAATAACTTCGATAGAGAGGAAATTGACCGGTTGCGCAAGCGGTTTATGAAACTTGATGCTGACCGAAGTGGCACCATTGACAAGAATGAGTTTTTGTCGATTCCAGGCATATCCAGCAATCCCTTAGCATCACGACTTATGGACGTGTTTGATTTGGATCGGGATGGTACCATAGATTTCCAGGAGTTTCTCACGGGTCTTTCGGCCTTCAGCGGCAAGTCTTCCCGAATAGACAAGCTTCGTTTTGCTTTTCGAATTTATGATATCGACCGAGACGGATACATTGGAAACGGAGAGCTTTTTATTGTGATGAAGGCCATGGTGGGCAAGAACCTTCAAGACTCGGAGCTTCAACAGATCGTGGACAAAACCATTATGGAGGCCGACAAAGATGGAGACGGCAAATTGAGTTTTGAGGAGTTTAGGCTGGCCGTGGACCTGAACCAGATCGAGTCTGTTCTTACGCTTAATACGTTTTGATTCAAAACTTTATTTGATGAAAAGGAGGGGAAAGAGAAGAGACAAGCTTAAGTTAAGATTAGGGAACAGAGCGAGAGGATCCCAGCTAAAGTAAGGGATGTTCGGGAGAGAGGCATAACCAAGGACGAAATGAGGACATGATAAGATAAAACTGCAAAGAACAAAAATATAGAGGATTAGGAAGCAGTTGGCGGAAGTGGTGTCTCTCATCTTACTGATAATGGAAAGACTACATACACTCCTGCGACTTTTATCGATGCGTCGCGTAAATACACATTAAATACCATGAACCTCTTTGAGTCCATCAACCTTGACCAGCTGACGGTAGCACGTAGGATAGATCACGTGGAATCTTCTTCCGATGACGGTCTAGATCCAAATGATTTTCTTTCCCATAACGGCCGCCCTGAAATCCACAATGACCTGCAGATACTAGATAACAGCACCGATATTCCCACACTCTTGCCATCACAGGAGCTTGAAACATCGGCAGTGTTCGATTCTCTTTACAGTTCTATGCACAATTTTGATTCCTATATTCCACCAAAATTCCATAATCATATTGCACAAACTGATTCTACTATCCGATATCTTCGCAGCCGCCACGACAATTTTGTTTCAGCCATGTCTACAGCAATTGAAACTCATAAAGAAGAGCTTAGGGCCGGTGAAGATTGCTCCGACATGCGCAATGCCACTTTGACTCTTTTCAACCAGCTTTCGGAGAACTGCTTGCAACAATGTGAAATTTACACCAGAGAACTCGTTAGCACGAGACTGTCTTTTACATACTTTCAAAAATTGGACCTTCAGCGGCTGCGGGTACTTCGACGGATCAAAAGAATCAAAAGTGAACAAAATGAATTTGGTGCTAAGCTCGATAGTTTGCTAGCTCAGCGTACAAGCATTGATGAGGAAATCAAAGTATTGGAGGAACGATTGCTGGCACTTCGAGCCAAGCGTAACACTGTGAATTTGGAGGTGGATGGCACGATTTCCGTTTTGGAAAGCAAATCGGCCAAATACGTCAATTATTTCCGCCACCTTGAATCCTCGGCTAAATCAGCCATTGTCGACTACCTTTCCTCGGACTCGCTTCCTCCAGAAAGTATTGCTGCTCACTTGAAGACGGAGCCTGTTTCTGTATCGTTCCGATCGGCCAATTTTACTTCACCAGTGGAAAAGAAACCAGTGACTTTGGAAAAGACCATTGAAAAACCACAAGAGGCGGAAAGTCACCCGAAAATAGCATCTGATCACAACTCCAACACTTTGGCCTCTGCCTCACCTGTGCTTCGTCAAATGAACACTAAATTGCCTGTACCAACTCAATCTGTTATTGGAATACAGGCACTCGAGATTCCTGAAGAGATTTCGAAGGTTGGCGCCAAGAATTCAACCCTGGCCTACTCTCAAGGCTTTGACACTGCATCCAAACAACTTGATTCTTTAAGAAAAGGTGTTTCTAGCCTAGTGCATGCATTCAGGAATGCTGCTATTGATGAAGGTGAGAAAGAAAAGCCCAGCAAGCTTGACGACACTCTGAACACCATCACGGAAAAAGTGGACTTTTCGCCTATTCTACAGTTGTTGACATCAAAAATTGAAACCTTACAAAAATTTGAAACTGAATTCACGAAAGCTTTGAATTTCTACCGCTCAAACTCGGCCACCTGGTTAGATGTGTGTAGGTTTCTAGAAAAGCAAGAAAGCAGTCTTTTCCAAATCATTTCGTCTACCCAAACAGCTACTGATAATACTAGTGGGATCCAAAATATTCTTACAAACTCAAGGCGCTATTTGAAAGAGTGTCTTGAGATGGATTTGTTACTGGATGAATCTCTGAGTTTCTTGCACAAATTAATTGATGAGGAATTGTATGCTGTTAGCTCAGCGCTCGAGCATATGGAAACAAGCAATAGTGGTGTTCTGATGAGCGCTAGAAGATAAGTATCTATGGATGTATGATCAAAAGAAAAAATAAAGATTGAGATCTCTTATGGGCGGCGTTGTGGAGGCCTTTTCTTTTGAATAAAGATGCTGGAATTAGGTTTCTTGGGTATTCTGGCAGTCCCATTTGGTGGTTTGTAGACACCAGTATTGCTAACTTTTGGAAGAGTCAGATTTGTTGGGCGATAATGAAAATCATCATTGTTTGACTTGTTCAAATTTGGGTTGTTCTTAGGTTTTGTGGTCGATGTTTGATTTGAGGGAATGTTCTCGTTTCCAGGGACAGAAGAATCTGTACCTTTTGGACCGCGGGTGCCGTCATGAACATAGATTTTCTTGTGCTTCAGCTTATGTTCACTCAGACTGTTTTTTCTCTTTTTGGAATCTTTTTGTGCTTCGTTTGGGTCTGCCATAGAGTCCAGTGACCTCTTTTCTTTGTTATTGGGTTTCTCAGATGAATCTTTTGATTCAGACTCATCTTTTGATTTAGACTCATCTTTTGATTTGGAATCATTTTCTGATTTAAATTCATTCCTTGATTTCGAGTCACTCTTAAATTTCTCATCATTTGAGGGTTTATCACTCTTGGAGTGTTTTTCCTTTGAAGACTTTTCAGCCTTTGAAGATTTCTTCTCCGAATTATTGTCACTCTTTGATGATTTCAGTTCTTTAGAAGTTCCGATATCAGACTTTGGATCTTCAACTTCACCAACTTTCAGAGAAGTTGAATCCTGCTCAAACCTGAGATTCTTTAACTTGTTGTACTTTCCAAGAAAACCGGGTTCAGCTTGTGTAACACACCCTCGTGAATCAGCATCATTGATGAGTTTGCTCCATACCTTATCCCTCTTTAAGGAACTTTTGTTACCAAGAATCCAAAGCGAAGTACGAGCACGAGTGAGTGCAACATTCATACGTCTGATATCTTTCAAAAACCCAACACTTCCACTTGGACTGGCTCTGACACAGGACATGATGATGATATCTTTTTCTTGACCTTGAAAACCATCCACAGTATTGAAGTCGATTTCGTCAAAAATACCATCGCCGTACTTATACCGAAAAACGTTTCGGATGGTTCGAATTTGCTCCTTATAAGGTGAAATAATACCAACTCGACCCAAAAATTTGTTGTCAGGAAGCATTGCCATTACCTGCTCCACGAGTTCCAAAGCCACTTTTGCCTCCGACACATTGTAATAAGATTTCGACATTTCGTTCTGTTGTTGTTGACTTGTCACGTCAAAAAATCGGTAGGGACTTAATGGCATATGTGAATGCCATGGCATTTTAGTTTTCTCATACATTCCGTCACCGTCGGAAAGTCTGGACTGGTAAAACTCGGCACTAGGAAACCGAGAAATGTCAGGATGCATTCGGTATTGGACATCCAATAAATAAACTGAGTCTGGATTCTGCTTTTGCATTCTCACAAACAAACTTTGTTCATATCCAAATGATGAAGCTGTTTGAGACAAGACCGTAGGTGGCAATTGATTTGGATCTCCTACCATGACACATTTTTTGCATCCATATCTCAAGGGGATAATAGCAGATAATTCCACACACTGACAAGCTTCATCGATAATTACCTGGTCAAATTTGATGGCCATACTCGTCAAGAAGTCATGTGCCGATCCAGATAATGTGGAGCAGATAACTTGTGCTTCATTGATAACTTTGGCCTGTGCTTGTCTTTTCTCAATTTCCCTGGTACGTGTAGCTTTTGAAATTTTTTCTCTTTGCTCATCCAATTGCTTTCCAAGAGCCCATCTTCGTTTGTTAACTTCTCTTAATTTGGTCTCCATTTCAATGGTTTCTTTGTCGCCAAGGTTTCCCCTTTTAAGAGCTTCCATGATGCTATCCTTTTCAGCAATACATTTTGTATGCTCGGACCGAATGTCGTGATCGATTGAAACTCTGGCGTTATCGTCAACTTCCTGACCAGTAAGATTTGCCAAACTAAAGCCACGAACGGAAGAATGCATAACTTCGGCCCGACCCAACCGAATTATTTTTGGCACAATCAGTTTTCCATCGTCGGTAAGAACTCCGTTTTTCAACCGCATAACCAATTCATCAACAGCAGCGTTACTAGGGCAACAAATCAACACCTTTCTGGCGGGTTTCAGCTCTCCCTTGTTAGAATCAGGAACAGCAATGGTATTGGCTTTCACTTCGCTGCTTAAAAAGTGACCAACAATTCCCAAAATGGTTTTTGTTTTTCCTGTTCCTGGTGGACCTTGAATTAAAGAAAACCCCTCATTTTGATTCGACCCAATAATAGCTTTGGCTTGAGAGAGATTGACTCCTAATCTCTGGCAAACCTGCTTTGCATCGGCATCACTGATTGGAGCAGCGTTATGAGGTTTACCGGAGATAATTTCGTCACACAAATCGTAGTATTCCAAACCTTTCAATGAAGAATATTCTCTTTCAATAGTTGTCATCAGCATGACTTGCATAGCAGTTATAACGGATTTTGGAGTCAATAAGCCCATCATGGACCCTTGTGGGAAAACTCTCAAAGTGATATCACAGAAGCCAGAGCTCACATGCTTGATATCTCTTACTTTGGCAAGACATGTTTGAGTGTTTTTGTTTTTGAGATATTTGGCCAATTCAAAGGGAGAATTGAAAGTATTCTCTCCTGTATAACCAAGTACTAACAAGTCTGATTCTCCAAGTTTTTGTTTCAAGACTTCTGACTTCTTCATGGAAACGTAGACGTCAAAAAATCCATCACAGGTGGTACGACTACCCACAAGTAGCTCAAATGGAAGCTCTTGACCAGTGGACCTTGACGATTGAATTCCTTGCCAGCATTCCAACAAGAGTAACGGTTCAATTTCAGCAACGTATTCTTTGGCACTTGAGTAACAATCTTTGATGGGTTTGTACAGATCTCTATCCTCTTCAGGATAATCACTGTCAAAATTGTAATTCCATTTCAAGATTGTTGTGTAAAGAGGTTTAAGGTTGACATTCAAACGCAACCGCATGTTCTCTTCTTCCTTCCGCTGCTTATCAACCTTTTTCGAAGCGGCGGTTTTTTTCACTGGAACTCCATGCATGTCAAGCTCGATGATCTTTGACTTCTTTTTTGACTCGAGGAAAAGATCCGACACATCCACGTCGTGTTCCTCATCTTCTGAAGAGGAATCTTCATGTTTCTTCGATTTGAGCGCATTCAAAGACCTCCCCACAGCAGTAGATTTGTGATTGAAGCCAGCAGGTCTAGCAGCTGCTGGAGCAACAGCCGGGTTGGTGTTTTTCCTGTTAAAATTGAGCTCTTTCCGCATAGCCTCCAAAGTATTTGGCTTGAAATTCGAATTAGTAGGAGGAGGTGCCTGTGGAGCTTCTTTGGTCATGACGCCAAATCTGGTGAGTGTCAGTTGCTTCGGTTCTTTCGGCTTACTTTGGTAGGCATAAGATGCTCCCTTGACCTCAGTCTGTGGGGTAGTAGGGCGTGGAGTTGCAGAAGTAGAACGTTCTTTAGTAGCTTCTTCAATCACATACAGGACTAGCTTTGGGTCGAATTCGCCAGCTTTAGCCAAAACCATTCCTCTTTGCTGTTCAGTCAATTTGTTGTTATATCTCTTGGCTTTGGCACCGTACTTTGCAAATGTCACAATAAAGTTTTTGTCCACATTAAAATCTAGCTCTTTGGCTAGATCAAAACCCTTGAATACCAACAGCACACAGGAATTGAGGAGTGATACATCACCAAGACGAAGCCATACAATAACGTGGATGAAAGTGGACATGAAGACATGAAACAAGGTGTTCTCAAGCTGCGGGTCAGCTAAGCATTGAGTTATGGGCCTGAAGGAATCAAGTAGAAGATGACTGGTATCGAGCGCGTCACGAGTGAATTCAATGAGATCATTGAGATGATACATTCCGGCCCATAAGAGAGTTTGTTGATACACCATCACCAAAAACTGCCAGCCTGCATCCCAGAATTTCTCCACTTCTTCTTTGCAAGATACAATTGTGTCGGGCTGAGTAGTGATGATTCCCTGTAACGGGTCTGTAACACTTTTGATGACATCCATAAGAATTCTCAATGCTTTTGGACATGGTTCAAATGCTCTTGATTTAGAAATGGAGGTCAAGGAAAGATTAATGGCATTCAAATTCGATTTCAAAGACACATTGAGCGAGCTTGAAATTGCTTCATAACGACCTTCAGAGTCAAATACCAGATAAAGAATTGTAAGTGCAGACTGGCTAGTTTGCGGGTTGAATATACAACTCCACAATCCCTCAAGACACTTACTAGACGATAAGACTAGCTTCATATTCTCAGGGTCAAGAACCGTTAGCTTGTCTAGGACTGATGAAATGTGGTCGCATAAAGCTTCGGCCACTCTATTATGGATGCTGAGAGCCGCTTGGACTTCTTTGGTCAATTGAGCATTTTTCTTGTCTTTAAAGACAATAACTTCACATGCGTCCGACAATGAACTTAATAGGTTTGTAGCGAAATCCTTATTCGAAAGCGAGACCTTCTTGACATCTTCCCATAGGGAAAAGTCATATTCGAGGAATGGAGGGACCTCTTTACGCTCCACCACCGCCGAGTTGAGCGCAGCAGCAAGGACATCGTGATTGATACATGCACAGATCAACTTGATAGCACTTGCCAGTCCCGATTTGGCAAGACTGGTGTAGGCGGATGAATGTTTACCCACAGCAGATCTAATGTCACGAAAACGTAACAATGCATTTGGGTCTTTGCATGCCGAATAATCGAAAAGGTCTAATAGAAGAGTGGCCGAGTCAAAGTCAGACAATTCTCGACCTCCTACTTCCCGTTGCAAAAAAAACTCAGCAATTCGAATTGCAGTGGCATTTTTTTGAACTGTGAGAGACTCTAGAAATGGAGTAATCCACAGAGTGTAGTTTGAAGATTCTGGTAAATCCAAACATGTGGAATAATGGCCATTGCGTAAAATGGTATCAAGGACATTTAAAGGATGTATACCATCAACTAGTTTCCAGAACACTGCCCCGTACAGAGACAAAGTGGCGGTGAGAATTCGCAAAAGAATCGGGAAAGGTTCCTTTAATTGAGCCATGATATTGTTGAGGAGAACTCGGAGAATGGGAAAGAGTCTAATCTGCGTATGAGAGCTCATGACATCCAAATCCACCGGACGGAGCAATTTGGAGAATTCGGTTGAATCCGAAACACCCAAAATAACATCAAGCATGGTCCAAAAACGAGTACTCAAAGCAGGAGTGAAGTGCCTGGCATCCTGAAGCTTATAACTTTGACGGTTGACCTCATCTAAGACCACCAGAGAGATTTTGACGGGTTTGGTGGTTCTATTTTTTACAACATCAAATGCATATTCAGATTCCTCTGTAGTTCCTTCAACCATATAAAAGACCAACACCGGGAGAAGAACATCGGCAAATTTCATCAGTTGAGCTTCGTGACGAGAAAAAAGTTTCTTCATATCTTCACGAAAAGAATCAGATTTAACTAATGCAACACTTGAAAAGCACTCATGCAAGAAACTCGTGAGCAGGCGCTCCCCCTCGAGATCAGGAACCTTTATATAACCAGCCCCCGCCACAAATTGTAAGAGTTGAGGCTGTAAACGATTCTTGAGCCAATCAGCAACAATCTGAAGAAATTGCAAAACATGCAGAACGGGAATCTTCCGCACCATAATAAACCTTGATCTCAATTGGGACAAGCTGCGATGAAAAACATCCACACATTCTGAACAGTAATTAAGACTTCGAATCATTCGACGCTCAACCTCAAGACGTTGCGAATTGGAAGCCCCTGGAAATGAAAACATAATGAGAGCATGTGCTACTACAGATTGCAAGTGAGGATTACAAAAGAGATGGAGCTCATCCTTGACTTTTAGCAGCAGCACGATATTCATACATTCCTTAAAGATGCGAGTTTGGATTTTGGAGTTGCCAGGTTCTCCATGACTTTTGTTAATTTCTGTAGTAAGATTTTCGAGTTGTTGGATAAATTCAGCATCCATGGTTTGAGGTAGATAGGTTGATCTGATAGGAACACGAATTTAGATTTTGGGGCATGAAACTGTGAGGTTTTGTGATACCAATTTTTTGCTTTATGTAAGATCTTTGGAAGAGAAAATCTTCTCAATTTTTGTAATGATAATTGCTTGAATGCAGTGGGACACCAGATACACTGGATCAGGAAGAAGAAGATCACAAGCGTGAAAAAAGTGAGCTTCGCGCGTGGCTGCTTTGTGAGGCGCGAGAGGCCAAGCGCGAGGCGGAGGATGTTTCATACGTGTTTCGTACGTGTTTCATACGTGTTTCATACGTGTTTCAGGGTGCTTACATAAAGAATGGCCGTTGTAGCGTCTATAAATTATATTACATCAATACTAAGTCTAACCCCATCATGTTTGCTGCAGTGTACCAATTCTCACCTGTGGTCCAACATCTCTGCATGATGGCGATGCCGCGATTCGCACCCATATTGCCGCGCTGGGCCAAATGTGAGAGCCGCTCAAAGTAAAACTGCTTCTTCTCGGGATCTAAAGTATCACATCCAGCACAGAATGTGGGGAAGATGGTACAAATGTCACCCGCTGATCCCGGCTCTATGCAAGCCTCAAGAATCCCTGCCATCTCTTCTATAAGCTCTTGTACCAAATGCGACTCTCGTGAGAGAAGAAGCACTCGCCTATATAGGTTTAAAAGAGCCATATTGGAATAGAGCCGATTGGTGCTGCGAAGAATGTTATTCTGCTCCACAAGCATCAGAAGGTCAGATTTTCGAGAGATTGGAATCGTTTTGCTGGCCGTCTCGATCTGGCCATGCTCGATCAATTGGCCAATCTTGTCTTCTCTCTTGGCCTCCTCAGCTTCACAGTCTTTTTGGAAACGATCTTTTAATTCTAAAGCTGCCATGACAATTTCTTGTGGTAAACAAGAATGGTCTGCTTCATTAGAACTCATATACTTTTCAACCTCATCGACTAACAAGGAGATGTTAATCATGTGAGGAAGTAGCTTTTCATCAAAACCCAAAAGAAAATCAATATTTCGATGATCATTTTCGGCATCACGATCAAGATTGGGTATGGTTTCCACTGGCTTATACTTTTGTCCGGTACGAAAGGATCGAAGGTAATTATGCCTATTGCGGGTGGATGAAAGAGCACCAACTACATCAACATAAATAAACCAGCGGGCCAAGAAAAATGTCACATCATCTTCGCTGCGATTAATTTTTTGAATACTTCTGCGTGAGCTGGAAGATTTGTCACTTCCTGATTCCTCATCATTTGTTTGATCGTCAACAAGAAGAATGGCTCGTTTTGATCTCTCCACAAATATCTGACCTGCTCCAAGAGCATGTGTTCTATGATTTTCAAGGTCTCGACAATGACATACTTCGTAACATGACAAAAGCAAGCTGGTAGCCAAAGTGCCATCTGATGTGGACCGGGACTTATCTTGTAGCATACTTATCAACTCCAGACAAGAACGTTTGAGAAGAAGGTCGATCACTGCCTCATTTTTCCCGTGAACATTGCTTAAGCTTCCTTTAAGCCGAGCAGCAAATGCCAAGATGGTAGTGAGCAATCCGGGGTAATGCATGGCCATTTGGGGTAAGAGTATTTTGAATGGATTATCTTTGTAAAGAGATGGTGCAGGAACAAGATTATCTGCGGCGACATTAATCCAGAAATGGAAAAGGTCTCTGTAGTAGGGCACATTGGCAAGAAGTTCCGGTTCGGGCAGAATAGATGGTGGAATCAGCACATAGTCAAACTGCATTTGGTCATTGAAGTATTGAGTGTTTCGAGAAGCAACTTTTTCCAACAGATCCTGAAAAGGAAACAGTTTTGAACCAATTTCATTTTCTCGGTCCGTTAAAAAGTTATCTAGATCAAAACTTAAAGAATCGGGGCTCATATTCGACGCAGAAAAGCTCGGAGACATAATGAATGGATTGGAATGCGGTGGAGTATTTGACTTTTGAAAAGTTTTGGCAATATCAGATTGTTGATGAGTCTCTAGGATTTGGTTATTTCCTGACTCTTTTGGGGTTCTCGAGTCTCTGGAAATTCTCAGTTTTTGCAAAGTTTCTTGTGAGTTCTGGATATTTGGGTCAATTGAATTGTGGTTGATATTTTCTGTTTCAGAGTGGTGATTATTGCTATCACGCTGAATATTCTTAATGTACTGCGTACCTGGTGTTTCACATGATCCTGGTGTTTCATACCCTGGTGTTTCAGAATACCCTGATGTATCATTGTATCCAAATGTTTCAGAGTGTACAATTGTTTCAGAATGTACAGATGTTCCACTATATTTACTTGGATTAGGAAAAGTGTCGGACTTCGTGTCTGGAGGAAGTTGACTTGACGGCACCAATTCCATTTGCACTGAAGTGAAACCTTGATGTGGACTCGGGGATTTGAGTACCGTAGAAGAATCCAGTAAACGTGTAACCAGTCTGGGAGTTAAACCATTATAATTATTGAAACTTAAACGGGATTTTGTCTTCAGAGATTCTTTGAAAGGACGGCCTCCCCAAGTTAGTTTAAGGGAGTAGTCACATTCGGCACCAGCTTTGACACAAAGGGCGCAGGCAGGTTTCTGTTCTGCACACTTGACTTTGAGGCGCTTGCAGCGATGACATCCCGAACGGGATCTTGTGATTTTTCGTTTGCTGCTCATGAAAAATGGCTAATACTTTATCACTTTAGACCGGACCATCCGATAAGCGGAATACAATTTCCGCGCGCAGACTAATGCGTCTACTGTACAGGAGATCCTGTGTAATCGGTGGAAGTCTCAATGGTGTTACTATTAGGTTATGATTTTCAGTCACTACTAGACAATTGTAATACATGAAGAATTTAAGATTCTTTGATTAAAATGCTTTTTCCGAGCGATCGAGAAGCCCGCCCTCTTTTTTCTCCGTGTCTCGTTGAGCGTATTTTCGACCAAATAAGATCACCATAAGCCTTTCATAGAGCTTAAAGAGGTAACCCACAGAAATCAAAAGCCCCAGAAGAATCGTGGCGAGTTTTGCAACAAATGAAACAAATGGGATTCGCTTCTCTTTGGTGGTGAGCTTGATTGGCTCAAATGAGTAGGCAAAATAAATCCCGGGGGGTTGGAAGTCTGTCTGGCGCAACTCATGGTGAAGCTCTGTCACCGAGTATTGGTAAGTATCCACATCAACACCTAACATTCCAAATTTCAGAGGTACCACTTTGGTAAAATATTTGTACTGCTTCAGACTAACATCGGTAGTCTTGGCGGTGGAATCCAATGGGTTCTGGAAAAGTGGGAAGAAATCGCCATACGAGTACTCGTAAATGATATGCGAGAAGTTGTAGTCCTTGGCAGGTAATGGGTTCATCTGGCGATAAATGGAGCCCAGAGCAACCACGAAAAATTCACCCTTGACGTGATTTACAGGAATAGACCCAAATATGTGACATGCTGGCGCATCCTCATCTTGTCTTACCCCACTGACAGCAAATTCTGCAAGAAGATTTTCTTGAAGAAGTTCTTGAATCTCAGGAGTTCTAAATTGGTTATTCTCCTCATTAAGCTGAAACCATGATGGAGGAAGGAACTCCACACCCTGGAAATTAAGAGTCTCTGCTGCCATATAAGTATCACTAGTGATATCCATGGCATTTGTGGTAAGATGACGACACGGCATTGCAACCACGAGGTCCAAGTTGATCTTGAGATCCTGCCTGATGGTTTTGTCGACGGAAAACGTTCGTTCCAAGTGACCATCTATAAAGCCTCCAATCTGGACCCAAGCAATAAGGAGCATGCAGAGAATTGTCATGGCTGTGGAGAGAGCACCTCGCAGTGACCTGACCTGATGTTCAGGATTCACTTTGGGGAATGCATCGAAAACCCTCACTTGCTTGGAAATTCCCTCCATGTGTTGGGTGTAGACAAGTGGCTTTAAATTGGAGTAGGTGCGAAGGGTGGATGCAGGAGCGAGTCCTTTCTCTACTGGTAGGTTGAAACACTATATGCAGGCCTCGACCTTCATAAAATACCTTTGTAGATGTCAAGTATACCAAGTAAATAATTGAAGTAGATTATACCAAATATATATGTGTAGTAAACATATAATGTATGATAGAGCATATAATGTATGGTAGAAATTCCTTGTCTACTTTGTATTCTCATATTCGGTAGTAGAGTACGGTTCAAATAGAGTGGCATTTCACATCTCGGTAATGTTTTGTAAATAGTGAATGAAAAGTTAAACTTTTCTTTCAAATATCAAATCAAGTCAATCTCCTTCAGCGGGCGAGAGTACCTGTAGCATTTGCGGTAGAGGCGACGGCGGCGAAACTCGATACTGGTGTCCTGGTCAACTGGAAGTCTATCCACAATCCAACCCTCGGCACTCTGTTTGGAAAATGTGTAGTGGGATTTGTCTAAGCTGCGTTCCTCAAAGAATTCACGCGGCATTGTATCGATCATCCAGTTGCTAGCATAGCCAAAATCGTATTTCCACCCGTGCGGAGGCATCACCTTACCTAAATCGTCCACTGTTTTTGGGAGCTGACCAGCTTGACGTACTGGGTCCTTGTACCCAAATAAGTTTGTCCCATAGCCATAAAATTTCCACTGATGCTTAAGAATGTCTTTGATTTGGATCTCGTACACCTCAATAGTACGTATTTCGGGTTGATCATCCACGATAATATCCTCACGGTCAAAGTTGCTGAGAAAAGAATTGGCGCTTTGATCCTCCATATCCTCATCTGGTTGCTGCTTTTCACCCTTTTCAATCTGTTTCTCATGATCCATACCATCCCTATCTTTGTCCAGTTTTCTTTCGTCGCCGTTTCTGATTTGTTCTTTTTTCGCCGCAATCATTCCAATGAGTTTTTTAGCCTTTGGATGACAAATGGCCAACGTAGTCCAGCCCGACTGGATGAATATAAGGCGCCACGGAATGTACAGACCGAAAAAGAGTACCACCCACGTCACGGCAATAATGATATAGAAGAGAAACGTCGTAAGACGTTCATCCTTAAATGAAGTCAATTCGTTGATGAGCGACTCGCCCTTCTCCATGGAATTGAGCACGTCCGTGGTGAGATTCTGAAGATCGCGCATATTGATGATCATAGACATCTGAGAAGTAACAAACTTACTTTTATCCTTTCTTTTGGGCTCTGGCTGCTCCTGTTCCTCCTTAATCTTCTCATATTGCGTGTCAATGGCAGTGGAGCCGGAACCACTAGATTGGCTCGTGGTCTCGTCATTGAGAACATTGCGCTCCTCCAACACATCTGTAGCAAGACTGGTATCATCGGACTCGTTCAAAAACTGCAAAAGCGACTGACCTCGTGGCTTGACAGGAATGATGGTGGGCGTGTCCATTGGGTGTCGGTGCAAGTATGCAGGAAGAATGAGTCCACAGAGAACGTAGAGAAGCGGGAATGCCAATACTAAATGAGGCCACAAGCACACACAAGTATAAGCCACAAGAACCAGAAGCGTCTTGGTGGGTTTGCGCCATGTGATCACATGAATCAATCCGTATTGAATGAGAAACACAGCGCTCATCTTACCACTTAAACGTTTCATGTTGGAAACGAATACTCGAATTGAAAATGGCGGTTTATTGTTGCGAGCAGGATCCTTAAGCCGGACTTTGATTTCCGCCGCTTCCGTAGAATCGCTTGGCATGTTGGTCCGAACCATACGTTCCATGAGTCGATCCAAAAAATGGGGGTGTTCATGCTTATCTTGGGAGCTCATCTCATTTGCCGACAGAGCCATTTTCTCGATCATTTGGGCCTCTTCCTCGGAGAGATCTACCTTCAGTGGGTCAAACGAATTGCGCTCCTCCAATCTGTCAAGACCCAACCCTAGGAAAGCAGCCGCGGTATTGGCGGCTATGCCTCGATTGGAAACGTAGCTTTTGGTATCTGCGTAATTGTTTGTATAATCGTATAACGAAGAGAGGATGCGAGCCCGCGCGGAATCCTTTGCTTTAGCTGTTTCTGGCATCAATGTATGGAGAAAAGGTGTAGTTCCTGATTTTTCCCTATATGCACTGACAGTGCACATGATAATCAGTGGGGAAGTGATGCGCGCGGCTTGGATTGCTGCAGGCACATTTCATATGACCATGTAAAGCATCAATCTCCAGAGACAAATACTGAAGTGAAACCCGAAAAGTGTTCAGAAACTGATAGGTTGGAAAAGAGGGATTTGCCCAAAAATTTCTATTCTTCATGAATAGTCTTGCAGAGACAACAATGAGGAATCACTTTGGGTCAGTATAAATCGTGATTGCAAAAGCTGCGGCACAGTGGCTCGGTCCTTGGGGTTCCACTGAAACATGGAAGTGATGAATTTAGAAAAATCCAATTGATCTCTTTTCGTCTCTCCAGAGCTTGCCAATCGAAGAGCAACGTCAACGGCTCGCGAACTCAATTTCACGTTTCGTTTGAATGGACTCGGTGCCCGATTGTCGCAGTCACGTGAGTCGGTGGACTGGAGTTGGAGATTAAGAAATTGGATATTGATTTTTCCCTCTGCATTGAAAAGAGAGTATAGAAGTGTCTTCTTAAGTTTTTTCTCGTCCACCTGCATATTTTGGGGCGTGAAACTGGTAGTATCTGCCGCCAATGAGTCCTTCAATGATTTGTGAAGGTTTCCCTTCAAATGTTTTGCAAGCTTTTTGCGTTCGGTAGTAATGTAAGAGCTGGATGGAGCTCCAAAGATTTCTAACATCATTGCAATTTGTTCCAACTCGTTTTTTCCGGGGAGTAACGGATTCCCGGTGAAAAGCTCGGCGCATACGCAAGCGATCGACCAGACGTCAATTTCATAGCCATACAAAGCTCCCAAAATTACCTCCGGTGCACGGTAAAAGCGGGATTGGATATATGAATAAGATGTTTCGCCCTCAAAACACGAAGAACCAAAATCAATGAGCTTAATTTCCAAATCACTTTCGTCATACTGCACATTCTCTTGGTATGTTGAAGGTAGCTTTATCATAATGTTTTCAGGCTTTAGGTCACAATGAATTACCTTTTGAGTATGGATATAGTTCATTCCTTTAAGGATTTGAGCCATAATTGACCGTACTAAATTCAATGATAAACCTCGGAATTGACCAATTTCCAAAAACGTGTAGAGATTAAGCGAGAGCGCTTCAGTGACGATACACATATGGCCACGAAAATTAAAGTGGTCACAATATGCCATGATATGATTTCGAATTTTTTGCAGCGAACTCAGGAGATGCTTTAGCATCTTTATTTCACTGACTGCCTGTAATGACCAGTTAAGGTCGTTCTTGATGATTTTGATTGCCACATAGCGAGACTGTTGTCTTCCCTCGTATTTATGGTCTCTACAGAGCACCACGTTTCCAAACGAGCCGGTTCCAAGAGTGTTGATAATCTCATAGCGGTATTCAATATGTCCGCCCGGCTTGACGGTGTAGTTACCGTCTGCATCGTCAAAGCCATAATTATCTTTGAAGTTACTGATATTAATATCAGGACTCGCTTTATAAGGCTTCTGTGGCTCAGGGATATAGTAGAGTCTCGAATTCCTTATGACTTCTCCTCGCTCGTACATATTTAGAGCTTTTCCCCGTTGACTGTTTAGAAAATCCGGAGCAGAAAGCGATGCATTGGCTTTTAGCGTGTCATCAAGAGAGCTATTTTGACGGAAAAACGATGGGTCGGCCCTGTATATATCTTTGAGAACTTCATTCACAGAAAAAGGTTTTTTTGATTTCGATTTTGAGTCGATGCTGGGGGAGCCGTATGATTTGATGCGGGATGCAAACTGTTTGATGCTAAAGTCGGTTCTGGAGCTGCTTTTGGCGATATGAGTACTTTGACTTCGAATTTGGCCGCTGGAGGCGCTTTTTGGTAGCTTTTGTGAGGTTGTATGTGGAAGAGCCAGCGACTTGGAAGGATGCAATCGTTGAGCTGATTTTGTATCTGCATTTGATTTGTGAAGTTCCACAAGATTCTTTCTCGACCTCTCTCGAGGAAAATTGAAAGCAGGCATGCTGGTAGTATTGTAAAGCTTCATATACTCGTTCGACTGGTCGGTGAGTAGTGAACGCGGCGATGAGTTTCTGGACAGTGGAGCCGTAGAAAATACAGTGGGCCGATCACTGAAGTCAAGCTCCATATTTGGGATATCTGGGTTATTTAGTGACGACTTGGAAAATTGCCGCTTTTTTATGAGCGTTTGCAGGCGTGTTCGGCGGCTATACACCTCCATATTGGACGGTGTGCGGAGATGAGGATGTCCAGATCCACCCTCAGTAGACTGCTTCTTGCGGGATGAAGAAGTATCTTTCATAAAAGAAAAAGACGGTAATCCAGGATATTTCTTTTGTTGTTTTTCCCTCTCTGAGGTAGCGGAATTGTCATCCTTAGGGCGTGACCGCTGGAGATTTCGTTTGTGTGCCGTTTGCACAAGATTGGACTGCTTGGTTCGGGTAGGGTTTCCACGTGACTCTGCACGAAGAGCTGTAGAAAGCTTTGGGCCTTTAGACGGTGTGAAATTTCCGTTTAATTGCGAGCCATTTTGCTTATTGGGGGTCTTGACCGTAGAAGAGATCTGCCCATCTTGGTCAAGCTCAATATTGGCAAACCGGTCATTGAAGCCGGGCGATAGTTTCAGCATGCAGGTTTTGATTGAAAATGGATCTTTTTGGGGATCTATTTAACTTGAATGGTTTTGGTGGTGGTACAAGGATTCATGTACTGCTGCTCCGGCACACTAAGTCTTGAGGTGAGACCAGAGACCTGCGCGACTGCACCCATAGATCTACACACACATCTACACCTCCTTATGACAAAATCGGGTAGAACCACGCCCACGGATCCACAGTCTTATACACTCCGAGACCTTCTTCTTGTGGCTCAACTCTTGCATACAAGCGGCTTAATACTACCGGATCAGGTTCTAGAGAGTGATCAGCTTGATGACATTGCACAACGCTGGTTTTTCCACAGCGGCACTATTCTCTCCCGCAACCAAAATCAGTTCCCCGTGAATGAGGCACTTCTGGCAGCTCAGCTTGCCGAGTTGTATGAGAATATGTTGCAAGATAATGAAAATTGTAAAAGCACCACTGATTTGGCAAATACGTTCTACTTTGCCCGGATTGCCGAATTGGAGCAGAGAATTGGCGATGCAAAGAAGGATTTTCGCCTTGAGCTCGAACGCCTCCGGACTTGATTATGCTTAAATATGGTCACGTGAATTGTTTTGCCATATTACGCTAAGATCCTGTTGCATCATCATTCACTACATCATTATACACTACATCTTTCCGAATTAATCAAAATCAAAAATCAATACAAACCCAAAACTTATCATCATCACTTACTGATACATATTTCCTAACTAATTCATTATACACATGAAGATGTCTAATAAGGCCCAAATTGTAGCCAGGAAGCTTCATCAAAATTACCCAAAAAAGGAAATTACTGAAATTTAGTCATTTATTTTTTTTTTCTAGATTTTGGCTATTGACCTTGGTATTTCAGTTCCAGCTTATATTAAGTAATCTTATTCCTGCGCGCTCGGCCCGCGGTGCTTCCTCGGTTAAAGAGCTTCTCCACATTGTGGAGAAGATACCACCGCGCTCCCGATTTCAGACCACTCTTCTTCCTTCATCTAAGTCAATTTTGCCAGCATGTCCCAGAAGTCGAATTCTTTAGCCACGGTGGCGCTAGAAGCGTATAAATCCAACCGGTCTCTTTTCTTAAATGCCTCCTACATTGTGTTGATCACAGCTGCCTTCTCAGGAGCAACCGCCACCTCTACCCCCTCCAAAAAAAAGGGAAAGGAGCTTGAGCCGGTGAATGGCGCCGAGAAACTGAAACGCCTCAAAGCCCATGATTTTCTTGCTCTTCTCAAAACGGCCGTGCCAAGCTTCCATAACCTGGCTGTCTTCTATCTCTTGGGACACATTGTCCTCTTAGTGTGCCGGGC
The DNA here is from genome assembly GCA_002374725.1 of Metschnikowia hibisci. Classification (NCBI taxonomy): domain Eukaryota; kingdom Fungi; phylum Ascomycota; class Pichiomycetes; order Serinales; family Metschnikowiaceae; genus Metschnikowia; species Metschnikowia hibisci. Next base: position 424,605 of record NLAP01000005.1, on the reverse strand, counting down.
TATGCTTACCATTAAGGTGGCCAATTTAGATGGTATGCTCGTGGGTGCACTCATATCCAAAAAGCTTCGCAAATTTGCCAAACTTCTTGCCATGTGGCTCTTAATCGGGTTCCCGGCTTCTTTTGTTAACGCGCTCCTTAATTGGACCAAGGAGAAGTTACGCCAGAGCTTAAGAATTAACTTAAATGACAGCATAATGAACGACTATATTCCCGAGAATTTGGATCCCAACTACTATGCTCTTATTCAGCTTTCCGATAGCAAGATCAAGGACCCTGACCAGAGAATTGCCACCGACGTCAGCAGACTCTGTCAGGCGCTTGCCAGTCTTCCAGGTCAATTGCTCAAACCAACATTGGATCTTTTACTCTGTGCTAAAGAGCTTTCAAAGAGTGGAGTTGGCAGTGGAGAGGGTACGTTGGCTTTGGGCATCTTGGCTCATTTTTCCACAATTATCTTAAGGTTTTTTTCGCCACCGTTTGCTAAGCTAGCTTCTGAGAAAGCCAAGTTAGAAGGGCAGTTGAGATCTGCACACTCCAAAATTGTTTCCAACAATGAAGAAATTGCCTTCTTGCGGGGTCATGACCGCGAGCTAGACTACATTGATTTCTGTTACTATCAACTCGAAAGATTCTTGAAGATGGAGTACTGGAAGCGTGCGGTCCATGAAATTGCACAAAGTTTTATTGTGAAATACTTCTGGGGAGCTGCCGGCTTGGTTTTGTGTTCGGCGCCAGTCTTCATCAATAAGTATTTGGGCAAAGAGCCTGATCCAAATGCGGCTGGTGATTTTATTACCAACAGAAGATTATTATTGAGCGCATCTGACTCTCTTGATAGATTGATCTACTCGCGTCGTTACTTACTTCAGATTGTGGGTCATGCATCAAGAGTCGTTTTTTTCCAGAGGGCCTTGGAAGATATCAAGAAGAGAAGGCTTGCCAATCCCACCGGCTCCCAGGAAGGTGACGGACATGTTCACTATGGTGATGAAATCACATTTGACCACGTGAGGTTGGTTACCCCAGCTGATGTGACATTAATCGAGTCATTGACGTTCAGTCTTAAGCCAGGACAACACTTGCTCATTGCCGGACCAAATGGAGCAGGGAAGTCGTCATTATTCCGCATGCTTGGAGGATTGTGGCCTTGCAAATCGGGTCATATCACTATCCCAAATTCCGAAAACATGTTCTACTTGCCTCAGAGAGCATATCTTGTGAAGGGCTCCTTACGCGAGCAAGTGATCTACCCACATTCACTCCAGCAATTTCGGCAAGGCAAGAAAACAGATCAGGACTTGGAAGATATCATGAAGTTATTGAGTCTCGACGAGCTTCTTATGTCGGAAAACCTGTGGGATTCCGTCAAAAATTGGAACGAAGAGCTCTCTATTGGCGCACAGCAGAGATTGGCCATGGCACGGTTATACTACCATCAACCTCGGTTCGCTGTTCTAGACGAATGCACCTCTGCGGTATCTCCCGACATGGAGCAATTCATGTATAAGCATGCTCAAAAGATTGGCATCTCGCTTTTATCGGTAGCACACCGTCCAGCATTATGGCATTTCCACAATCTTTTGTTGAAGTTAGATGGAAAAGGTGGATACTTTTTTGGTCCTTTGGATGCCAAGCGCAGACTTGGATTTGAAGAGGAAAGACTCAAGATCGAGAAAAACTTGAGAGATGTGCCTACTATGAGAGAGAGATTAGAGGAGTTGCGAAAGGTGTCCAAGTCTCAGCACACGAGACACCAGTCTCATCGGGACTTGGTGGAGCTTGGCGAGTAATTTATAGTTATGGTGATGGTAGATAGCAAAGTTAGAGAATAGCCAAATCGAGATTTTTTTTAGATCCTTAAATGGCGATTTGTATAAAGGTTACCACTTATGGCATTAGGTGTGGTATCAGGCGCGACATCAGTTGCCATGACATCAGGTGCGATGAGCATGATCATACTTCGGCAAATCCCCGGGAAATCGGCTGTTAAGCTTAATTTCTTACGCCTATACACAACCCCAGTTGCCAATAATGATAAATACCTTTTCATCGCCCTCGGAAACCCTTCTCCAGAGTATAGTGGCACCCGCCATAATGTGGGCCAGTGGGCGCTACATCATATTGTGAACAATAATAATTTGGTGGGATTCTCTGGATTTCAGAAATCCAAAGCGTTAGGAATTGAAGCTTCCTTGAATTCTCCCAAAAGCAACGTGCTTTTAGTGAATACAATCCTGAACTACATGAATGTACTGGGTCCACCAGTGCTCAAAGTATGGCAGCGGTTTTTAAGGCAGCACAACAACGACAAATGTCACTTAATCGTCATTCACGATGATTTGGAAATTCCATTGGGGAAAGTCCAGGTACGCCGGCGCAAAACCAGTGCACGTGGTCACAATGGATTGCGTTCTATTGATAAGTGTTTGGGTAATGACTACACCAAAATTGGTATTGGTGTGGGCAAGCCGACTCGAGGACAAGTAGCGGACCATGTGCTCCTGAGGTTTTCGAATAAGGAACGTGATATTCTTGAAACTATTTCTTTGCCGTTGGTCACTGCACACATACGTGCCATATTAGGAGGCGCTTACATCTTCGAATCGAGGTAACAAAGAGCATATGGTAATGCAATTGGTTGGAAGGGAAAGACGGAGCAAATTTTTTTGTGCTGTGAAGTATGCTCAAACAAGGCAAGATTTAGGATCATATTCTTTACCTGGACAATGAGTGTACTAAAATTCTGGGGACAGCTCATCAAATGATGGAATTTAATCGTCAAATTATGTGAATCTTTCAATGAATTTATATTACAATTGACATGAATCATTCATAAAGGGCTTCACTTATCAATTTTAGTAGCCATGTAACTCACCAATCTTCAAGGGTCCTGCTATTGAAAACATTACATCATGATGATATTTCAAAATATTATCCCTTTTCGGGGCATAAATACAACCGAAACAAAAATTTTTATTATTCAACTCCTGGGGTGAAATTCTACATATATATCATGACGGTCCGAATACATCAGTGCACCAACATGTTGCATGCGTATATCGCAATAAATCAGTACACAGAAGATAACTCCACCACAACACATGGAGTTCACGCTAAATTTAACCGCTGGCCGTATGGTCGCTAGAGAATCTCTAAAGGGTATGATTTTCGTTTTCCCTTCAGGTGCAGGACTAGTATACTAACATTAGGCATATTGTGGGCCATCTTCTTTAACCGCCTTTTCGGGCCCGTGACCCCCACTACAAGCGAGTTCTTAGACATCTCATACCCAATGGCCGAAGGTCTACCGGATCTTGATATACTCATTGATCAAAAAATTGACCAGCTCATCAAAAAAGATTTCCGCTCGATGGACGACTCCGCCGTGGGGCAATTAGTGGTGGCGTTTCTGCATAAGGAGCTGGCGAAGAAAAAGAAACTGAGCTGGTTTGGTCACACCAAACAAGATGACCTGCCTCATTTATCCCGATGGGAGACTTGGATTATCAACGTCAATTGTCTTCCCAAAAGCCCCGAATTACCTGCTAATGGTCCTTCTGCCAACATCATGAATACGGCTGAGCAGTTGCTACATCTTTCGGCTTTGAGCTTCGAGAACAATCTCAATGAGGTATTTTTGCTTGTCAGCCGGCATAAAGACCACATCCCGCCCATCATGACACTAGACGTGTCTCCATTTCCCTATGAGATTGAAATCGACCCACACACTACCATCACGCAGACTCCTGATGACGATACCTGGGCTCAGTACATAAAGAGTTTGTTGGATTGATCTATTGGTTTGAAACGGGGGAATTCTCATGCAAATCATGGCTAGAAGCTACGATCTAGCCACTACATCTAACTAAAACTCATTTAAAATATCTTTTTAGCTCATTCACAATTCTACTCATCTCAATCAATCAAATTATTTCATAACTAGACTCATAAATCCTTCTCTGTTCCTAGATATCAAAGATTGGCGCTGTACATTCCCTCCTCACCTCTCACCAATATACACTCGTCTTCCTGGATGACTCGATCCTGCAAACCCAAGGTTTCGGCCTTCTCGATGACGCTGTCATCAAAGCTTCCCGGCTGAAACCATAAACCTTTAATGACGCTTTTGTAATTGGGGATCTCAGCAAGTTGGTCCAACGTCTTAAGAGTGATACTTGGTGGAGTCAAGAACGACATGCTGAGCCCATCAGCCTGTGAAATTTTGTGATGATGTAAGTCTTGCTTTTTCAATGTAGCAGTCACCACATCAACAGCTTTGGGCACCACAACTTGGCCTAAAATCTCAACTTGCTTTGGGTTCACTGGAATCACAGGCAAACCGTGGCTCACGTACCAAGATAAAATCTTAAAGCCGAATTTAGAAGGATCATTGGATGCTCCAATAACGACATACTGGCGGGAAGTACCAAAAAATGCTTTGATTTTGTTTTTCATAGACATGGCAGGAGATTCAGGGGGTGGTATTTTCACAGGCATTAGTAATTCCGGGGTACCGCTAGTGTGCCGCACCGCGCCCATGCAGGAGATGAGTCGGCTCGGTTCAGCTGCAACTGATCATTTCCAACAATTTCCGAAATCTCTCTCATAATTAGCTAAAAAAAACAATTATTCAATTGTCATAATCTGACGATAACATACATTGTTCTAATATCAATCATTTCTAATAAGAAACCTTTTTGGTTACTGATTCTCATATATTGATGATTTCTGTGATCAAACGTCAATAAACAATTCCTTCAGATACCACGAAATGAGAATTCAGAGGAAAATGAAAATTCTTGAATTACCATCAAAAAGATCGACAACCTCTACTCCGCAAATATCTGAATGAAAGAATTATATATGTCCAAACGTAGGAAACTGCGGACCCAGCTTCGAGGATGTACTGGTGTTGCTATATCTCACGCACATCAATCTAAAGACTAAATACATGGCGGGAGAGAAACGGACCAAGCCATGTGGCAACTGCAAAAAGTCCAAAACTAAATGTGAATATAGTGACACTCTACCTTGCACAAGATGTGTATCATTGGGACAAGCAGCCTCGTGTCGTTTCGTGGTCAAACTTCCTTCTATAGGACTACCGCCAGTTGATGCCTCTCCCGTTCATACCCTTTACAGCCAAGCGCCAGCGGCCACGCCTTTGGTTAGCACACAACTCAAGAAAATTTATCCACAAAGTGCTCCAGCACTACATACTACGACCCCCTTGCACTCAAGTCCGAGGGAAGATGCTACAGATGCAAAGCTGGATTGGAAAGCGGCCATGGAGGATAAGCTTCTCTCTATGGACACCAAATTCAATGATCTCCTTATGGTGTTGAAGAATAATCAAAAAGCACTCATGGACGAGCGGGAACTCACTCAAAAATATATAGCCCACAATCAGGCGCTTTATGAAACGCTAAATCAGCGGGATACTGATAGTGGGCCAATTCGTGCGCAAAGTTTCGACCAAAATAGACGCCAGCATTCATTTCCTAATATCTCCGTCTCTCGAAAACGAGCGTCATCTCGGGACTTGGAAGGTCCTCGAGAAAAGAGAATACGCACGGACGATTTCCGAGGGACGCTTCTATCGTTGCATGACGCCAGATTATTATTCAACTTTTTTGATACAAATATCTCCCAGCAGCTTTTTGGATTCGAAATTAAGTATTTCTCTGTCGATGCTCTATGGGACTCGTCTCCACTTCTTATCTGCGCAGTGTGCACCATTGCATGCATGCACTATCCTGACCCTCGTCTTTCCAGCAAACAGAATGATTTGCACCGTCATCTTCATGATCTCTGCAGTGGACTCTTGTTCCGAACAAAACCTCGGACCGAGATAGAGGGCTTCAATACCATTGTGGCGCTAGTTTTATGCAGTTTCTGGCTTTCAGACTCCCAGATGTTTACCGGACTAGCTTTACAATTGGCAAAAGATTTCAGGATAACGCACTCTCGGAAGATTTCGAAACTGAGCAGTAGCTTGAGCGATAAGGACCGTTTGAAATTATGGTACTTGTTGTACATTCTTGACGGACAGCAGAGTATGACCTTCAATAGACAAGCGCTTGTGTCTAGCGACGACTACAATGTCGTCAATAGCAAGAAATTATTGCTTGATCTGGAAAGCGAGGGTGAACCATCACTTACAGAGGCTGGTACTTTGACCCCAAACACTGCTAAAGCATCTTTCACCGACCTAAGGCTTGTATCCCAAGTCGAGTATAATGCAGCGTTACATGAGTCTCTTAAAGGAAATGCATGGGAGCTTCTTACACCTGCCGAGTTTGGTATCCCTTCCCGATCCAACCTTGAACTTGATAAATGGATGGTTTCGTGGACAGTACTTTTGGCACCCACGAACAACGGCTCCGTTTGGCTGTCAAAATCAACTTTGATCTACTACAATTTTGCGAAAATGTATATCAACAGTTCGGCCGTCAGGAAGTTACAAGGCGGCAGTGATGGGAGCAGCATCATATTACCTAATTGGAAGAATTGTCAGGAAAAAAACCCACCCGCCTCAACACCAGTAAGGCCTACACTTCCGTCAGAACATGACAGTGATGATAGTGATGACGGAGACGAAGAGCCACAGAATCAATTACAAGCACATGATCAGGAGCTGCTCAATCTTCACATCGCAATGAATGCAGCTCAAACGGTCCTTAACCTTGTATTGAACGACTCAGATATCCTGAACAATTTGAAATATGTGCCTGTGCATATTCATATCATGCTCTACTATGCAGCTATATTATTGGTTAGTCTGCCTTTGAACGACGCCAGCTCACCGAGCCAAGCCAAGGATACTATTGGAAAATTGAGAACTGTGAAGCTTCTACTGAAAAAAATATCGGGGAACTTACCAACCGATCGAGATTTTGGTCATCGGCTTCTTGAAAAATTAGACCAACTTTTCGAAGAACGGATCGAGAAGTTGAAAGTGGAAATTGACATTGCTGGAAAAGAAAACCCAAAATGGAAAGAGCTTCTGAAGGAGATTCACGATGTGCAGCATGCATCGTTTGCAGTGGAGTTCCATCTCGAATCCCTGGAAAATTCAAGCCGTGAAGTGTCACCTAATGCAGAAAAAATATACGCGTGGCCTGGGTCTCATCATGGGCATCCGTGATCGCACTGGATGTTAAAATTGAGGCTGGCTGCGAAATCATTTTGTGCTCAGTGCATACTACTTGAATTGAAAGTTATGACAAAACAGCAAAGATTCTTGAACAAAATTGCCGCTAGAATCACGTCTATTTCTTCAATTGAGCGTGTCACTGATAAGCTTCTTCCAAGAGCTCAACACACCAAAAGTGTGGATGAAGCTTTCGAGGATTTGGTTGAGGAATTTGATGCCATTGAATCTGCACTCAATTCCCTTATTGAGCAGAACGAACGCTTTGTGATTTACTTAAAGGAAACTCTTAGAAGCTCTGAAAGATCTGCAAGCTTGTTACGTCTTTCAACTTACCAGCCGATTTTGGCCAATGGTCAGAAGCAAGACGGTCCATCTTGGGATCGCACAAAAAGCTTTCTTGCTGCTTTAAGGGAAATTGATTATTCTATCAGTGACCCATTAGATTCTTATGTGTCCATCATCAATAAGAAGTTGATGACATTACAAGGTCTACTGAAAAAAATTAATGAGAAAGTGGCTCTCAGAGATAAAGCTTTACTTAATTACGACAGGGTTTACGAGAAGTATGACCAAATGACAATCCAAAGAACGACGCAAAACTTTACGGCAAAGGAAGATCAACGATATCAACAACTTGAGCAGAAAGTGAAGATACTAAAGCGGGATTTCGATAGTTGGAATTCCATCTTAAAGTTAGAGCTTCCTACTTTCTTTATACTCGCTCGTAACTTTGCCGAGCCGCTTGCAATCTTCAACTTTTACACCCATCTCACCGTGGCTTATCAATGCAAGCTAAATCTTCTTTCAATCATGCCCCACTTCGATGCGCTCAAAAGTGTCTATGAACCTGACTTTCGAAAACGTATCTTGGATCATGCGGAGGAAATCAAAAAAAACCTTCCTGAGTTAAACTCAGCTTTCAAGTCTCAAAGACTAAGCGTGCCAATTACGGAGAAGGTGGCAAAAGAAGGCGATGTGAAAAGTCAAGAGCAGAAGAATTCTGAAAGTCATCAACGAGTGGAATATTGCAGAGCTTTATTTAACTATATGCCGAACGACGACAATGACTTAAAGTTTAACAAGGGAGATCTAATCCAAATCATCGACCGTAAAGGTGATTGGTGGATTGGGCAGTTTAAAGGCAAAAAGGGTCTCTTTCCAGCCACTTATGTCGAATGATCCTGTCATTGGATGCCTAAAGCTTCTATCATGATCCGACACCTTTTCATCCAAGTGCTGAGTATAGTTTCTCTTATTGAATATGCTGGTACTTGCTCACGCAGAGGCCGCTGCAGAATTTTCGCTTTATGGGAATATCCACATTTTGAAGGATATCCCACCATTCAAGAACTTCTGCGTAAGGCTCTACCACAATAAAATCACACCCGTTGCAAGTATCTTTGAACTTCCCTTTTGAAATTGCCAAGGCAATGAGACGGTGGAAAAGTAATGGCGTGTACCTCTTCCAATCTTTCGTCTCCCTGTAAGTAACATCATACTTGGCAATTTCGTCAAGACAGATGCTTTTAAGAGACTTGAGCATGCTTCGTCTCCGCAAGTACGTTATAGGAGACACGTGATGCAAGCCACGCTTGTGACGTGGATCCATGGGGGAAATTCCGATAGCATCAGCACTTATTGGAATAAATGGATTTGGACCGGCACGAAAAGTGGACAACGATGGTAGATCAAGAATCTGAGGTGGCAAATATCTTAAGCGATTAATGCTAATGTTCAAGTCAGTCAAAACTGTGAGGTTGCTGATGAGACTTGGCAAGAAGCGAATTTGATTTTGGCGTAAGCTCAAAACATTAAGCTTATTGAAAGCGAACAACGAGGGATTGACAGTTTTGAGATTGTTGTTCGAAAGATACAACTGGCGAGAGACTTGAGTAGGGCGGTCCGAATCAAAAATCACTAGCTCATTCAAATCCCTGATTTCGTCAGGAATATCAGTAAGTTGCATACCTTCTAAGATGACCGAAGGACAAATGTCCTCAAAACATTGCAATATGATTTCCTTTGCTTGAAAATATTTGAGGCTGGATGGCGAATGATCTTCCGGATGCTCAGCATCGTTGGAAGAAAGTCGCGTATAGCTAGAAAACTTATAACGATTAAACTTGTCCACACCAAAATCGGGCTCTGAGCTGATATTTTGATGGAACTTTGTTTTTCGGATCGGCGATGTGATGAGCGTGTGTAGTAAGCTCGTCTGTACAGGCGAATCGGGCACAGTGTAGTCATCCATGGTGATGTCAACCTCTGAATTTTGAGGTAGAATTGGCGGACTGCTTGGAAGTGCACATGCCGCTGGCATCTGTGTAGGCTCATCAACAACATCGGGATCAGTAGGAACAGTAATGTCACTGGAAGGATCCTGGGACATTGGCATTTCTCCTGATGAAACCAGCGTATTGGCTTGAACCAGCTGTTCGAGGAGGCAAGACGGACCCTCGAAAAACTCTTCATAGTCTAGCCTCTTGACGTCGTCTTTTTCTGTAAAACTTTGTCCCATTTTTCTTTTTATGGAGGGCACGGCGGCAAGAACTGGCCCTTTTCTCCTAGCGCCCGCCTGTGTGATCCTGGTATGGTAAATACTGGCGGCATTTTCGTCAATGACATGCCTTTCACGTGGTTCAGTATTGAGGTTATTTCCTGGGTTAAGGGACGTTGAAAATGCAAAAGGAAGCAATGGATTAATCTTCTCGAAAGGCTTGATGCTATTGAATTCGGGGCTTTCAGGGTTTCTTCTTTGATTGGACAGATGACCTAGCTTTGAAGGCAGAGGTTCATTGGATGAAAAATTGTTCATGATAGATTCGGTGAATTAAATGTATTATGTATGAATGAAACCCACTTACCCCAGGCTGAAAGTGAGGGATGATGCAAAACACGTAAAGCCGTGTACGGGAATAGCTCACGCGTAGTGCATCGCGTGCATGCAGGACCTCCAAACAGTGAACCAAAATAACCAAGTGACCTGGAACAAAATAGGGGGTAGAAAAATTTAATTAGATGAACATAATCTAGCTTTTTGCAAGTTTCAAATCCTCCTCACGATAATAATGAGGTGCGGCCTCGTTCACCCATTTCTCGTCAATTACAATGCAATTTCGCATGAATTCTTTGCTTGTCAATACCAATTCGTGATATAGAAGCAATTTTGGCGGAGGCTTAGTTTTAAACAACGCAGAAGATGGGTGAATGTGGACAGGTTGGTTCTTCTTTAGCAAAACGTAATTGGAGCCCATTTTGGAGATTCTAGCAAGATTGGGAAAGAACCCGCTCAATAAAGCTTTTTGCACCTTTTCAACGTGATTGTCGCTTGCTTCCAGCGAAGCTTTAGGGTCAATTCCAATTTTTGAGCAAAGCTTTTCCAATTGATTTTTAATCTCTCTTGCTCTTTTGAGTGTACGGTATTGAAGGAAATTATCCTCGCACCAAAGACTGGAGAAACCAGAATCACTCCACTGGGTCCAGATGTTTAACAAGGTGAGTTGGTCACCAGCAGAATGCATAAAAGACTCTTTTCTTTTATCGGCCTGTTCACGTTTATCTTTAGGCCGGTAAAATAAGCTCGACGACTCAGACAACATAGCTAAGATTGAGAGAACATCTGATGTTACTGCATGTTCGACACTGGTAATCAAAGCTTTGCAAAACATAGGATCCATCGGAAACAGAGCCATCTTCTTTCCTATTTCCGTAAGCTGACCTTGTGAATTAAGAGCGCCTAACGCGTAAAGAAGCTCAAGCGACTTGATGAGCGTTTGCTTACTTGGAGGGTCCATAAAGTCGAAGTTAACGAGGTCATTTATACCCATGGAGAGCAATAATAGTACAACCGAACTAAGATTGACCCTCAAGATTTCAGGCGTGGGGTTTGCTTGTAGTTCGTTAGCGTATGACCATTTGGTAAAAAGTCGATAACATTTTCCTGGGCCCACTCTTCCGGCTCTTCCTGCTCTTTGGTCAGCCGAGGCCCGCGAACATGGCACAACTACCAAGCTCTCCATTCCTGTGCTGGCATTGAAAATGTTCTCCTTAACGTAGCCAGAATCAATCACGTACTTGATGCCATCGATAGTGATGGAAGTTTCAGCAATGTTGGTGGCTAAAACCACTTTTCTCGAGCCTGGAGGCGTAGGCTCGAAGATACGTGCTTGCATGTTTGGTGGAAGATTGGCATAGATGGGTGCAACGATCAATGGCTGCATCAGATCGCCGATTTTGTCACATGCATCTCGTAAAATCTCATCCATTGTCTCAATTTCCTCTTGACCAGTGAGAAAAACCAAGATATCACCGGCAGTATCCTGTTTAGTATGAATTTGGAAGATAGTCGTCACTGCCGCTTGTATATAATTTGCTTCGGGTTGTTTTGTATAGCAAACATCAACTGGAAAGCGACGGCCGGGGATGTTGAAGACGGGAGCTTTGTTGAAGTATTCAGAAAACTGACTTGCATTGATTGTCGCTGAAGCCACAATTAACTTAAAGTCGCTTCTTTGCTTGATGATATCCTTGAGTAGAGTAAGGATGATCTCCGTGGAAACAGTGCGCTCGTGAGCTTCGTCAATCATCAACACACTATATGTAGAGAGTGTAGGATCGGTCAAAAACTCTCTTAGTAGCATACCATCAGTCATATACTTGATAGCTGTATTTTGAGATGTCTCATCCTCAAACCGGATGCTGTAGCCGACTTCTGTGCCAATTTTGCACCCAACTTCGTCTGCAACTCTACGAGCTACCGAAGTAGCCGCAACACGCCGTGGCTGTGTGCAGCCAATTTTCATGATTCGACCACCAGTGGTTTGAGGTGAAGCGTAACCTTCTTCGTAAAGATATTGTGGGATTTGAGTGGTTTTTCCTGATCCGGTTTCCCCCACTACTATTACCACCTGATTGTTCTTCATGACTTCAAGAAAGTTTTGACGAAATTTAAAAGCTGGAAGAGACTTTCTGACTGCCTGAATATCGTTGAATTTGGCGTTTGTCACGGTTTCTCCTTCAGCGCCAGGAATCTCGGACTCTTCTTCATAATCCACAAACTGTGACTCGTCAAACACAAACTCGTAATGTGGCTGGTCGGGCAAATTGATTTCATCTGGATTGTAAGAAACAATTTCCTGTGCTTTTTTGAGCTGATCATTTTCCCATTGGCTCGAGTGCTTGCTACGTTTGTGCACCGGGTCTTCTTCTTCGTCTGCCTGGCCCTTTAGTAGATTTCGCTTTTTCTGCTTGTCAATACCTCCTTCAGGGTTATGATAATCATCTGGAAGAACGTAGCCTGAATCTTTCTTTGCCAAATAAATCTCGTCTAAAAGCTGTCTTTTTTCCTTGAGTTCGGCAGCTTCTTTTGGACTGAGGTTGCTTGAAGCCTCTAGTGACTGAACACTTTTCTGCATTTGGCTAACCTGAGCATTGAACTTTCGTTTCAAATAATCACTTGATTCTTGATCGCTTTCTTTTGTTGGTGATGGATAAGGAGAGTTCTGTGTTATAGATGAATCTGTTGAGGCAGATAGCAGAGCAGGTTCTGAAGGTTTCAAATCAGACAGTCCCGCTTTCGTCAATTCATTCTGTGTAGAATCTTGTACCAATTCCTCATCTATATCTGACCGTCTTCGCCTGTATCCTTTTCCGGTAATCTGACTCATACCCATTAAAGTAGGCATGTGATGAAGTCATCGCAGCCGCGCTGCGTTGCATCCGTACATCAGTGATTACCTCCTTGAGTTTAGTGCCAAATCTTTAACAGCAATATGGAACTCGATTCCAGCTACAGACTCAAATCGCTTAGTCTGGAAATTTTCATGACCAGATCTTCTTCGAGAATAGCACCTGATAATGGCCAGAATTCTTCTTTCTTCCCTTCAGTGGCTGCATCTCGTGAAGGCAGCAAAAGCCCTGCCCCTGGAGACGACCACAAAGCTTCGGCCAACAATTCACTGAACCAGAAATATATTCCTCCATGGACAGAACCATACATTATTGGCGTGGCAGGATCTTCGGGATCGGGAAAGACTTCCATTTCACAGAAGATCATTCAAGAATTGAACCAGCCTTGGACTGTGCTTTTGCTGTTTGACAACTTCTACAAACCACTTTCGGCAGAGGAATCCAAACAGGCGTTTGCATGTAACTTTGATTTTGATACGCCAAAGGCTATCGATATGGATCTTGTGGTACAGAAAATTACCTCCTTGAAGAAGGGCAGAAAGACGGAGATTCCTGTTTACTCGTTCAGCAAGCATAACCGCCTGGAAAAAAACATCACCATTTATGGTGCCAACGTTATCATTATTGAGGGCATATATGCTTTATATGATCAGAGGCTACTAGATTTGATGGATATCAAGGTATTTGTGGATACAGACCTCGATGTTTGTTTGGCTAGAAGACTCACACGTGATATCTTGTATAGAGGCAGAGATTTGGCAGGATGTCTTCAGCAATGGGAGAAGTTTGTGAAACCCAACGCTACGGCGTCAGTTCTTCCTACCATGAAAAATGCCGACTTAGTGATACCTCGTGGCCTTGACAACACTATTGCTATTGATTTAATGATTAAGCATATCAAGAAGCAGTTGGCGATTAAAAGCACTTTGCATCTTGAGCGTCTCAAACAATATGGCCTGGGCTTCAATCTCGATGTGTCTCGTCTCTCCAACCTTCACATTTTACCAACTAACAACCACACTGCAGGCATTCACTCCATTCTTTTTAGTGCCGAGACTGAAAGAACTGATTTCATCTTTTACTTAGATCGAATCGCTAATCTCTTGATCGAAATGGCTTTGGATACTTTGCGCGAGTACTCGCCTAGAAGTGTTACCTGCCACTACAACAACATATATCAGGGATTATCTCAGACTAAGTGCATCACTGCCGTTAGCATTATTCGTTCGGGTGACTGCTTTATGAACCTGATCAAAAAAACATTCCCAGCCATTCTCATTGGGAAACTCTTGATTCAAAGTGACTCCAAAACGGGCGAGCCGCAATTACATATGGAGTCTTTGCCTAAAGATACTAAGAACTCGGTATACTTTTTGCTTGATGCCCAGATAATCAGTGGATGTGGAGCCATTATGGCTATTCAGGTTTTGTTAGACCATAAAATTCAACAGTCAGACATTGTTTTGATCTGCTACTTGCTGACCGAAATTGCTATCAAAAGAATTTTGAATGTCTTTCCTGAAGTTACAGTTGTGGTTGGAAAAGTGAGTAATATGGAACATTGTGATGCCACTTATAATCCCGAAGGTTTCAAGGATACAGATTGGGTATTTCGGAACCGTTTCATCGAGTCGTTGTATTTCGGTACCGGCTAGACCTGCATATAGACGTACGTCGGACCACATGTACAGTATATTTGATAACATACACGTTCACCGAAGAAGAACACGTGATAGCAATTGCACTACTGTCTTGCTTAGACTAGAGATTAGTGTTAGATTTTTCACTAAGATCACGTGAAGGCTGTTATTGCTGTCTTTGTTGCAGTCTGGATATGTCCCAAAATTACATTTCCTGCACCAATGCCGTTGGAAACCAGTTGATGCCATGTGCAGTCTGTTAGTGATGATGCACGGCGATAGCATTTTTCGGAGTTTGAAGTCCGTTATTTTTCTTTTACCCTTTACCCTCCAATCAAAGCACTTACAGTCTACCATTTGCTGCTAAGAGAAAAACAAAGGCGATAATTCGAACTTTCTCTTGATCAAGTATTTTGTAGCCTTCTCCTCTAGCATCCTGCACAAAGGACAAGCGGGGTCCAACACCATAACACATCAACGAGCTTCCAGACGTTTCTGGATCAAGAATAATTTGATTAATATGATGCAAATCCTTAGTGATTCTTCAAAATAAACTTTAAGCGCACTATGTCATCCAGAAAACTTGACAATTTTTCTCTTATCTGCCGCATATACCCGCGCGGTGCAGGACTCGGGCTATCGCAGATTGGTGACCTCCACATTTCCACTTCCATACTCCTCTTCCAATAATGCGTTTTATCAAGACACTGAGCCGGACCCCTCTGCCTCCTTTGGCTCGATTTCTTAGTGGTATAGTACCAAAATTATCAGTCAATGATTTGAATGAGGCAACATTGGAGGCTAAATATGCTGTTCGTGGGAAAATTCCCATCCGTGCCGACGAGTTGAGCTCGGAACTCGCCGACAATAAAATCGACAAGTTTGACAAGATCATCAATGCAAACATTGGAAATCCTCAGCAGCTAGATCAAAAGCCATTGTCATGGTACCGCCAAACGTTGGCATTGATGCAATATCCCGAGCTAATCGAGAAGTTACAAGCGTTAGACCCAAAAATCAAGGACACATTTTTCCCATCAGATGTGATTGAACGTGCCTCCAAAATCTTAAACAGTGTCAAGTCGGTGGGGGCGTATTCACATTCTCAGGGAGACATCAGCGTAAGAGAATCTGTTGCCAAATTTATTACCAATCGTGACGATTACCCCGCTTCACCTAATGATATATTTTTGACCTCGGGTGCTTCCGCAGCGGTTGCTTACTTGATTCAGATCTTATCTCAAGGTAAAAATACTGGATTTTTGATTCCTATACCGCAATACCCGCTCTATACCGCATCTATTGCCTTGAACGAGTCAGTTCCAATTGGCTATTACTTGGACGAGTCCAAAGAGTGGTCAATTGATCCAGAACAAATCAGAAGCTTAATCAAAGAAAACAAATCTAAAGGTATTATTCTGAGATGTTTGGTCTTGATCAACCCCGGTAATCCCACGGGCTCGATCCTACGTGAGGAGGATATAAGGGAGATCATCAAAATCGCCGCAGATGAAGGTTTGGTGTTGATTGCCGATGAAGTTTACCAAGAGAATGTTTTTGAGGGAGACTTTATTTCCACCAAGAAAGTATTAGCTTCTATGGTGGAAGAGAACGAGAAAGCGTTTGGTAATGTCCAGCTCGCTTCCTTGCATTCTACTTCGAAAGGTGTGAGTGGAGAATGTGGCCAGAGAGGTGGGTACATGGAACTAGTTGGTTTCTCCAAGGAAGTCAAAGATGTGATTTTCAAGTTAGCTTGCATTAACCTTTGTTCTGTGGTCACCGGACAAGCTTTGGTGGAACTCATGATCAACCCACCCAAACCTGGATCACCTTCTTATGAGCTTTATCAAGCTGAAACTCTGGCCATCCATGAGTCTTTGATGGAACGCTCCAAACTTTTATTTGAAGCCTTTTCCAAAATGACTGACATTTCGTGCAACAAGCCAGAAGGTGCTATGTACCTTTTCCCAAAGTTAGAAGTGACAAAGGAAAGTTACCCCAAATTGTTTGAAGAAAGTGAAACAACCGGATCTGAAGTGGATGAGTTATACTGCGAGAAATTGTTGGAAGAGACAGGTATTTGCTCAGTTCCAGGAAGCGGTTTTGGCCAAGTACCAGGAACTTATCACCTCAGAACCACATTTTTGGCTCCTGGTTCTGACTGGATCGAGGATTGGAGCAGATTTCACGAAACTTTTGTTTCCAATTACAAAGTTTGAAAGCAGACAATTAGACGATCTTGAACAACTCAAAAGGCAAAATGAGACTCTACCAGAGGTACGCGAAGACGCTTAGCAGGTGATTTCGTTTGTGCACTATATAGCAATCTATTCACTCTTTTTTCGACTTCTTGATGGAAGCAAAATTGCCAAAGGCACAACTGGTTGCAACTGTAAACCAGGCAGGGAACCAGCCCAAGGCAATCACAAACCAGGTCCAGCTCTGCATATCGTTCCAAGACTTGAGTAAGCTATTAGCCAAAGAAAGAGCACCGGGAATTTTTCCGCCGTCAAGAATATAGCCCAAGCCAAGAATGACTGTGAACGGACAGGAGACAAAGAGACAAATTGCGATTTTTACATCGGCCTTTGTCTTTGATATACGACCTTGATCAACTTGGTTAAGCAAAGACTGAATAAGGGTCAATGGAAAAGCAAAGATGCCAATAAATAATGCTAAAGAGAAATGCACAATCAAAAGACTGATGATGAGCATAGCAATAAAGTAGAGCGCAAATGCCACAAGCATATGAGACAATGGCTTCGAGAAGGGCATAGGTAAGAAGCCTCTAAAGAAAGGTCCGAGGGATGCAACCGTTTGAATAGTAATCAAAGCGATCACAATGACCGTGGTCGTGAAGTCTTGGGCCGAGGAACCAATGGCAATGTTCTGTAGAAGTAGAGCGCCTGTTAATGAAAACGTCTCAATGCCTGTGAAAAAGAGAAGAATGTTCTTGACATTAAAAACAAAGTCGGTGGTGGAAACTCCAGATGCAAGGGAGTATAGCGAGCTAACGAGGAATGCAGCAGCAACAATGACGGCGGACGGCAAGTATGTACCGATGGACACGAAGTGATATGGAGAAAGCATTAGGTAGAAGAAAAACGATTGATGGAATTTTTCAAGGAGATTGTTCACAGACCGGAATGTAGAGTCCACCACTCGGCCAAATTGGGTAATATCAGGGCCTCCTTGACCCACCGCTTTCAACGTCATGGCCTGAATCTGCCAACCCGAAAAGGCTTCACAGCCATAAGGTTTCTGATTGGCTTCAGAAAACGCCAAGCGGAAGATTCCATGAGCCAAAATGCGCAAACGGGACCAGTAATCGTTCCTATCAAGATCGCTATTAGAAGTGTCCTGAATACCAACTTTGATGCCCTCATTTCGGGCCACTGTGGTGGCAGTATTGATAAGATCAAGATTGGGCAATTGTCCATTAAGCCCCTCGTAAAAGATCTCCATGTGATGAAAATTGTCGATATCAGACGAGTACTCCATGGTGATGGCGGCCTCGATGGATCCTGCAGTGACATCTAAAGTAGTATGATACGCTTCCACCCACGAGCGAAGAACGGAGTGACCGTCACGAGGGAAAACCATGATAATGTTCTTGGACCAGATGGACATGCGAGCAAAGTAGCGAGCCAATGCCGGCGCCAATGAGAAACCTCCAACGTTCCGCTTCCCGTCTGAAGTAAAATATGGCACCACTAAGACCAAAGCCTCGGTATTATCACCACGTGGCGCATGCATCAACGAGTACATGGTAGACACGTTGTTTTTGTGATCGTGGTAGTGGGAAACGGTCATTTCCATATCCTGAAGCCAACTCTCAAGCTCTGAGTTGGTTTCACATACCTGATCAAAATTCCACGAGCTTACTTCTGAGCGAAAACCTCTGACATAGTTCCACTCGCTTTCCCGGAAGTACGAGTGAACTTGACCTGGCATCAACGCGTTCTCTGAGATGTATGTGTGTCTGTATTGACCGTCCATGGGTAGGTTAAGAATCCAGCCTATACTGGCCAATGCCAACATCACGGAAAGAAGCGGGAGCTTCTGGATGATTTTCGGCAAGAGCCCCGATTTGTTGATCTTGCGTAGTACGGTTTCTGCTAATGCCATGGTGGAGTTTGTGGGTGCGTCGTTTGCAGTTCGCGCTCCAAGTTTACTTGTGGGTGTGCTGGTGTATATAAAGCTAGTAATACTGAAGCGCGAGTATGAAACTGTGAATAACCGCGAATATCTACGCATTACTTCTGGGTGATGGCCCATACTCCCAAACAGGCAACGGCACTTAGCTACTACAGAGAACTTTTCCGAAGAATTATTCGCTTACCGTTAGATTGCCACAGCTTGGAAAGACTTCGATCAAAGGCCAGAAATCAATTTCTTGCTGCTAAAGATGTGCCTACATATTCGGTGGTGGACCGAAACGCATATAACAAAGCTATAGCCGTTATGGATGACGTTCTACTGCGGAAATACAAAAATTTCCATCAGCTCTTGGATCTCGTGTACAAGCCTCTGGGACATTGGGATAAATGGGTTCACGATTTCTACCATACAAGGTATGGTGCTTTCAAGCAGGTGTGGCCCCAAGTGCATCTCATATATGACTTTGGAGACCCGGATTCCATATCGCTATATCGAGACCAATTGAAGCTACTGCTGCCTCCAGAAGATTTTTCCTTGATGAAAGAGCTCAACTTGGCAGAACCCGCTTCGGTACCTTCGCCTTTATTTGCACCAGCTTCTCGTCAAACCAGTCTTGAGGTACTTAAAGAAAAGTACGCCACTTTCCATTCTTTTATCTCGAGAAATGCTTCTAAACTACTGGAGTTTAAAGTCCAGCCAATAGAAGTCTATTTTGAGCCCAATAGGTATGGTCTCCCGGAAAGCGTGACCATACGAGAGTCGAAACTTAAGCAGAAAATCAATATGGCCAAAACTTACTTGGACACTTTCAAGCCGCTCCAAAAAAGTGATCTAGAGCATCTAATCAAAGTCATAGAGTCTTCTGATGAGATCAATCCCAGATTCTACCGTTCAAGCGTTAGACAAAAGACTCGAGAAGATCTCCAGGTATCACCTTTGGTCAAAAAATATGTACAGCACAAGACATTGGTGCCTAACGAGCGAAACATAAAGTTTTATTACCGTGAATATGTACAAAACCAGTTTTTCATTGATACTGATGGAAAGTTTCAGATGAGTCCTAGGAATAATTTTTATAAATAGATTAAACTCAAGGTATAATTCAGCCATCTCATTTGTAATTCATCCATCTCATCCAAAAATTACCTTGTTCTTCCAAAATTTACCTTGTTCATCCAAAAATTACCTAGTTCACCCAAAATTTACCTAGTTCATCTATAAATCTTATCTATATTTCGAATACCACATACTGCTTCTTAGACTCACCCATGACCAACCCAATGGTATGTGAATCATTGCTGATGCTATTGAGAGTCATGTATTTGGGGTTCTTAACAAAAGTGTCCGCCGTAAATAACAAACTTTTGAGCACACACTCTTCACTGATTGAATTTGATTCTTTGTCGAAGTCAAATTTGATCAAATCGAGAGAATATGCATTTTCGCTACTTTCACGTAGCACCAAAACCTTTTCAGTGCTTATGATTTTATGTGCAATGATTGGACTGGAAATTTGGACGTTTGTTCTTTTTTGGTCTCCTGCCTGATATTGAACCATGGTCAAAGAAGTCTGTTTGACGGCAGCAACAAAGATTCCTGATGGGAAAAGTGCTATGTCGGTGTTGTTGTCACCACAATGAATACCCAAAGGCTCAGGTTTTTGAAAAGAAACATTTTTGGTTAGGTACTGCTCGATGCCATCGGTGACAGTCTTTATAACCTTCAGAAGGGCCTCTATATTTGCCATGAAGCTCAAATTCCGGGTGAGCTTATTCCTAAGAACTTCCATGTTGCACAAGTCAGCATCGAGTAAGTTCCATAAAACAGAGTCAAGTAAAAACTTGTCGATATATTCCATGACCTCTGTAGTTTGAAAGCTGAGGTTTGGGTTTTCCTTGAAGAAGTCCTCGGGGTCATTTTCTTCATGATGTAGCTTCTTAATGACCTCTATTCTTGCCCAGTTTAAGAACACGTTGAAAGAATTGTGTTCCCTGTTTAACTCCCATATGAAAGCATAAAGATCTTTGACCACATTCTGGGCATTTTCAACGGCCTTTTCTATCAGAGATAGTCCGATACCATATGTTTCCCGTCGTAAATAAGATTCTGCAGTAGCGGAACCCTCCAAGAAACTTAGAAGAATGATAATTTTCTCCGAAGCTAAGATGATCTGAGTGAAAATCACTTTTCTTAGGTTATCATAACAGGCATTTCCTACAGCAGACAACCGCAAAAGTCCCTTCTCGCCGAACTGATTTAGCCAATAGTCTTTCATTCGAGCTTTAATAAGGCCAGTCAAGAGCATACTCGTCATGTCATCAAAAATGGATTCCTCAACCATTTCGGGAGTTGGGAAGTCCGTTGCAAGATCAACATCTTCATAAAGAGCATCTTTATAATTCGACAAATACCGATCAAATATAGCCAAGAAACCCTTTGCTTCGGTCTTCACAGACTCTAATTGCTCACCGATGTGGTTCTTTATAGAGATGAGCTTAGCGGCCCAGCCGATAACATCAAGTAAGTTTGCTCGCAGCGACAGCAGAGATACGCCAATGGTTAATTCCTGTAAATACAACTCCGAGTTTGTATCTTTGACCAATAAGAATTGTGAGAACAAGTCCTGTGCCATGAGATGATGTAAAACAGTGAGATCATCCCGTAGCTCAATATTAGAGACTGTGAACAAATTATCAAACGTAAAGGAAACACGTGAGTTTGCGTTGACAACAAATAGGTAATCCATGGAAAGCGAGTCTTTGTTGGTGTTGGTCACAGAAACAGATTTTTCTGGGGCATTAGCAGGGTCCACAATCTCCGAGACCTCCACCGAGGAGATTTCATTGGCTAATTTCGGCATATTGTTCAAGATCTCCACTTTGAACAAGTCACGAAATGGCGCCGAGTCCTCGCCTTGCCTCACTGATCTATCGATGTCAATTGCCTCCCAACTAACAAGCGTAATATCCATTTCAGTATTGGTAGAAAAATTATTGACGAGTTTGCCGGTATTTGAGTCGTAAACTTTGATGATCTTGTCAATTCCCGAAACCACAAAAAACTTACCGCTGTGACTCCATCGGAGGTGTAGGATCTTGGAGCAGTTATTGATAGAGTAAATGCGCTCTCCATCTGACCTGAACATCCAAATGGAAGTTTGGTTCATAGACAATGCAAGGAGATCCATTTGTGGACACCAACTGAGGATATTTCCGTCGGGGAACCCAATCACCTTATTTTCCGCAAGCACTACGAACAGCTCAGGCATCATAGACTTGTGGTGGTAGGAGGTTGGATTAATTGATGAGGTGAGACTAGAAATTGGTAGGTTTTAGAATTGTTTCAGAATTTTCAATATTTAATTCAAATTGCCCGAATCAATGATATATATGGGTAATGAGTGGATGTTAAATGTATAGTGAACATTAAGCCGCTGGCACTAAACGCGATTTGATACTAACAGTGCGACTAGTGCAAAGCGTAGTGTAACATCACTACCAGTCAAAGTGGATAGAGCAAATTTTCCTTGTCACAGCCACAACCATGAGACGTTGCTACTTATGAGTTTTTCAGAATACAACTTTATATTGGACATACTCAAAAAACCAGTACAATAAACATGTAACATTTTAGCTAATCATGGATATTATCTATAAGATAGACTACCAAATGGATGACTACCAAATGGATGACCACAACAATTAGTGACTACAACAATGGACATTCAATTTCCGAACTGGTTGATTATCTAATTACGAATGACTAATAAACAGATTTCTTGCGGAGCCGCATGGAGAGTCGTCGTCTGAAAGAAGGTTTGAGTTCCGTCACTTTCTTTCTTTGCTGCATTTCTGACTCGTCTATAGTCTGGCTATCTTTCGGTAGCATTGGGCTACTTGCAGGCGGCGTAAGTGGAGAAATAGCGGCTATAGTGGGAGACACGTTTCTGTCAGAAATCGCTAGCGACGATAGGCTGGAATTATTTTGGAGCTTGGTGGTAGATGGGGATGTTTTACCGTTTGGAAAAGTTGCGGTCAGCATAACTGGAGAATTGTCAAAGTATCCGTCTTTGGGAATCGGGAAGTTAGGGGGCACCAGATTCTTGGAATCATTCTCCAGGATGCTTTGAAGCGAGGGACTGGATGCTAGTTTGGCCAACGGGTTAATTGTGGTTGGGCTCAAAAGCGATCCATATTCATCTAAGTTGGAGCTCTTGGTAATGTCGTTTGACGAGTTTCGTGGCGTGGCTCGCTTCACCATCTCCTCATATGTTGGCATAGGCTCTTGTGGTGATTCTGGACGTGGCTCAGAGGGTAATTTCTCAGAGCTTTTAGAAAACAAGGATATCCTCTTAGAGCTGCGTGCAGGCATATTGTAGCTTTCCCAAAGAGAGCTGAGACGGTTGGAGATGGAGGAGCGGCGCCGCGAATCGGTATTGGACTGATTATTAGAGAAGCATTCAGTCAAGGGTGACGAGATGGGCGAATCGGTAGATTCGGCTGACAGTAAATCAAGCTCAATATCGGATTCGTCAACGTGGCCGTATGTTTCATGATCTATCACATACCTGGCCGCCAAAGAGTCGAAATGGGCAATCAAGAACAGTAGCAAGCCCTGATAAGATGCAAGTTCTGCAAGGTTTGAAGTGTTGAAAATATGTTGCTGGAATAAAATAGAGAAATTTTCACAAGTCATTTTGGTTGTTTCATGATAAGCAGCTAATTTGGAAAGCATTTGAAGGTAGTAAATGAATAAGCCGTTCTTGAAGGAGGAATTTTTGGACGCTAGAAGTTCACTTATAGGATTAATTAACGCTGAAGAGTCTGATACCGGAAAGGAGGATTCACATTCAGAATCTTGAGCCTGTTCAGATTCCGAAACCGAGGGTAGGTCGGAGCTGAATGATGTAGATCTTCTGTCGATAGACGTAGCCAGGCTCTGCGCGTGCGCATTGTATAATCTGAGCATTGATGTCACGACAAAGGGCGTAAATAAACCTCCAATGGCTTGAAAATAATCTCTGGTGCATCTCTTTAGAACTCCAGAAACATCACGTGGTAACGGTTTTGGATTTGTGCTAGTAAGCCAGCTATCCAAATTGGAGTAATCTCCTTTGATCTCTTTGATTTTGCGTACAGAGCCGCTAACACGAAAGATGCCTTCAACAATTCCCTCACTTAAGAGGTAGTCGAAACAACCCGCTAGAGAAACAGGCACATCTGCGGTAATACCCTGGACAATTATTTCTCGTGTAGGTAGTTTCAGGAGTGCTGATAGCTCTTCAGCAGATGCTTCTGCGATACTGTATGGTCTGAATTGGCTCATACGAAAACAAAAGCGAAAGGTGAAACGAATTGGAAGTCAAAGTCTTTAGAAGTATTTCTTGGGGCTTGTGGATCTGACGGTCTCTCGTAGCTTGTTGATGTAATGTTAAGTTGGTTATTTGTGGTGGTGACTTGAGTTGTGGGTTGCGACCGTGACCGATGAGTACCCCGCTTTTCGAGAGATTAAAACCGAAAAAAAAAAAATATATAAACTGGGTTAAAGTCCACTATTTTTAAACACTGGAAGGAAAAAACACGTCGCAAGTGGAAGATGACTGACGCACAACCTAATCAGGCGGAATGTGGAGACGGTGACTTCGCAGACACGCGATATTACTTAAGGCGCAGCAGCTTAGATGTGCGGGCGCGAAACTGTAGCGATATGGTCACGCGAAAATGTATGGTTCTTTGGGGCACAAAAGTTTTAGGCTGAAAATGCGGAGAAGAATGTTCAGCTTTTATGAGCTTTAGGCGGTAACCAGCTTCTGGCAGGTCGAGACAAACATGAAACACCAAGCAAGTCCAGCTACTTAGAACAATAGTCTAACCATGCATTAGAAACGACTAGCATTACGCGTGCGCGCGCAGCTCCAGATTTGGACGCACGGGCCTTTGACTTTACTCGTTTCTGCACGAATTGCTGCTGACACTTGCTAATTTTGAAAGGAGATTTTCTGGCCCGATTTAAGTGGACTGTACTTGGGCCTTTGCTCTAAGCGAGTTCCTTTCTTGATTACCATACCAGCCTCTTCGGTGTTGTTAAACCTCTTTCCTGCAGCATTAATAGGCGCGTCGCTTTGGACCGTTGTATGGTTGTAGACCTCTTCGCAATATTGCCAGATGAGGCTTTGACCTGGCCAGCACTACTCATTTGACTTTCCATTATCTACACAATCTTTTTTATACTTTTTATGTTTTTTTCTTATTGTCATGTAGTCAGTAGCAATCTTTCGGGTTTACTCTATTCGGAGGTTATTTCCGGTACTTTGCTTGCTGATCCGTAATGGCTTGCTCGACATCATCGGTTGCATAGGAGGGTCTAGACCGTAGACGTCACTGCGGGTTTACCCGCATCGCATCCCGCAGTTGGCAAAGCTCAAAACACTCACGTCAACGTTCAGATGGAGCCGTTTTGAAGTTGCTGATCCCATTGTATATGATACCCCTTTAAATATGGGCTTATTTCTCGGAAACTTAGTGAACTCCTTTCGGCTTTAGCTTCATCACAACTATACTGGACCGACGACCTCGCTGCAGGACCACGCACCTTGCTGAATATTGCCGCTTTTATGCACGGCCACTCATAATGTTGCCTAATTTGGCGACTTTCACCGCGAGTACTAAATTTTCCACTACTTATGCATGCACTACTGCCGCGGCCTTATGCTCGGCTACATCGAGTCAGCCACCGCGCACCACGTGCACTAGATTACGTGAGAAAATAAATGTTCACAGGCACGTGATATCTTTGTGCACGTGATGATCGCGTGCACGTGACAGATCACGTTCTTTGTCTCACGTAAAAAATTTCCGAACATCAAACGCTAGCTAATAATGATTCCTGCTTTCAGAAGTCCAGCCATCAACCTGGCCCGGTACTTCTGCAGATCTACTGCACTTCTACAAGAGTCTGCTCCTAGGCCTTCACCTAAGCACAATGCCGAGAAGGACCCCAGGGTTCTTGCCAAAAGAAATGCTCTCAAAAAGGCATGGCATCGGGCAGCACCACAACAACACCCCTTATACATGGATATTCCTACGGCCATGAAGTACATGCGTGCTAGCGAGGTAGGGAAGCCAGCCTCTAGAACCACGATCGCCTTGCAAATTGTGGTGCTCCCAGAAAAGGGATCCAAGCCTTTGGCAGGCGAGGTTGTCTTTCCCAAATCCATCAAAAGCAACTACCCCTTGATCTTCACACAAGACCCCGATAATATTGAGAGACTTCAAAATTCTGGCAAGGTTTTCAAGCTTGGAGGACAGGAGTTGATTGACGAAATCCAACAGGGCAAGCTTCCTCTCAGGCTGTTCACGCAGTGTTTTGCAACACCTGAAATGGTGCCATTGCTCCGCCCCATTGCTCGTGACTTGGGAACCAAGAATTTAATGCCTTCTGTCAAGAAGAGCACAGTAGGGGATGATATTCTCGCCATTTTGGAGAAAACATCGGACTCATTGTCCTTTAAGCAAAAGCGCGATCAGCTATACATTCCTGTTGGGCGCTGTGACTTTAGCGATGAAGAAATTATTAAAAACATTAAGGCCGCTTCGGAGGCTGTGCATGCACTCCAGCCACCGGGGACTAAAAACCCCAATTTGATTGGTCAGTGCACCTTGAGTAGCACCAACGGGCCAGCAGCGGTTATCGATTTCCGGCTCTAGTATGTACATAGTAAACCCGATCGCCTGAATCCATGTTTGCTGTTATGCAAATGGGAATAAGGAAGCCGGACTAGATTCGCGCGATGTCATTAAATAACCCATCGTTTACTACCTAGTGTAATCGGCGTGCGCACCTTCAACTGCGGGCTAGATATGACTGCAGCCTAACCTAATTTAAATGCCTAATTTAAATGCCTAATTCAAATGCCTCATTTCAATGCATATGGGATCAGCAATACGAAGACGCACGCACGCGGCATGACACGCTTACATGAGCTATATATAGTAGCCATAGCCGAACTCAGTTGCGACGAAAAACTCTTGGTCAAAAAGTATTATAATTGAATCCTATAATTAAACTTTCGGGTTTATGGTTTTCTCCTGCACCCAAGACGCGGCCCCTGATCTCCGTTAAGAAATGAGGTATTACTGAGATACGCCGCGCATGCTAGATTGCGCAGATAATGACGTTATGCTGGCCACGTCATAACTTCCTGTCTTTAACTCCATAACTCTACCATTAAGGGGTACCCATACATGGAATGTGGACTCCTCACATATGCTGGAATCGGGATAATGCACCCCTTCCCCACACGTAGACCTTGGCATGTTCTAGAAGATGTGAATATGATGTAATAATCCCATGATTTTTTTTCTTTTGCCTTGCCCTCCTTAGTTACGTACTACCGCCTTCTTCACCCTAGCACCAAACATTACCCCTTTTTATGGGGGGCCAGTATATCAGTTTGGGTATTCTATGTAAATCTTTTGCATATGCAGAGTCAACAGAGTGCGAATGCTCTTTTTCAAATACACTTTCAACTTGCTCGCTAACCCGCACACCATTCACCAACATAAAAATAATATCTTTAAAAAGATATAGCCATCACTTTCAAACCAACCGTCCAGATTTTAGAAGCAACCTTTGCTCTTATTAGAACTCTTTGCTATCGTCATATCTCCTGTGACTGATGCTATAAGTCTCCGGTATGAAACTGCCCTCCCAAAGCTTTCAGCCCCCGAGCTCGTCTCCCTTGGCTGGCTCCACTAAAAATGACAGGGAGCCCGATATACCACCAATTAAGGCGCCGTCTCCGGTGTCTGATGCAAGTCAACTCCCGGGTAGTGAAGGCGAGGATGAGCACTTTGACAACTACATACCTTCTACGCTTTTGAATCGGCTTCAGACGTTTCCGCTTTTTAAGGATGCCCCAAAGCTGTTCCACTCCAAAGTCGCTTCCAAGCTAAAGCTTTTCCAGTACCATCCCCAAGCTTACATAATCAAAGAAGGCGACCCGGCGCTCTCGATGTTCTGGATTCTTAAAGGAAGCGTGAGTGTGACTTCAACTGATGGAGAGTCAGTTTTCGCGGAGCTCAACACAGGGTCATTTTTCGGTGAAATTGGTATTTTGTACAATCGGCCAAGGACCGCTACCGTGGTGGCTAACCAGCGTGTGTTGGCTGGAGTTCTCACTGCTGATGCTTTGAACGGAGTTCTCCGATCATACCCAGTCATCGAGCGTCGAATTCGTGATGAGGCCCAGGAGAGGTTGGCCATGCAGGAAAAGAAAAATAAAGCCGATATTCCCATTTTAAAGGTATCCCAGTCGCCTGCTGTTGGTGCTCGTGAACTATCGTTGCGCCCCATTGTGTCGTCGATTATTTCCAGTTCCACCAGCCCACTGCCGCTTTCTCAAATCGTTCATGCTTCGCAAAACTCCGGAGTCAGTGCCGCCCTGGCCGATAATGTGGACCTGACGGTATCCATCCAATATTTCATCAAATCAGTCCCCATTTTCGCCAACCTACCGCAAGATGTCATCCACAAGGTAGCTCTCGGTGTAGAGCCAATCAGCCTCAAGCCATTCACGTATATTCTACGAAAGGGCCATACCGGTGCAGATATTTACTTCATTACACACGGTGAAGTGGAGGTAGTGGACTATGTGAACGAGAGAGAAATCGTGCTAGCACGGCTCAAAGATGGCGCTTACTTTGGCGAAATGTCTTTTCTTCAACTTTTGCAGGGCAAAAGTGATACGACTAGGAGCGCAGCTATTCGGTCGGTTTCTTCGGTGGAACTAATTGTGATTCGCTCGGATCTGTTGGAGCAGGTCTGCCTACAATATCCAAAAATCGTGGAGGAAATGAAACAGACAGCTCATGCTCGAAAAGATTTGAACAACGAGAGTTCTCTTCAGAAGTTTGAAGTTAAAGCATCTTCTTTGGCCTTGCCCAATAACAATATCTCACTCCCACTCAATGATCTCAGTGTCTTGAAAAC
This sequence comes from Metschnikowia hibisci, assembly GCA_002374725.1. NCBI lineage: Eukaryota > Fungi > Ascomycota > Pichiomycetes > Serinales > Metschnikowiaceae > Metschnikowia > Metschnikowia hibisci. The sequence continues at coordinate 395,968 of NLAP01000005.1, read as the reverse complement.
TGCATCACTCACCGCCCCGTCAGAATCCCATCAAGCAGGAAGCCTATTTAATGCATCATGGAGCTTTGACACTGAATCGGTGAAAAAATACCAGGCCTGTTTATCGCGGTCTGTGTCGCCAGTCTCCGGCACCAGCAACGAGTCACAGCTTTCCCAAGCTCAATCTTCATACACATCTAAAACTACTCACATGAGCAACGATGACATTGCTCCAACCATGAAGAAAATCTCGGCTCCCGAGAGCCAATTGCAGCTCCCGCGAGGTCCGTTGGATCTAGCGGTGCCACCCATGAACCCGCTAGCCCCTCAAAGCCTTTTCCAAGCCAACATTTCAAGAAGCAACTCATTTCAGTATATGCCAGCAAACAAAAGAATTAAATTATCTTCTCTTGCGGGAAGAAGGCGATCATCGGTTTTAGTCCCCACGGGCTCAATTCCTTCCACCATATTGCTTCGAAGTTTTGAGTATCTCTCGCTAGCAGAGCTCATGGAACTCAGATTGGTGTGTCGCCGCTGGAGACAGCTTCTTTATGCAGCGCCCAACCTATTTCGGGTTTTGGATCTAACTCCGTGGAACACTCGCATCACCGATCAGGCTCTTATTCACATCACGGATTTTGTTGGATCCCGTCCGCACGAAATCAATATATCCAACTGTTTCCACGTCACAGACGAAGGTTTCAGTTACTTGGTCAACGAAATTGGCATGGCAGGAAAAATCAATGTTTTAAAGATGAGTTCTTTGTGGGAGGTGAGTGCAATGGCTATAATGGACATTACTTCGCCTTCTGTGGGCCAGCATTTACAAGAAGTGAATTTGTCAAATTGTCGAAAAGTCACAGATAATGTTGTGGAGCGCTTAATTGGTTGGAGATCTCAGCCAGCGAGCACTCTTCTACATCTCCCTGGATCCGAAGGCATTTACAACCTTGAAGCCGGCTCAAAGAACCTAAAGGTGCTTAACTTGAGCTACTGCAAACATCTTACCGACAGCATTATGTATCACATTGCATTTCACGCTAATGATACTCTTGAAAGCTTGAATCTAACCCGGTGCACCACTATCACCGATCTTGGCTTCCTGTACTGGACATACAGATTGTTTACGAACTTGAAGAAATTGTCTCTTAGAGATTGCACATTTCTTTCAGACAAGACGGTGATTTCGCTAGCCAACGCTGCGCCAAACCTTGAGATCCTCAATCTCAACTTCTGCTGTGCTCTCCTGAATATAGCCATCGAGGTTCTTTGTCTTGGATGTCCAAACCTTCGAGAGTTAGATCTCTCATTCTGTGGCTCTGCTGTCAGTGACTCATCATTGGTAGCTATGTCCTTGCATCTCACCAAACTAGAGAAACTTATCATCAAAGGCTGTGTACGGGTGACCAGAGCCGGAGTCGATGCTTTACTCAGTGCTTATACCCCATTGAAGTATTTGGACATAAGCCAGTGCCGCAATGCTCATCTGTACCCTGGAGGCGTTGCAGCTCAGGCACTCGAGCTCAATCCCGACACCAAAACTGCTTTCATAACTGCCGGAAACGCTCAGAAGATCATCGAGATTTCTTTTTGAGCTATTTTTCTACCCCCATTTACATTTATTCAATCCTAACGCTTAAGCCACAATCAACTGTAATCATAACTTACGTATCATAGTGGGTTTCCCCATTATCACTGTCTTGAAATCGTATCATCTTACGTTCTCTTCTTTTTCTGCTTGCTTTTATCCTCGAAATTGATGAACAGAACAGGTACTCCTTTCTCTTTTAAGTACTCCACAATAGTCGGTCCGTGCGGCCCTTGAACCATCACCTCCACTAGCGCAGGATTATGTTTGCAAGGCCCAATAGCGGTAGATCCAGAACATTTAATTTTCAATGCTTCCGCAAGTGCTTGTGGTTTGATGTTATATTGTTCAAAATCCACGACGGTAGTTGTTTTCTTGCGGCCAAGAACTGTTTGGGTTAGAATCTGGACCTTTTTGGGCTCGCCCTTTTTTATCACACTTTTGGGTGTCAACTCCTCGCCTGGATTAAGCACCGTATAGTGAGGAGAAAACCCTTTTAAAAATGATGAAAAGAGCTTATCACGTGAAGCGGTTTCCTCCGACAGTGGTGCCACCGATAATAATATGGAGTCGTATCTGACCAATTTTGGATTCTTCTTATCGGGAAGTTCCGCCGCCTTGATATAGTCGGTCAAAATAGATTTCAATTCGGAAGACGTGTAAAATGTTTGCATTTCGAGGTTCATTTTCTCTAACAACACCTTGTGTTTACTGACCGGCTTATAAAGCGATATCACGCTTAGCTTGTTCAGCAAATCTCTCTTACTTGCAGTAGTACCTGATCCAGTGACACTATCCATAGTTCTGTGAGGCACAAAGTCATGGATGATTTCAGGAGGCACAGTAAAAGCCACGATGCTGACATCATCTCCCTTGCCCTTTAACGTCACGTACTTCATTTTCTCCAAGGCTTTTAAAAACTTAGCGCTTTTCTTCCATGAAGTCTTCTTAATATTGCAGTACTTGGGATCCATTTTAGGAAATTGCTTGAGAATGTACTCGGACATGAATTGAGAAGCATTGATAGGTACCTCGATCTTGAAATTCTTGACACTCTGTAGGAAGGCTCTAACGAAAAAGTTATCTAAATCTTCCACTGCCAACGCCTGCGCGGTTTCTGCGAGCTCTTCCATTTTAGCAGCCTCTTCCATTTTAGCAGCATTTTCCGGATCTTTTTCTTTAACTTCATCTGTAGAAATTGGATCTTTTCCAAGGCTTTGCTCCTCGCCAATCTCTTCTTCCTGACTTGCCTCTTGAAGGGCCGGGAAAGATGTGTCAGCAATTTCAGGTATCTGAAAGTCACCCTGAAACAATTTATAAAGTTCATCTTCAATATGATGCATAATGATGACCGCAACTCCCAGTCTTCCTTGAACATCATCGAATTGAGTGAGATTTAAGGCGCACGTCCCGATGGCCTGTACAACTGTGGGATTCTTGTAGCTAGCAACAGCAACTAAAGATCCTTTGATTGCAGTTTCAGGAAACGGAGGTATGCAACCCGGCAACATCAAGTTGGCGTTGCCAGTGATCCGCTCCACAACGTGGTCATTAGTCAAGATAATTGGCAACAAGTATGCTGCCCTCCACGACGTATAGATGGTGGGATATAATTGAGAGTCCCTAATACGGAACCAAATGGGCTGCTCGTCTGGAGTGAAGTATATCACGCCCTTATGGTCCTGGATGCTGATGTAGGTGGCCTGTTTGATGGTGGCGGGTGCTAGCAGTAACTCTTGTTCTTTAGTGAGCGCCTCTTTATTCATTCCATATTGTTTGCAGATTTCACTGACCAAATGCCTTCTTTCGGAAGACTTGACATTGGATGAGGATTTTACCTGTGGCAGTTTCCTAAACATGATATCAAGTAGAAGTTCAATTGAGAGTATTGTTCGCGAAGGCTACCGATGCACGATGACGAAATGCGCTCTCCCTCCAAGGCTGTTGGAGCGAAGACTTTTAGCATTGAGATTCGGCTTCATTTGCGGCCGTGTCTCAAATTCGCCTATCTTTGCTTCAACTCACTAAATTGGAAGACTTAAGAGAAAAGCCTAGTTAGGTTTATTACGATGTGGCGTTCATTCTCATATTTTCAATAGTGTACCGAGTTATGTGACTCAATGGCCTTAACCTGAACAGTTGCGAAAGTAATAACTGCTAGAATTCTAGTCTTAAAAATTCCTCAGAAACAAGGTTCTTTCGAGCTTTACATATTGAAATACAGGCATTAATCCATTGTCTCGGTCCCAAGGACCAATGGCCCTATTCTTCTGTAAACTTAACGGCACCTGAAGTGGACCATGGACGCGCAGCCAAACGCGACACACTTCACAATTTCAACTAGTTCCTGTGCAAAACATGGCTCCGCCACTCGAATCAACCCTTTCAAAACGAACAAGAGATCTTATAATTTTCATTGTCTCTTGCTATGTCCTTCTTTGTGGTGTTCCTCTATTTTTTTACACCACCAGTGTTCATAAAGCAGATCTTCCTATTTCCTTGGTTCAGCACAAGTTGAATGGGTTCCAAGACTCCATCAAGTTCAACGTCCCTGTATACTTTGAAAATGTTTCTTCTGACCTTCTTGAAAAAACTCAGATTCTTGTGGATCAAGCCCTTGCTGATAGATATAAAATGGATGGTTTGTGGAGTCTTTCGTTGAAACCCAAAGACGATACCGTTCACCAGAGCCTCCTTGTCTCGGTGGTTGACTCCGACGGAAATGATGCAGAGAACCCTTATTCATACTCCATTTCAAGCGACTCCAGGGAATTGATCATCCATTCAAAGGTACCGGATTCGAAGTACTTGGAGCACTACATCAGTCAGGTCCTACTTGAGCAAGTCTTTCAGGAAGAAATTCTGGCCATGGTTGCTCTACAAGCCGGAAACAAAAAATCAGATTTTGTATTCCCCTATTCTCCCTCGTATAACGTGGTGCTCAATTTATTTGTTGAAGATGGCAGGCCTGTCACGTGGGAGATTGAACTGGCGTTGGAGTCAATGAGACCCATCTTCGCCGTTTTTGAGAACTATTGCTCTTTCAAAGTTAGCTCTCAGATCCAATACTACTCGAAGCTCCATAGCGAGCCGGTTTACAACGCTAGCTTGTCTGCTAATGTTATCACGCAAAGTGCGTTATCTACCTTCATTAATTACGGGGAATGGAACTTGAATACCCATGATATTTCACCATCGATTAATTTCATTGTTTATTTTTCCAAAGGAAATTATCAAAAAACTCCCTTGATAGTGGAGAACTCCCAAACAAACTCCTTTCTCATTCCACAGTGGGGCGGAGTTTACATCCACAACCCTCAATTGCCAATTCTTAAAGGCCAAAACTTAAAGATGGATGAGAAAACTCTCAAGCCTATTCTAGACACTTTTGCTTCTCAACTTTTTGAATTGCTTGGCGTACCAAAGAGTCCGAAGTCTATACCCTTGAGATTGGACTCTTTCCATAGAATAGCGGCACTAAAAAACCTCAAGATCTCATTGAATAATCTCTCTGCTTTGATGAAATTGGCAGATTCGTTCAGCGGAATCTCAATACCCGAAACCACTAAAGTTAATGTTGTGGAGGCTCTTGAATTTTACGATCTTGCAGTGCAAGACATTGTCAACCAAAATTTTGCAAGCTCAGTCTCTTACGCTGCCAAAAGCGTCAGGAAGTCCGACAAGGCTTTTTTCGAGAAAGAGATGCTTCAACAGGCCTATTTTCCAAACGAACACAAGCTTGCTGTGTTTCTGCCTTTGCTTGGACCTATCGGGTCCATTGTGATATTTGCACTCATAAAGCTTCTCAAAGATCTCAAATCTAAGAAAAAGGTGCCAGCGGAGAAGAAAGATATATAGTGATGAAAGAAGAAAAGAGATAGATTTTGACTGGAGAAGAAAAATCTATATTCAAATAAATAAAGTTGGCCCGGTCATGAGTAGCTAAATTCGCTTCCAGCATAAATGGATTGGCTGTCTTCCAAGGATGTAATATATTCCTTCCACAAAGGGTCAGCATTCTTCAAACAATTCATATCACCAACGAGAATCATTCCATAACGAGCTCTGGTGAGAGCCACGTTCATTCTTCTGGCATCGCTCAAAAAGCCGATCTTGTTCTGCTTGTTGGACCTCACACATGACATAATCAAAAAGTCCTTTTCTCTTCCCTGGAAAGCATCAACGGACGCGATCATGATATCGGCCACACTGTGAATGGTGACAGGCTTGGAATCGTTATAAAAGTCTTCTCTATCAACTTCGATATGTATCTCATCCTTTTCGGGATTAACAAGTTCATCTTTTACCAATGTCGAAGAAAGGATATCACGCTGTCCCCTGTAAGGTGTAATAACTCCGATAGAAGATCTAGGAATGTTCTTTTCGTAAATCAAATACGTAAGAACTTTTTGAACATAGCTCACCTCCCCTTTATTGCAGTAAGTGAGTCCACTATCTTCTCTAAATCTGGAGAAAACAGTTCCTTCAGGAGCTGTTCCCTTGGTGTCCCAGAAAAGAAGAGGATTGCTGGGAATTCCTTCCTTGACACGATCAGCTGCAGTGATACCATCTTTCAACAAACCATCGTAGAATTTCATTCTTGAAAATTTACTGATGGCCGGATGCATACGGTATTGAGTATCAAGCATGTGGGGGGTGTTATAAGTTCCATTCAGTAGAATTCTCTCGAACAAGGACAACGAGAGGTTGGGCACCTGGGAGAAACTGCTCAATTGGCGTTGATCTCCAACAAATACAAATTTCTCGACTCCATTCATAGAGAGAGGGATGAGTGTTGTTGGCTCGGAAGACTGGGTGGCCTCGTCCATGATCACAACGGGCATTTTCGGAATGGACTTGAGCTGATTTCCTCCAGCAACAACTGTAGTGGTAAAGATCACTCTGCTCAGAGCAATAATCTTGTCAGAGAAACTAATCTGGTGAGTCATTAGTTTCTTGAATTGATTTGGACTGATTTTCGAGTTTGGTCTTCTCATTTCACGGAACAAGTCTTGAAGATTTCCAGGCAACCCGTCAAATACTTTATGGTGCAAGCATATCGACGAAAGAGGATGATCTTTGTTGTATTCCGCTTCTTTCTCGGCGGAAACAATTCTCAATATCGAATTTCCGTGCTTGTGAAGAAGCTTCTCGGCAATATTGTCAATTGCAATATTTGAAGCTGCCACCACTAAAATTGGATACGTATTGAGGTTATCCAAAAGTTGAAGAATGATTTCGTAGATTGTGGAAGTCTTACCTGTTCCTGGAGGTCCCTGTAAAACAGTGATTGAATTGTTTAAGACCGATTGCATGGCAACTTTCTGGGACTCATTGAATGTATCACGCGAGAACTTCAAATAGTTCTTGAAAACAATTTGTCTTACAGGTTTTTTGCCCAAGAGCAAGTCAATGAATCTGGGATTCAGAATCCGCGACATCGCCGTGAAGACTCTACTCACAGGAACAGACACCGGCAAGACACGAAGCAATCTGACATCGCAAGACGTAGGAAGAGGCATATCGTTCCAGTCATAGAGTTCCACGATCAACTCAAGGACTTCGGGTCCATTAGGTTTCCTGGGACCTTTTCTGCCCTTGAATTTTCCCCCTTTTCCAGACTTTTTCACTGGAATCTCTGTCTCTGCGTATACAACATTTCCATACCACGGAACATCGTCACCCAACATCAAGATGACAGATTGGCCCACATTGAATGGTTTTTTTTTCAAGCTTTGCATTTTCTTTTGCTGGAAGCGGTCCAAGAACTCAGCATCCAAAGTGACGCCAAGTTTAAATTGCTTATTCTTCCGGTTTTGCTCTGCATACCACTCCAAGTCAAAATCCTCACTCGTGAGCAATGCTTTAGGGCTAGTATTAAGACTGATCTTCTCCTCAAGGAAAAGGTTGTAGCACATTTCATTGAAATATTCGTTGATGGAATCGTAGGATAGCTTTGGAGTCGCTGAGGGCTCATACTTGAAGATTCCGGGTGGGTACTTTATTGATGGAAGTTGAACTTTCTCATTTTTGTCTTGGTTTTTGATAAGGCTGGTATTGTCAAGATTTTCAGTGTTCACCTTTTCAGCCTTTTCAGGTTTCGATTCCAATGAGGCGTTCTTTTTACCCTGCCGTTTAAAAACTTTATTGGTTTCTTGTTCTTTTGACGACGATTTTGCTAGTCCTTGATTTTTGGAGCCGTTCTTTGACTCAAAAGATGTAGACTCATGGGATTTTGATGCACTTTTTTGCTCCTTCTTTTGCCCCTGACTCTGCTGTTTCTTTTGGTCTTTCTTTTGGTCTTTCTTTTGGTCTTTCTTTTGAACCTGAGATTCATTTACATTGGGTTTCTTTTTCTCCTGAGGAATTTTGGAATCCTGAGCTTTCTTTGTAGAAATTTGCTTGGAAGGTTTGGAATTTGAGTCAGGTTGCGTTGAACCTGGCGCCAATTTGGGCAATTCGGGCCTTGTTTTTAGGCCCTTTTGTGAACTCTTCGAAGTGCCGCTTTTTGGGGCGCTTTTCGCCGAAGACTGTCCTCCATTCAGGGACGTTTTCGTCTGCGGTATTGGCGTGGTAGACCTGGAGAAATTAGGGCTTTGAGTTCCAGATCCAACTGCTTTAATAGTTTTGCCAGACTTTAAGGCATTTCTTGTTGCCCTGGAATTCTCATAGTGAGCCTTCCGTTTTTCAGCCTCAGCATCGAGCACTTTCGGCCCGGATTTGCGTCCTCCCTTGCGGCCCAACGTTCTCTTGCGGCCTTTGGACTTCGAATTGGGCTTGGCAATATATTCCTTAATGCCCAACAAGGCAAAAAGGAAGTCTTCCGAGTTTTCGCTGACAAAAGAAAACGAGGGTAATGAGTCTGCGTCAAGACATGCTTTACACATAACGTGTTGTTTGCCTTTGACATTTCCCACGTACAAATCGTCATCGGTGTTGCACTTCTCGCACAGAATGTCTCTGAACGTAAAGTATTGGGGCAATTTCGACAAAAGCGTTCCATTAGAAAGTGTGTATTCTGCGGTTGCAGGGGAAGACAGTTTCAGGTAGCATAGACTGCAGAGCAAGCTCAAATCAGAGAGACCATATCTAAGCATCAGCAAAATATGAATATTTGAGTCACCACACTCCTCACATTCAACAGTTTCGTTGAGAGGATTATATGACACAGTCTTGTGCCTGGTCAGCGAAAGATGTTTTCCTATATCATCAGAAACCGTGGAGCATGTTTGGCACGTGTAAGACATGAATAGCTAATGTATGCGGAAGTGAGAGATGAATGAGGTGACGCATGTGCGCAGCATTGCACTTCTTAGGTGAAGCAATACTCTGAAGACGAGTTTCGTGAAATAAAGAAACAAAATCAAAACCCGTTGTGTACTATGAGTGGTGCACAAAAAGGGGTCAGCGTTAGTGAATGTGGCAGTAGTGGCAGTAGTGGCAGTGGCGGTGGCAGTGGCGGTGGCAGTGGCAGTGGTTATGTAGAAGTGCCGTGAATGGTAAAAATATTAAGATTATTTAGTGGATTTAGAATCTAAAGGACTCGTGACCAATTGTGTCAGGATAACGTTTCACCTGAAGCTATAACTAATTAAACGCAAAGTCCAAGTCTATCAAATATAATTGAAAAAGCTGATGGTCTGGATTCCCAGCTGTGACAATGACCAAAAGAGTATGCGAGAGTTGGCATGTGCGCCAGATTGGATGCAGTGATCACCCGCCATAAAACAATGTATCTCACAAAGCAATGTTCTTCAATTGTTTGCGCCCGCAGAAAAAACGAGTTTTAGGAATGGCGTCAACCCGAATCCGTAATTTTGTTCCCTAGAGTTCCTGCTTAGAATCACTCTTGCGGTGCATACCATTAAATACCGGTATGCAGACACATCCAACGCGTCCCTGCGCCGCGCTGATCCATTCATTTCTATGCTCACACAATCTCTCGCTTCTCCTGACGTCACCCTTCACTTTCAATATCAGAAACGGCAACAATTCTCCAGCACCCCCTTAATGCTGGACCCTCGAAACCCCACTTATAGTGTGTCATCTAGCGTGTACTCGCCAGTTCAGGGGGAATTCAAGTTTCGAATCTCCACACTGCATCCCCCAATACTTGACTATGAGTCTGACCATGACGACCCTGAATACTATGGCTCAGATTACAGTGAAAACAACCCAAATGGCTATAGTGCTCATTCCAACCAGACACTAGATTCATTTCAGACGGCATACCTTCCCAGCTCCAACCTGAAGAATGTAATGACTAAAGACACTTCGAACCAAACGGTGAATACGTTTCAGACCGCCATTTCCAATGCTCCCAGCCTAACATCCATCAATAAATCGCTCTTGCGCACAAAATCGTCTGATACCGATGATGCCCACTCCTTCGAGAAAACCCCACGCCTCAATCAGCTGCTGGCCTATGAAGACGTGGATAAGACTCCTATAATTGGTTCATGGCCCGAAGATCACACTGACAATTCACACATCCAGAATGAACTATCAAGTACTTCCCAATTCAGCTCCCTCAGGTCCAATATCAATGAGGCTGCTTATAGCGCTCTTGACTCGGGCTACAGAGAAGTCCCCTCGAGAAGTGATAGTCCTTCGGTGCCTGAAGTAGTGAACAAGTTTACGAGGCTCTCAAATACTCTTATTCAAAGCAGCCTGAATGTGTCACGCGAGTCTCAACAGTTTCAGATGAATTTCTCTCTGAATGCGCATCATGCCAACACTCGTCAGTCTAAATCCAGCTCCAGGGTTAGCAGTTACTACGACAAAATCCACGCTAAACCTAAAGAATCTCTTTCTCGGAAACCTTCCGAACAAGATTTGAATGGACAAACACAGCCACCTTTGCTAAAAAAGTTCGATGCCATAAGCATCAACGACGATGCAAGCTCTGCTATGGTACACTCTGCTCACGACATTTCGAATACTTCCAACGGCTCTTTTGTGTCGGAATCAGCAATTCATGATATGGACATGTCTGTGCTTTTCATTAGGGCTCTCCATTCCTTTGACTCCACCAAATCCCAAATAGAATCAAGTAACTCTGTCTGTCTTTCTTTCGAAAAGGGAGACTTGGCATTTACACATACAATTGACGAGTCTGGTTGGGGCGAAGTCACTTTATTGGAAACCCTAGACCGGGGCTGGATTCCCATGAACTTTTTCAGTGTGGCTGTCAATGAAGCCGCTGAGACCGACACTGATGATGGCATTAAAGCGGTCCAGTATGCTCGATACATGAAGCTGCTCCTCGATTCGTGTGGCAAATACCTCATGAATCCAATCTCCCATACTTCCAGGTCGGGAAGGAAAACATTTTCCATAAAAATTGTCAACAGCATAAGAGACGGTGTTCGTCATCTTCTACAAGAAACCGATTGCTTGTCGCGATCCAATGAGATAGTCATCAAAAGGCCTGTGGTCAGAAGAAGCCGGAAGACATTACTTTCTGATTGGTACAACTTAATGGTGAAAGCGTCTGAGTTTAGAGGGACCGTAGATTTCGAAAAAATCGAGATCTTGACCTTATTGGTGCTTCAAGTGGTGCGCAGGGCCACGGCCTTTTTTGATGTTTGGTCCAAAGAAAATGACGAGATTGTCAAAAAACGTGCTGAAGAAACTTTGAAAGATGACATGGACAAATACCCTACGCTTGACAGTCCTCCTTATGCCAAGCACAGAATTCTCGACATCAACGGAGTCTTATTTTCATACTTGGCCCTCATCTATGGAAGATTAGATCTTGTCGAGCATAATCCAGAGGGTTGCGAAGTCCTAGAGACCGTGGTGCATCATGTGATATTGCTCTTGAGGGAATTGCTCTACATATCAAAGACTGGATCTGAATACCTCTCCGAAAAACCACCTGAGCTTGACAATTCTTTGGATGCTCTTCTCTCTCTTGTTAGTGAGATTGTTGGTGTTGTCAAAAGCTTAGTCGCTATCACGCTTAGTGAAAGTCATTCACATCGGAGTATGGTACTTGAAGGAGCTAGCAGTTTGGAATACTCATACACGCTTGAGGGAAAGAAGTTGATGCAAATAGCAGCCAAAATGATCACTTCTGTGGGCGTTACGATCTCGTCAATCAAGCGCATTATAGAGAGTGCTGGAGACTTTAGACTTGGTTTGGACAGGTCCTACCCGGATTTTTCAAAGCTCAAGATTGAGCCGGACGACTTCATAAGAAGCTGTTCCATGGGCCTTGTGAAATCTCTGTCAGTCAAAGCTCGCGACTTAAGAGTGTTAAAACAGAAAGTGCCACCAAACACCAACAGATATTCCACTTTCAGAGCTGGAAAGTTGGGTGAACTTGGTATCACTGCTAATGGAGTGGACGCTCTTCATCATGTTATGCTTGTTGATACAGAAGGGACCACCTCTTTCAGCTCGGAATTCAAACAATTCATGCCCTCCGAAAACAGCGACAATGAGGACCCAGCGGAATTTTCCATTCGGGACGAGCTACTCGTCGATGCTGATAAAAATTTGCTTGGAGCTTCATTCAAAGGTTTGATCTACACTCTTACCAACGAACAATCAGCGCCCAAGTACTTCTTTGTGTCAACGTTTTTTATCTGCTTCCGGAACTTCGCTAGTGGCCAGGATTTAGCCGAGCTTTTGATTGGTCGCTTCGAGTGCAAAGGACAAAATGAAGTGAAGCATGATGCCATGTACGAAGTGAATCTTAAGAATAGACGCAAACTTGTGTGCAAATTGTTTCAGATATGGCTTGAATCTTATTGGGATCAGGAGGCGGATAGTCCATACTTGAGCACCTTCATGAATTTCTTCAATGAAGGAGTGTTTAGGTTCCTACCACAAGAAGCAATGAAGTTGATAGAGCTTACAGCAAAATTGGTGGATAAGCCAGAATCTTTTCATGGGCAATTTGTTACCAGAAGTATTTCCTTGGCAAAGCTTAAACGCAAGAACTCGTTTTTGAACCGCACTACTTCTGAGACCTCACTTAACTCGCGCTACTCCATGGTAGATGGCTATGAGCTTTCCAAGATAAACACAAATAGCTCTGTTTCCAGCTCATTGAAATCTATGACATTACCATTGCCATTGGGTGTCAGCGGCACCACCACTGCGACGAGCTCACTTCTCACTAAGGGCCAGCTACATGCTATAGAAGCCCTTGTTACGACATACAGAAAGATTTTGGGAGAACACTGGTGTCCGCCATCCTATGTATCGTCTTCAGATTTTGTGATCGTGCACACCAGCCAGCTTTTACCCAAATGGTGCGAAATAAACGACCAGAATTGGGTGTTATCGAACTACAGACCCAACTTGCTAGACTTCAACGGATTAGAGATTGCGAAGCAATTTACCCTCATCGAGTCTGAAGTCTTCCGAGCAATCCAGCCTATTGAGCTCATCAATGGAAATTATACGACGAAGAAAGCCCACCTCAAATTGGCTCCAAATGTTAGAAGATCATTGTTGTTCACCAACAGCTTGTCGGAATATGTGATTGAGACTGTATTGCAACCGCAAGTCAATCACAAGGTACGGGTCAACGTGGTCAAGACGTGGCTAAAAATCGCAATCTCCTGCTTATACTTGAGGAACTTCAATTCGTTGGCTGCGATCATCACGTCGTTGCAGTCGCATTTGATCACTAGGTTGGTCAAGATTTGGGATGAACTTTCGGAAAAGTATACGGACTTGTACGAGTATCTTTGTGGAATAATTCATCCGGAAAAAAATTACAACGTCTACAGAACCAAGCTCCGCAGCTTTCTTCTCTCAAACGATTACAATATACCGGTGGTTCCATATTTTTCACTCTTTCTTCAGGATTTAACTTTTGTGAACGACGGCAATCCCAACTACAGGAAAGCTAATACTTTTTTGAATCAGAAATTGATCAATATTGACAAGTATCTCAAGATCACACGAGTTATTGCAGATATTGAGAGCCTCCAAATCTCTTACAATAAGGAAGACGAAGGCATAAAGAAAAGTGGCACTCTTTACTCGTTGGCTCAGGCTAAGAAGGCTGCGCCTGCTTTGGGCGAAGTTGAGGACTACTCCATCGCCAGTGTGCCGGCTTTGAAAGAGTTGATTTTACTTGAGCTTTGGAAAATTACGCAAATCAACAAAAAAGAGGAGGATCGTGCATGGAAATTAAGTTGCGCCGTACAACCCCGTGACACCAACTTCAGGTAATAGATATCCATATAAGGACGTTGAAAGGGCACATTTGAACTTGAGAATCAGACTCGAATAATGACATTTACAGCATTCATAGAAGCATATTAAGAAACTCATAACAGTGATAACTGTTTATATAGTACTAGAATTCACGATATTGAAATCGTCTTATGAGTCCAAGATACGAATCATGTTATATCGCATTTTGGCGAGAATAGTGCCAATTGTTGACTAAAACAGCAAAAGAATATACAGAAAAAAAACACCCAGATTTAACATCAAAACAAGCACATTCAATTAATTAGGGAGAGTAAGTGACCCAATAAAGAAACTTCTTCTATATTAAATGCAATTGACTTGCTGCATTCCGAACATCACGTGCCATGCGGAGCGACTCAGGCCTCGGAGCGCGGCGTATATCGATGAGTCACTCCAGTGCGCGTCTTATCAGCAGGACCATAAGCGGCAATGATTTGGAAACGATTGGCCAGCACCTGCATGGCGTGAATTTTTCCACCTCCACAATATCTTCATTTCAGCTTCTTTTTGTTTCAAAATAATGTTGGCATCCAGAACATGTGTCCTGAATTCTAGGCACACCTTGGCCAGAACTTTAGCTACGCTGAATGATTTGGCCGCCCAATTCTCGGTGCCGCCAGAATACCAGGCTCGGTGCCCGCCATACGCTAAACTCGTGGGAAATCTTCAGACCGTGAATCGCGTTACTGGAAACAAGCCGTTGACTTTGGCAGAGAAAATCTTATACTCACATTTGGTTAATCCAGAAGAGACATTGAGTAATGTTAATGGCGACCCTTCACAGCTCAGAGGCTTACAATACTTGAAGTTACTGCCAGACCGTGTGGCTATGCAAGATGCATCTGCTCAGACGGCTCTTTTGCAGTTTATGACTACGGGAATGTCTCGTACCGTTGTACCTGCGTCTATTCACTGTGACCACTTGATTGTGGGAAAAGATGGAGCTGAGTCTGATTTGACCAGTTCTATTGCCACCAACAAGGAAGTTTTTGACTTCTTACAGAGTTGTGGAGAAAAATACGGTATTCAATTTTGGGGGCCTGGCTCGGGTATCATTCATCAGATTGTGTTGGAGAACTTCTCTGTGCCGGGCTTGATGATGCTTGGAACTGATTCCCACACGCCAAACGCAGGTGGTTTGGGTGCCATTGCCATTGGTGTTGGTGGTGCTGATGCCGTGGACGGTTTAACTGGAACGCCGTGGGAGTTAAAGGCTCCAAAAGTACTCGGTGTCAAGCTCACTGGAAAGTTAAGTGGTTGGTCTTCTCCCAAAGACGTGATTACCTACTTGGCTGGTCTCCTTACCGTGCGTGGTGGTACTGGCTACATTGTTGAGTACTTTGGGGATGGTGTCTCTTCCTTATCTTGTACAGGAATGGCTACCATCTGTAACATGGGTGCAGAAATTGGTGCAACCACCTCTACGTTCCCATACCAAGAGGCACACCGCCGTTACTTGAAGCAGACAAACAGAGCGCCCATTGCGGAAGCTGCTGACATTGCTTTAAGTAAGTATGATTTTTTGAAAGCTGATTTTGGCGCTGAATACGATAAGGTGATTGAAATCGACCTCAGCAGCTTGGAACCACACGTCAACGGGCCTTTCACACCCGATTTATCTACCCCAATTTCTTCTTTTGGTGAAACTGCCAAGTCTGAGGGCTGGCCTGCTTCTGTAAGTGCAGGTTTGATTGGTTCATGTACCAATTCATCCTACCAGGATATGTCCCGAGCAGTGTCGATCATCAAACAGGCCGAGAAAGCGGGAATCAAGCCCAAGATTCCATTTTTTGTGACCCCTGGATCTGAGCAAATCCGTGCCACAATCGAGAGGGATGGTTTGATTGATGTTTTCGAGAGAAATGGAGCTATTGTTTTGGCCAATGCCTGTGGCCCTTGTATTGGCCAGTGGGACAGAACAGATGTTCCTAAGACATCCACGGATTTCAATGCCATTTTCACGTCGTTTAACAGGAATTTTCGTGCCAGAAACGATGGCAATAGAAACACCATGAACTTTCTTACCTCGCCTGACATCGTCACAGCCATGATTTATTCGGCAGACATGAACTTTAACCCAATCACTGATAGCATCAAGACCGAAAATGGTGATTTCAGGTTTAAATCTCCAAGCGGTGATGAGTTACCAGAGTCGGGCTTTATTCCAGGACGTAAGATGTTTTACCCAGAGCAAGATCCACAACCAAAGCCTGATGTTCAGATCAACGTCTCACCAGACTCGGATAGATTACAAATTTTGGAGCCTTTTGCTCCTTGGTCTGGACATGAGTTATCTACCACGGTGCTTTTGAAGGTGGAAGGCAAATGTACCACAGACCACATTTCTGCGGCTGGCTCTTGGTTGAAATACAAGGGTCATTTGGAGAATATTTCTTACAACACCTTAATCGGAGCAGTTAACAAAGAAACTGGAGAAGTCAACAAGGCATACGATCTTAATGGTGACGCCTATTCAATTCCAGAGTTGATGTTTAAGTGGAAAGAAGAGAAGCGCCCATGGATTGTGGTTGCTGAACACAACTACGGTGAGGGTTCTGCTAGAGAACACGCTGCCATGTCTCCAAGATTCACTGGAGGCTCAATTATCTTGGTCAAGTCTTTTGCCAGAATCCACGAGACTAACTTGAAGAAGCAAGGTATGTTGCCCTTGACTTTTGCTGATGAAGCTGACTACGACAGAATTTCAGCTGGTGATCAGCTCACAACGGTAGACCTTGTGGACATGGTGGCCAAGGATGGAAACAACGGTGGTTTCATTACAATGAAAGCACTTAAAAAGGACGGAACTGAGTTTGAATTCTTGTGCAAGCACACAATGTCTAAAGACCAAATTGACTTTTTCAAGGCCGGATCTGCCATTAATTACATTGGTAACTTGAAAAAGGCACAGGAGCAATCCGCCTGAGCAGCATTAGAGAGCATATAAAAAGATACAACTATTAATGAAATCTTAGAGTAATCTTACGCGGGGTACAGTGAACAATCAAAATTAATTTTATACGAATAGAGGTGTTTCCGGATACTTCGGAGTATCAATACATAGTTAAGACTGTTCTTGGTGGTCTACCACAGCTGCAGCGATTTTAAAGAAAATCAGTACAATCACAGAATTGACGAAAGCTTTTTCGAGTAAGGCACTGGTATTTTCAGAAATTACCATGTAAAAATGATACAACTATCTTGAAAGGTGATTAAAAGGATACAAACTTTTCCTTTAGGTATACAAAAGTACATACTCTTAAGCATCTGTGCTAATGTCATATTCGAGAAGTAAACTGCGAACTGACCGTCTGACTAAGCATCGATCAAATCATGGGACTTGTCTTGATCCAAGTCTTTGTCATCGTCCTCGTCAAGCTCGCTCGATCTCTCGTAAAACTCGTTCAAGATCTTTGGACTGATTCTGTTTAACATTTCCTTGGGGAAGATTCTCAACAAAGACCAGGCAAGGTCCAAGGAGTCAAAGATAGATCTATCCTCGTAAGCACCTTGAGCAATGAAGTTCTTCTCGAACTTTTCCAAGAACTCCAATGCCAACTTATCTTCAGATGACAAAGCCTCCTCACCAACAACAGACTTCATGGCTGCGGCGTCTCTTCCAATGGCGTACTTGGCGTATAACTGATTAGAGACATCACCATGGTCCTTTCTGGTCATGCCCTCACCGATGGCAGACTTCATCAAACGAGACAACGAAGGCAAAACGTTGATTGGTGGGTAAATACCTCTATTATCCAATTGACGGTCAATGAAAATCTGGCCTTCGGTGATGTAACCGGTCAAATCAGGGATAGGGTGAGTGATATCATCGTTAGGCATGGTCAAGATTGGGACCTGAGTAATGGATCCATTTCTTCCCTCCACTCTTCCTGCTCTTTCGTAAATTGTCGACAAATCTGTGTACATGTAACCTGGGTAACCTCTTCTACCTGGCACCTCTTCTCTGGCAGCAGAAACCTCTCTCAAGGCATCGGCGTAAGAGGACATATCGGTAAGAATGGTCAACACGTGTCTTTCTGTTTGGTAAGCCAAGTACTCGGCGGTGGTCAAGGCCAATCTTGGGGTGATGATTCTTTCGATAGTTGGATCATTGGCCAAATTCAAGAACAAAGACGTTCTGTCTAAGGATCCGTTCTCCTCAAAGTCTTGCTTGAAAAATCTGGAAGTCTCTAAGTTGACACCCATGGCAGCAAACACAATGGAGAAATTCTCCTCGTGTCCGTCGTGGACATCTTTTGTGGGTCTCACCAAGCCGGCCTGTCTACAGATTTGCGCAGCAATTTCGTTGTGAGGCAAACCAGAGGCAGAAAAAATTGGAATCTTTTGACCTCTAGCAATGGAGTTCATGGTGTCGATTGCGGAAATACCAGTGGAAATCATCTCCTCCGGGTAAATCCGGGCAAAGGGGTTGATGGGGGAACCATTGATGTCCAAGTAGTCCTCGGCGAAAATCTTGGGGCCCTTGTCAATTGGACGACCAGAACCATCAAAAACACGTCCCAACATATCTTCAGAAACGGAGATCTTCAAGTTCTCGCCGGTAAACTCCACCTTGGTTTTTTTGATATCAATACCGGAAGTACCTTCGAAAACCTGGACAATGGCTTTGGAACCTCTGACCTCCAAAACTTGACCAGCTCTAACTGTTCCGTCTGGCAAGGTCAAATTGACAATCTCATTAAAACGAGGGAACTTGACGTTATCCAAAATGACCAACGGACCGTTGACACCACCCACAGTATTGTAGTTGATTCTGGGCTTAATTTTGAAGCCTTCAGTGACGGCTTTTTTGTTTAAGTCGTACAATTCCTTATCAGACAACATTTTACTGAGTACAGATGACTTTTGTGGTGGATGTGTGCCCGGTTTATGAAATGCGTGGATGAGGAGTGTTATCGGGAGTCGTCGATAAATTACGATTGGGTCGAGTTGTGGAGTGCGAGCGTTTACGCCTGCGGTCCCAGATGTACGCCCACTATTTCTAGCTTGCTAGCCTAAATTCATTGCTATTCTGCAATACACTGTGATCTTGAAGCTTCTAGTATATTCTACTGACAAAGTCCCAGTCCTCCAAGTGGACTTTTGACCGTTCCATCATGGACATAGTCGCCACGAAATCCTGCAGCTGCGCACCCCGATTGAATGCTCGGTTTCCTCCGCCCCCTGACGAGATAATGCTATGAACTCTGCGCATGATGTCTTTCAAATTGAAAGTGCCGTTAATCACGTTTGATTGTATAGGATTTCCTGATGTAAGCTTGGGCTCTCTTTCCTTTGCTTCGCTTACGAGGCCGTAAATTTTGCCGTCCATATTGAACACTGCTTCACTGGGTGCCGGAGCGGCCTGGTCTCTTCCAAGTAAATACTTATTGTAAACCCTTTTCAAAGCGCCGGCCTGCGGAGCTTTCACTGATATTTTGCTATGTGTGGATACCTCGGCAGATGACCTGCTGTCGAAGGTTGTAAGGGAACTTTGAAGATTTTCCATAGATAGGTGCCTCGATTCGTGTTTGCTTGACCTAGGATTGTCGACGCCAGCAGCCTTGATAATGTCTTCAAGTTTATAGATCTGGTCGAAGATATCGAGAAAGTCATATGAGAAATTCTTGCTTGTGTTCTGACCGTAGAAACTCGCTACTCCCAGGATGAGACAATTGAAATTTACAAGTATCTTAACCACTATCAGCACAAATTTGAGATACTCTGTCGGCTCCAATTTGGAAAACGGCTTTTTGAGCAATTTGTGAGGAACAATAACAATGCGCTTTCCCTTAGATGCTTCAATTGTTGCTTCCTTGGTCTCTTGCTTGATTGAAGTGGTAGATTCTTCATTTGCATGTGTTACATCAGCAGATCTGACTGATGACCGCCGCTGTAGATTCATTGTGCGAGTAGACCGTGGGACTTGGAGGACATTATCCTTGATAGTTATTTTGTCCACGAGCTCGAAATTGTTGACGGATTTAGGTGTGAGGGGTTCTTCCGATTCTTCATCATTGTATATCATCAATGAGCTGATTTTGTTTTGGACAGAATCGTAAAATGATGTATCAGGTAGAAACTTTCGGAGCTGCTGAAGGTATGGAAGTTCTAGCTGAGAATCCTGAATTGTAAATAAGTCAAATAGAAGGACCTGAATCTGAATACAGTCTTCCAAAAATGTATTCACAGAGCTAAGTTGGTTGTTTTCCATTGCAAATTCTTGGAGCGGTATGATTCTTGAAAAGCGAAGCGTAGGCGTTGTGTTGGAAAGCCATGCTTCTTGGATCACGCGAAAGTGTGCCAATTTGATCGATTGTGATTGACGCTTAGTATAACACTCAGTCTTAAACTTGATTGCCGCCAGCTCCTTGTCCAACGAGGCGAGTTTTGTATTTGCCATATTGACCATTTGAGATCTCTTGATTTCGATAGTTTGTCGAAGTGCGATGTTCAGAAGTTTCTGCTGGTCAATTTTTGAATTGATATCACTGAGCTTGCGCCCTAGTGATTGCAGGGCTCGTTGGATGTTGTGGTTTTTGGACCTAAGATTGTGCAATTCAAGTTTCTTAATACTCATTTCGAGTTTTTTGATTGCCGCCTGGCTTGGAATCGGAATTCCCTTAGACTCCACCAATTTCGGTAGCCCATGTGATTCACCATGAACAATGCTGAAAATGGCGTTTATTTCCTGTCTCATTAGCTCGTTTATCTGCTCATTTTCAATCACGGAGTTACGGATAGCCTCAAGGCGATCACTGGTACAGGAGCCACATATGGTTCCGTTTTTGTACTTTGCCAGACAAATGGGACATGTAAATTTATGAATATTGGCATCATAAGACATGTAGATTTTATTTGAGGATCTTTGAGACAAGTATTAAAAGAGCGTGGTACGTATAATGCGTATGATATGTTTCCTGCACCCCGCGATTAGATAGTCTGCATACATCATACTGATTTTCAATGTTAATACTCTTACTTAAATCATCGATTAATACATTAAATTATTGAAGCTTTCCTTTATAGCATTATATCGGTCCCCAATGGAATTATTGCCAGGTTAAAATTCCCAAAATTATTTTTTCCTACGTTTTTGAAGTGCCTTTCTCTCCGAAACTTCCCGGACCATCAACGACATCATTATGTCCACATTTTCACTGACATCTAGCGCCGCAAATCCACAGCGCCATTTCCGTGCAAGTTCTTTGCCATCAGAAATTAATTTAGGCGACGCTGCTGGCAGATTTCGATGGGTGCAAATAATCCAAATTGGAGGCGGACACAGTGGATTGGCAGGATCTAGTGACGTACTTAATAATTGCCCCTTAGGAATATCTTGCTTGAGCTGTCCACTTCGGTCAAATATATTCAGCAACGCCGATTTAAAATTAAACATATCTTTTTCCTTGCCCTGTTCCCATCTCGTCTTATAAGTATAGTATTCACTCCATGCCTCTTCTAATGCAGCTCTAATAACAGGAAGTGAAGAAAGGGATGTTAATTCAGTAGCTTTTGCCTCTTCACCATATCCAGGTGGTTTTGCTGACGGTACAGCACTATAGAAGAGAAAGTAGCCATCGATTGCTCCGTTCAACTCACCAACACCGCTGGCCACAAGAAGTGGTTCTGTATTAACAGGTTGACGTGGCAGATCTGCCAAGTTGTGAAGTACATCTTTGCTCAATTTGGCATATAGAGAAGCCTCGAGGAAAGGAACAAATTGGCTGGCGTTGAAGGAAGGTGTATCAATAAGCTCACACAAGATTGGGGTGACTTTCGAATCAGAATCATCGCTTTCACGGTAGGATGCGTAGTATTTGTTAGCAATCAACGAGTAACCATTATCAGCCAAGGCATTGACGCTTTGTTTTTTCCCTGATGCTTTAACGAGACTATCAGAAATCACAGGACTTAACAATAAGTTTTCATGGGCCAACGACGCCTGAAGAGACTCCCTGGGGTCCAACTCACTGAGAAATACTCGCAGATAGTAATCTTCAGGATTATAATTGAAAAGAATTGGGATAGTTTTGCGCAGCGGGTAGTAAGTGTCACGGTATGAACCCTCAGCAATTTTCAGGATGAATGCAGTTTTTCCTGTTCTAGGACCACCCAAGCAAGCAATTCGAACCGGTTCTGCGTGGTTTATTGGAAATCCATCAAGTTTGATACGGGAAGACACCATTTTGGGGAAGAATTGACGGAGCGACTATAGTGTTGGATGTTGATTAATGAGCCACGACTATCTTGCACGATATGAAACGGTATATAACGGTATGAAACTGTATGAAACGGTATGAATCGGTATGAATCGGTATGAAACAATTGGAAACAGATGTAAAACAGATATAAAACAGATATAAAACAGATATAGAACAGATATTAAACAGAAAGGTGTGATCTGTCTCGTGCAGATTTCTTTTTTGGTGACGGCACCAGGACAGTTAGTGATGCGAAGCGTAATGGTGCAGCACGCTTTACGTAGTGTGATGGCATCTGCGCGCGACAGCTTAACTACGGCATCGGGGACTATGCTGGGGCTTTCCTGCACTAAACATGAGAGTATTTGTTTAATACTTGGGTTCAGAGTCTTAACGTTAACAAAAAAAAATCAATCAATCAAAACAACCAAACAAAAGAACCAAACAAGAACCAAAAAAAAATAACAATCAATCAAAACAAAAACCAAACAAACAACCAATTAAAAACATTCACTTAAAAATTAAACAAAAACATTCAATTAATAACTAAACAAAAACATTTACTTAAAAATTAAACAAAAATATTCACTTAATAACTAAACAAAAACATTCACTTAAAAACAATCAATTTCTTCTTATTACATAAACCATCATTTCCTCGTTTGTCATACATCACAGGTAGCCACACCCAATTCCGAATCGCCTTGGCCATAGTACAAAAACCATTTGTCCTTGAATTGCACTACACCTTCGGTGAAAACCACTTTATTGACCTGTCCTGTGATTTCGTTGGCAGCATCAGGTACCAAAATGGGATGTTCCAACCGAGCCAAAGGACCCTGATCGAGATTATCGTAATCAATGAGCATCTGCAGGATAGTATATGTGGCACGGGAATATCCACTACCTCCAATTGTTGAAGAATTGTAGAATAAAACGTAGTGGTTGCGGCGGTTGTCGCCCGTATCAATCTTGATAGGTGCGGGTCCTGGCTCAATTAAACGATTTTGCCAGGGAAACTTGCCAATGGTAAACAAGCGAGTATCAAGATCCCAATGAATAAGATCCTTGCTACGGCCCAACTGAAACCCTGATTCTCCCCAAATCATATAGAAGTAGCCATCTTTGTTTCTGTCCACGAAAATGGACGCCGATTTCAGCCAGCTCTGCCGGATAAATTGCCCGCCATCAAGACTGTTACAAATCTCCTGCCATTTTTCATCTTCAATTAAGGGTGGGTACTTTTTCCAAGTAAATAGGTCGGGCGATGTGGCCAAGCACAATCGAGCATGGGTGCCGTCGTAAGCCGTGTATGTTACGATAAACAACTTGGTCTCAGGGTCTCTGACAATGCGAGGATCTTCACATCCACCACGTTGTTCCCAAGGTTCTGTAGGGTACAAAATGGGTTTATGGTAGCGTTTGAAGTGGAATCCGTCTTCCAGCCATGCCAAGCCGACTGTCAGCGTGCGACTCTTGTTCTGGGCCCGATATAAGAGAAACACTTTTTGATCAATCACAATTGCAGCGGCATTATAGATGTAAGCTTCCTCAAATTCATGTTCTGGATTTGGTCGAAGAATTGGGTTTCTATGATACTTTTCAAAATGGGGACCAATGGGGAATGACCGTGGAGCCTTGTAATTTGCATCACCGTCCACTGAATCTGCTGTGATCACCGGCAATTGCATGTTAAAAATATGATCTTTTTTTTCTTATTTCTTTCTTTTTTTTCTTATTTCGTAATTAACCTGTCAAATAGATTGTGGCACCCCTGGTTTGAGTGTACGTGGAGACTATGCTCATACCTGGTGTTCCGTTGTTGCATTTGGCTGCCCCACACTCCTGTATATTGTGATACAATTATATGCAGTCCGCTAAAAAATGGTGGTTAAGAAGTGGTATAGTAAAAAAGAAAGGCTGTAAATAAGTTTATGGAGCGATGACGTAATAAATTTTGAATTCTGAAAGAAGCTCAAATTTATTACGTCATATTTTACGGGGCTAGTGTAATGTACCCCAATATCAAGCATAAATTTCAAGATTAGAAAAGAAGCAAATCCCAATAGCCATCATAAATTTCTTTTTCAAACATGCCATTTTGATGGCAATTCCAACGATTTACTAAGGTTGCATTGGCTGGTAAAAGTCCTAATTAATACCCTTATTAATACCCTTATCGTTCCTGTACTGGAGAAGCACACGCGGCAACAGCCGCTGATCGCGCGAAAATCCCCAAAATCTTATTTAACTTGCCTTACATTTTGAGCCATTGCCCGCGAACTGTTCCTTTTAGTCCTTTGAGTGCATCTACGCATCATCAACACCCCCACCCTTTTTTACTTGTTTTTAAATATTCGAATTTGTGTGTGATTTCCCCGTTTGTGGTACCTTTGCTTGTGACCTAACTATTCTTGCTACTATCTGGATTCATTCTTGCTACCTATTGCATACACCATAACCTTATGGGCCAATTGTTATCCCACCCCGTGGAGGAAAAAACCATAGACCATGGTAACTTTGATACGCTTTCATATAGTGTGGGATCCATGCAGGGCTACCGAATGTCCATGGAAGATGCCCACGACATCCGAGTTTCCGAGTCCGAATCGCTAGCAGTGTTCGGTGTATTCGACGGCCATGGAGGCAAGGAAATTGCAGAGATACTACGTGAAAAGCTTTGTTCGAAAATATTCAAGGCTCTCCGGCATCTCAATTCTAATACAGAACTTTCCGTTTACATCCGCACGATCAAAGACGTCTTCTTTGAGGTCGATGCCAAATTACCTGAAGAAGCAGCCAGCAATTGTGGATCAACGGCCACAGTAATGGTCATTGTTTTTGGGCGTTTTATAATTGCTGCCAATACCGGAGACTCTCGCTCCATTTTATCATTGCCTGGTGGGTACTCAAAGACCCTTTCCTTCGACCATAAACCATCCAATATGGGCGAGAGGGTCCGCATCGAAAATAGTGGCGGTTACGTGCTCAATTCACGAGTGAATGAGATTTTGGCGTTGTCACGAGCTTTTGGAGACTTCAAATTCAAGCTACCTTGGCTTCAGCTCGGAGCCCCGGGCAAAAACAACACCTACTTGGAGAAAAACCGTCGCTTTGCAAAGGGAGACTTGGTACCTATACCGCCTGAGATGTTTCAAGTCAGTGCTGAGCCAGATATTTTAGTTTACGACTTACAGAAATTGGCAATCCCCGAGTATCTTGTGCTAGCCTGTGATGGCATCTGGGATTGTTACACCAACGATGCATTACTACAATTGATACGAGCCAAAATCTGCGAGGGCTGGAACTTACAACATATTGTTGAGTATGTCCTTAATGATTGCATCAGCATGGCGTCAAGAGCCACCGGTATTGGCTTCGACAACATGACGCTAGTTATCGTGGCCCTTCACCCACACAGTTCCTTGGAGGAATGGGAGAGTTCCATAGAGACCGCCAGCACTTGATTCTAGATTTCTCATTCTTTGGAAGGTACATCTTTATTGGTATAGATTCTGGAATTATTGGCACCGGTCCAGCTTATTTATTGCTGCTGGGAGTGCAACGGCACCACATGAATACACATGGCATTTTTAGTATTGTAAGTCATCTCCCCAGTGAAATTAGAGGCAAACAATGAGATCTGAATAACTAAGGATGATGATTACTCTCACATGTCCATGGACATGATTATTGCTAGATTTGGATAATGAAGCCAATTACACAACTAGCTTAATGAAAGCTTAATTAGGCATAAAATCAAAGGTAATATCTCATTTCATCCTTTTTATGGAAGAGACACACATGACCTGTAAAAAATATGTGGTTCCCCGGAATTTGTTGACTACATGGGGATGGTCACCTGATCTCATTGCTGGGTGCGGTTCAACACTTTTTTCTTACCATAACGTAACATTGCCTACAAAACAAAAACAAAACAAAACGAAAAAAAGAAAACACATTTGCATATCCTTTCAAAAAAGAAAAAAAAAACCTTATCCAGAAATTTCATCATCTACATTTGTATCTGACATCTCACTACCCCCATATCTCCTAGTCACACTATCAATATATTCACGAATTGCATAACCCAATATGATGTCATATTCTGCCGGGGGTCAGTACCATGACAACATCCTTGCGCTTGTACGAGACCCAGATTTGAACAAGGAAAAGTCTAAAGCTTCACAAATTATTGAACTTATTCAGAATTTCCCTTTGACGGAGAAGAAAGTCACTCGGCTATGTAACTTGTGTTTAACCATTCTCAAGACGTTGGAGAAAATCGGGCTTAATCTCAAAAATTGGGCGTTTTTATCACTAGATATTAACTCCGCCAATCATTTTGACTCCAGCAATCCTGACAACATCAAAACCTTCAATAATAATGTCAGCATGCGAGTCATTGACTCTTGCCAGGAACTCACAGTCAAACTCAACAAAATTAGCACCGATATTGACTTCATTACTAATTCTCTGAGGACACTTTCGCCTCATGAATACGTGAGTGATAGTGGAACGCTCTTAACTTCTTTACTCTTGAGAAATATCAAGCTTAAGGACGAACTACGCGAGAAGATCGCTATTGCATACCTGAAAGCAAAACTTATCACCATCGGAACCAATCTTGAGTGGATGTTGGAAGGGGGTACACTGGAGCAAATTGAAACTGTCAGCTCCTATCAGGATTTTGTTATCAGTCTTTTAAACCAGCTCAATAAGGCAATTGAAACTCAAGATGAAGAGGGCAAGAACGAATGTTTGGCTGTTATTTCCGATATGGAGCAGATGTTTGAAATCTACAAATTTGAATACGCTCAATCCCTTAACGATATTCCTGCTATTTCTTATGAAGATGAGATTTTTGAAGCTTCAAAGGATGCAGACTATGCCTACACAGAATCCGGTCTAGACTCGTCTTCCGTGGGTGTGTCTTCATCTTCTCCAATGTACTCGAAACCTATGGTACATTCAATCACAACCCCAGAAGCCCCAAGCACTGGCTTCGCCAGAAGAAATTCTAGCAGTTCCCTTTACACGTCGAATAGTCTCTTACAGGGATCAACACTTACCGAAGAGCTTCCATATCTTTTATCAGCGTTTAACCTGGCCAAAACTTTGGAGAAGGATGTTTCACATTACAAAGAGGAAATTGATACAAAGAAAGAAGATGTAAAGCCTTCAAAGCCTGAAAGTCCTCAGGTCAAACAAGTCCACATGCCCAGAAATAATCTACCGCAGTCTTCGCTTTACACCAGTGGTCAGTTTGTTTCAAGCAAGCCGCCATCTAATCCAAACGCATACCTATATGCGAATAGGTCACTTCTTTCGAAACTTGGTATCAAACCACAAGTTGTGTCTACTCCGGCCACCAACCAGCTAGGACAAAGCTTTATTCCAAACAAAACCTCCGGACAATTATCAAAGGCAATCACTTTTAATACTAATAAGGCACATGAGAAAAAAGATAATAAAGAGAATGAAATCCATGTGTCGCCGTTGACTGCTGCCAACCTTGAGTCCCACAATCTTTCTGCATCAGCACCCATCAAATTGGACCAAGATATCGACTTTGTCGAATGAACTTCATAAAGACAATATATTATTTATTTGATGTAAGTATTCAAAATGGACCAGATTCATATTATTATGTATAAGACTTATTGTTCCGACTTATTTTTCCTCAGATCTTTCTCATTGTTCTAATTATACTCTTTGTTTTGACTTATACTCTTTGTTTGATTGTTTCAATTACTCTTTGTTTTGGTTTCTACTTTTAACATTACTCCAAACGTTAATACCCGGGATGTATTTTGGATATTTCTACTCTTACTTCTTTTCCAAGATCAATACATTTTCATTTGAAGTATACATTATTCGAATACTGACGAAAAGAGTGGCCTAAAAATTTCACCACTTTCAAACTGCAAACAGTTTCGCTGGTTTGAGATACTTTCGTAAAGGCTGAAGTAACTCATTTACCTTCTAATTTCGAAAGCTCTTTGACAAAGTTTTCCCCCCAAAAAGCAGATGTGTACTTCGAAATGTAGGTGAATAACTTCTCAAAATTGATGGCCTTTTTCTCTTCGGGTAAGGTCAAACTTTCCTTAATAGACTCGGACAACTCATCGATGTTCCAAGGGTTCACGACAAAAGCACCATTGAGAGACTGAGCAGCGCCAGCAAATTCCGACAATATCAATGAACCCTTATTTTCTTCTTGACATGCAATGTATTCGTAACTGACCAAGTTCATACCATCTCTCGTAGAACTCACTAAGCACACGTCAGAGATGTAATACAAACTGATGAGCTCCTCAAAAGGAATGGACTTGTGCAAATAGTGAATGGGCGTGAATTCCACAGTTCCAAATTTTCCGTTGATTCTGCCAACCAATTCATTCACAGTGGCCCTCAAACTCTGGTACTCTTCCACATCTCCCCGCGACGGAACTGCAACCTGCACCAACACCACTTTACCAATCCATTCGGGATTTTCGGTCAAAAACACCTCAAATGCATGTAGCTTTTGCGGAACTCCTTTAATGTAATCCAATCTGTCCACGCCAACAATGACCTGAGTATCGCCGAACTTCTTCTGCAATTGCTCAATGCGAGAAACGACATTGGGCAGTTTCACTCCCTCAGTAAACTTATCCACGTCTATTCCAATTGGAAAAGCACCCACACTAATTGAGCGACCCTCATACTCGATACCATTAGGAACAGTTTTAACGTCAGACACTATACGAGCCACCGATGACAAAAAGTGTCTTGCGTAGTCATATGTGTGAAAGCCAATTAAATTGCAACTCAATACACCCACCAAGATTTCCTTTCTGACCGGCAAAATTCTGTAGATTTCCGAAGAGGGGAATGGTGTGTGGAGGAAGAACCCAATGCGAACATTCTTCTTGTGCTTGGTCAATTCTCTCAACATTTGTGGCAATAGCATCAAGTGGTAGTCATGAACCCACACCAAATCATTATCATTGGTTTGCGCAGCAATAGCCGAGGCAAATTGCTTATTGGCTTCAATGTACGCAGCCCACGCTGTTTCATCAAAGTTCATTTCACCTGGGTGGTAGTGAAACAACGGCCACAATATGCTGTTGGAGAAACCGTTATAATGTAAGTCAGCAATGGTATCACTCAAGAAAATGGCGGTACAATTGAATTTGGTCATAAGGTCGTTGTTGACTTTTTCCTGCTCACCCTGGGGGATTTCCAACCCAGGCCACCCTAGCCATTGAAATTCGGTAGATTTCTTTAAGCCCTGTAAAGCGGTCACCAATCCACCTGATGACATTGAGTAGTCGTACAGTCCACCAGGTTTGCGGGTAATGGTGACCGGTAACCGATTGGAGACAACAAGAACTTTGTTGTCGGGCATTTTGATGGAGTTGTTGGTAGCGTGATTTCTTGGGGAAAGCATGCGAATCTGCAGGTACGCACGCCCACCCATTAATATACAGAGCAATAGAAGTAATGAAAATCAAAACCATGTTTCTAAAGCTTCCTAAAAATTATTATTCTTTCTTTGATTGAAAATTGACTCCGTCAGGTGGCCAGGTCAGGCCTCTTGGCGCTGATTGCTTGTGGTGCGCGCACGACCCTTACATGAGCCACCGAGTCGCTTCGATACTGCTCCGCAACCACACAAAACACCATCATGTACAATCCTTACGCGTCTGCTGCCGAAACTGTTCTCACCGGCGAGGCGAAAAATTTGCAGCATCCGCGGCCTCAACATATGCAGAATCGACATTCTCAAACCCAGTACACCCCGTCGTCAAACCAATTTCAGAATTCGGGCAACTATCAAGGCCACTCGCAACAGCACTATGCTCCCGAAGCACAGATGCTGGGTCAAGCAATTCCTCAGCAACAGTACCAACAACGTTATCAGCAACAATACCAGCAACCGTTCCAGCAGCAGTATCAGCAGCCATACAATCAACAGTTTGACCAGCCACAGCAATACACCACGCAACAGCAATTTAACACAGGCCAGGGCGCTTCTCAGGGTCAGCCGCAAGCCCAAGGTGCATCGTATGGCGATTTCTTCTCAGATCCTGCCGCATCAATGGCGGCTCAATTTGCCAAGAGCAGCTTCGGCCAATCGAACAATTATCTTCAGCAGAACTTTGGCTCATACATTCCAGTGGCCGGCGAGTTGAAGTATTACTTTAAGGTCAGCAACTCTTATGTTTGGAGAAAGATTACTCTAATACTTTTTCCATACCGCCACAGAGATTGGTCTCGGATCATAGCTGTTGAAAATGGCAATGGGAATTCGTCTGGAATCAACTATGCGCCGGCCTCGGAAGATATCAATGCTCCTGACCTCTACATACCTTTGATGTCATACGTGACGTACATTTTGCTCTGGGCGCTGTTCCTGGGCTTGAAAGGTGAATTTCATCCACAGGTGTTTGGCTACTTGGCGTCGCAAACGTTAGCCTGCTCATTTTTGGACATGGTCATCTTCAAAGTGGGCCTCTATCTCCTTAACTGCTCATCACAAAGCTCATTCTGGGATTTGTTTAGTTTTAGTGGCTATAAGTACGTGACAATTATTTGCTTACTCTGTTGGAAGCAGATCTTTGGAAATTCATGGGTACTTTTCTACGGCTTTTTCCTTGCTGTTGTTGGCAGCTTGTCGTTGTTCTTGATGAGATCCTTGAAATTCCTTGTTTTGCCTATTGGTAGTGGAGAAGGTGCCAACGTGTCTATCTCGAATAGTCAAAGAAGACTCCGCGTGCAATTCTTGTTCATCTACTCCGTGGCAGTGCAATTCTTGATAGTGTTGTTTATGTCAAGATAAAAGACCTGCTAATGATGCTGATCTTCTTGAATTGTCTCGATACTGTCATTGAAATCGCCTCGGTATAGAGTGTTGTGGTGTTCCTGGTCACGTGCCGTGTCCAGTGAGCCCATGCGCATTGCTAACAAAAATTCAATTATCACTGTCGCGCGTGTGATACGCGTATTGTAGCATCTCATTTCTGCGAATCCTTACTCACCACTAATACAGGCACCTTAGAGGCCACGTACACAAGCTTGGCATATCTTGGCATATATCTTGGCATAATTTGGCATATTTCAGCATAAGTCGGCATGTCCGTCCAAACCACCACCCGTTTTAAGGGTTCTACTTCGGCCCGTTTTGTCAAAAACAAGGGCAAGGTCACGTCAGAATTCAAATTAGTCAAAAATGAAGATCAAACCCAAAATAATCCTATGCTCAGCAATTCCGCCACGAAAAAGGAATTAGTCGAGCGTATTGATAGCCTAGATGCCGTCATGGGTTTCGAGAGATTTGACCATGGTGAACTTGATGGCGCCAAGCCCAGAAAAGGTTGGTTGGTCAATATGCATGCCACCACCATTCCCTCAGAAGAATACCTGGCCGGTTACTCTGGTGTGGATTTCTATTTCATTGACGAAGAGGGGGGAAGTTTCAAATCCACACTTCAATATGATCCCTACTTCTTCCTCCTTGTCATTCCCGGACGAGAGGCGGAAGTGGAGGAGACTCTCAAAAAGACTTTGGAAGAGTTTCATCTCAAAAGCATCTCTCGGGAAATTAAAGATGACTTGGCGCTACCCAATCACTTGGTGGGATTGAAGCGGACACTTATAAGGCTACTGTTTCACAACGTGTCGGACCTATTGGGAGCCCGGCGCATGCTTCAGCCTATTATCAAAGAAAATCAGTCCAAAAAAGACACCAGAGACGTGTTTCAAATCATGAACCCAGGCAACTCCAATAGCCTGCATCATACATCTGATGCTAAGTCCAGAGCTAACGACACTCTCAGCGATCCCAAGACTTTAATCGACGATTTTCGAGAGTATGATGTACCTTTCCATGTACGTGTTTCTATTGACAAAAATATCAGAGTTGGAAAGTGGTATGATGTCTATGCCAAACATGGAGAGGTGCTGTTTGAAGAAAATACAGATAAAATTGCATTTGCCGACCCAGTGGTGTTGGCTTTCGACATAGAGACCACAAAAGCTCCGCTAAAGTTTCCAGACGCCAAGGTGGACCAGATCATGATGATCTCTTACATGATAGATGGTGAAGGGTACCTTATTACCAACCGAGAGATTATTTCTGAGGATATCGATGATTTCGAATACACTCCCCGCCCAGAGTACCCAGGACTCTTTACCGTTTTCAACGAACCCGACGAGAAACACGTGCTCATGAGGTTCTTCGAACATATACGAGATGTGAGGCCCACTGTCATAGCTACTTTCAATGGTGACTTCTTCGACTGGCCATTTGTTGAAAACAGGACAAACTTTCATGAAATGGACATGTTTGACGAGATTGGCTTTGCAAAAGATAATGAGGGTGAGTATAAGTCAAAATACTGTGTCCACATGGACTGTTTTCGATGGGTCAAAAGAGATTCTTACTTGCCACAGGGCTCTCAAGGCTTAAAAGCCGTGGTGACTGCTAAGCTCGGTTACAACCCAACAGAGTTGGATCCTGAACTTATGACTCCATATGCCTATGAGAAGCCGCAAGTTTTATCTGAGTATTCCGTTTCTGATGCCGTTGCTACCTACTACTTATACTTCAAGTACGTGCACCCATTTATCTTTTCGTTGTGTACGATCATTCCATTGAACCCAGATGAAGTTCTACGCAAAGGTACAGGTACCTTGTGTGAGATGTTATTGATGGTTCAGGCGTACGAGAAAGGAATTCTTCTTCCTAACAAATACACCGATCCAATTGAAAGATTCTACGAGGGTCATCTTCTCGAGTCTGAAACTTATGTTGGTGGGCATGTGGAATCTTTGGAGTCGGGAGTTTTTCGAAGTGACATCCCCACCGACTTCAAAATTCAGCCTGGTGCCATTGATGAGCTTTTGGGAAACCTTAGAAAATCGATTGAATTTTGTGTTGAGGTGGAAAACGGCAAGAAGATGAGCGATATCGAGAACTTCGATCAAATCTATAATGAAGTGAGAGAAAAGCTTGAAAATCTTCGAGACAATCCTAACAGGACGGAGGATCCATTGATCTATCACGTGGATGTGGCTTCCATGTACCCCAATATTATGACATCCAACAGACTACAGCCGGACTCGATGAAATCAGAGGAAGACTGTGCTGTTTGTGACTTTAATCGTCCAGGAAAAAATTGTGACAGAAGATTGGAGTGGTCTTGGAGAGGAGAATTTTCTCCAGCTAAGGCAAACGATTATGGTTTAGTCAAGCGAACGTTGCAAAATGAGTCTTTTCCACCTTTGAAGCCTTGGCTCAAAAGTAGAAGTTTCGATGAGCTTCCCTATGCCGAACAGGCTCTGTTAATCAAACAGAGATTGGGCGAGTACTCTCAAAAGAACTACAGCAGAAAGAAGGTTACCGAGACAAAGACTAGAGAGGCCATTGTCTGCCAAAGAGAAAATCCATTTTATGTCAACACGGTTAGAAATTTCAGAGACCGTCGTTATGAGTTTAAAGGACTTGCCAAAGAGTGGAAAGGTAAGGCGCTGAAATGCAAGGATACAATTTCAAAGGATGAAGCCAATAAAATGGTGGTTTTGTATGACTCTTTACAGTTGGCTCACAAGGTCATTCTCAATTCTTTCTATGGTTATGTCATGAGGAAAGGCTCTCGTTGGTATTCCATGGAGATGGCAGGAATTACTTGTCTTACTGGCTCCAAAATCATTCAAATGGCTCGTTCTTTAGTGGAGAGAATCGGCCGTCCTTTGGAATTGGACACTGATGGTATTTGGTGTATTTTACCCAAATCATTCCCAGAAAATTTCTCTTTGAAATGCAAAAACGGTAAATCAATACTTTTGGAATACCCGTGTTCGATGTTGAATTACTTGGTTCATCAGGAATTCACAAATCATCAATACCTGGATTTGATCGACCAGGACACTTTCAAGTACAAGACGAAATCAGAAAACTCGATTTTTTTCGAAGTCGATGGTCCTTATAAAGCTATGGTGTTACCCACCTCGAAAGAAGAGGGAAAGGGGTTGAAGAAGAGATATGCTGTCTTTAATCACGATGGAACTTTAGCAGAGTTGAAAGGATTTGAGTTGAAAAGAAGAGGAGAATTGAATCTCATCAAGAATTTTCAGTCCGATATATTCAAACTTTTTCTCGAAGGAACTACTCTCGAAAGTTGTTATGCGGCAGTTGCCACTGTTGCCAATAATTGGCTAGATGTCTTGGATACAAAGGGCGGAATGCTCGAGGACGAAGACCTTATTGAGCTTATTTGTGAAAATAAACTGATGAGCAAAGCCTTGAGCGAATACGAAGGTCAGAAATCCACATCTATTACAACTGCTAAACGGTTGGGTGAGTTTCTTGGAGAAGAGATGGTCAAAAATTCCGGTTTGGCTTGTAAATACATCATCAGTTCGAAGCCATTGGGAAGTCCTGTCACTGAAAGAGCTGTTCCTGTTGCAGTTTTCTCTTCGGAAAGAAAAGAGTATTTCTTAAAGAAATGGCTCAAAGATCAGTCTTTGACTGAGTTTGATCCCCGTTCAGTTCTAGATTGGGGCTACTATTATGAACGTCTTGCTTCTGTTGTTCAAAAAATCATCACCATTCCTGCAGCTTATCAAAACGTTAAAAACCCAGTTCCCAGAGTTCCACATCCAGACTGGTTGAGAAAGCGAATTAACATCCAAGAAGATAAATTCAAGCAGTCTTCGATATCAAATTTCTTCAACGCTACAAGCAAGGCTGACCATAAGGTCAAGCTCATGAAGGATATCGAAGATTTTGGAGAGTTTGATGGAGGTGACGTTGATAAACCCAAACTCGGGAAAGTCACCGTCAAGAAAAGAAAACTTAGAGAGGCTCAAAGATTAAGGGCTGAAGAGGAAGAAAGAAATACTTTGATTCTTGTTGGTGAGTGTCCTTCTATGACCGAAGACTACGTTGGGTTTTTGGAGTATCAGAAGGCCAAATGGCAACTTCAATCAAAAAATAGAGACAGGCGGAAAAAGCTTTTTGGTGAGAGCACCGAGTCAAATCATAGGCAGTCGGTCGGAAACATGATCAGAAAACAGGCAGAAAACATTGCAGGGTCTGAGTGGGAAATCCTTGAGTACAAGATGGATCCAGTGAATGCTGGAGCTATTAAAGTGTACGTTCTGTCACGGCAGAAAGTGCATTCGTTTTTGTTTCACATTCCAAAGCAAATTTATGCAACTTTTAAGGCGGGATTATCACATAAAAAGACTATCCCAAACTGTGAAATTGAGAAATCAAAAGCCATTCTTCCCAATGGACACGATGCTTCAAATCTATACAAAATGACGATGCCGGAAGCAACATTCAACGAAGAGATTAGCAAAGTGGATAGTTTGTTGCACGACTCAAAAATACTTGGACTCTACGAGACAGAAATCAATGCCATTGATCGTGCTATCATCAACTTAGGTAACACTGTCCGTTTCGATGATACCAGAGTTGGAGCCTTGGGAAAATGTTTGAAGACGGGCTTTACCACCAAAGACCTCGTGACCGTGAACTCTCAGCAATATTTGAAAAGATTTAACATGGATGTCTTTTATTTGCTCCATATTATGACTAACGGCTACGAATTTTTTGCCCTTTTCAATACTTGGGGAAGTACGGTGACTTTGCTTATCTTGAAGCCATCGAGTGGTGCGCAGGAGCTTCCGTCTAATCTTGAAAAGATCTACAAAGAAGTTTACGAAGCTAAGAAAAACAAATTCTCTATGCTATACAATATCGTGGACTACCAACAGGAAGTAGAGTTTGAGACGACTTACTTTAGTACAGCCACTTCGCTTTACAAGAAGTTAAACTCCAAAGTCAGAAAGATTCATGAAGGCAGAAGCAGCAAAGCATTATTCACTATTCAATCTCCACATTGTGAAAAAGTTCTTCAGCTTATTGAATCGTCGTCTGATTTCCCAACCATTAAAATGAGCGTGGGTGAAATTCAGATGCCTGCTATTGGATGGCAAAGTCTTATCTCAAAACGAATTGTTAAACATTACTTCCAATTGGCGTCTTGGATAAAAAACTTGATAGACTTGTCCAATTACTCAAATATTCCTCTCTGTAATTTGCAAACAGAGAACATGGGCTACTTGATTGATGTGCAATATGCACGGAAGTTGAGCGAAAATAACATTGTGTTATGGTGGTCGTCAAACCCATATCCCGATCATGGTGGATACGAAGCTGATCGCTTCGAAGATGTTGAGAATTTGGAGTTCATCACGATCAATAACCCCGAAATTTATGAAACTGCATGTCTAGAGGTGGAAATTGGCACACTCACTATCAATACAATTCTCACTTCCTCTCTCATTAACGAAGCAGAGGGCACGGATTTGGCCGACGATCCATTGGAGGGAGACGAAAATAATGGTGCCTCTACTCTTGCTACTGATACTTTCTCGCCAGCATCTCTTCTACAATTGAGGTCCATGGTCAAGTCATGGTGGGACGATGCCTGCAGCAATAATGCCCATGCAGACTCGATGATGAGTCATTTGGTGGCATGGATCCAAAGAAAAGATTCCTACTTGTTCGACTTCACACTTCAAAAACATGTGCATAATTTGACGTGTAAGGCACTTTTACAACTTGTGGGAGAATTTAAGCGTCTGAATGCAAATGTTGTTTTTGCCAACCGACAAAAGATCATCATTCAAACAAGCAAGATTTCCGTGGAAAACTCATACGCTTACGGAAATTACGTTGTTAGTGCAACAAGATCCAAGCCGTTGTTTAACTTTTTGGATTTGAATGTGGTGAAATATTGGGACTTGTTAATTTGGATGGATGAGTTCAATTATGCCGGAAGATGCTGCCATGAGATTACTAATGACGAGGTTCAAAGCTTGACACCTGTCAGTAAATGGCACATTAAAAATTTCTTACCTATCATGTTACAAGGCGAATTCGAAGACTGGATCCTCATATTCTTAAATGCACTTTCGGACCATAAAAGTGAGACTTTGTTAGGTGGCACGCAAACTGGAACGCAAAGAATCACGCAATTGGCTCACATTTTAAATGGCCAAAAAAATCAGGAGAATACCAGTCACGACGAACCTGAAGTGGTCAGCGAGGTCATGAGCAACTTCCGAAAGCCACTATATCAACGTATCAAGAAGTTATACCGCAGGCAAAATGAGTCCATACTTAATCCTGAGTTGAAAGCAGAATATGCCTTTCCCATTTTGGCGGGATCGCATCTTCATTTAAGAAATCCGGTCTTGGAGTTGGTGAAGTTCTTATGTGGCATTTTCGGATTATCCAAGCAAAAGAATATCGAAGTCCGCATGCTCAGAAAAGATTTATTGGCAGAATTAGATATCAAAGAGTTTAGCCCGGAGTCTCTTTTTCAAAACCCCAGTGCATCATTGACCGTGGGATCTTTTATCTGTGACTACTGCAGTCATATACGAGATATTGACTTCTGCCGGGACGACGCAAAAGATATCAAGGCCTGTCCTGTATGTCATAAAGCTTATAATATTGCAGTGATGGAGGAAGCGGTTATAGCGCAATTCTACCAGCTACTTTCCAAGTATATGTCACAAGATTACGAGTGTTCAAGGTGCCACCAGATCAAAGCAGACAACATGAGTGAATTTTGCAAGTGTTCAGGAATTTGGATGGAAACGGTGCGTTTTG
Source organism: Metschnikowia hibisci (assembly GCA_002374725.1). NCBI lineage: Eukaryota > Fungi > Ascomycota > Pichiomycetes > Serinales > Metschnikowiaceae > Metschnikowia > Metschnikowia hibisci. The sequence goes on along the minus strand of NLAP01000005.1, from coordinate 358,302 downwards.
AGGATGTGCATAAGAGAATGGGTATTTTCAAGAATGTGGCCACTGCCATGGGTATGACCATGCTATTTAATGTCCTCGAGGAATACGTGTGATTTAGATCATGATTAACAAATATATGAATTTTTGGGATGTTGGAGGAATTAATGAAAAGGCAATGATTAAGATTGATGTTGATTTTATGGGCTCATTGGAACAAAAGCATTGAAGTATAGTATATGCCACTTTAGAACTATGTGTTCTAAATAAATGCATTTCTGAATTTAATGCTTTTTTCAAGAACTGCTGCTGTAAATAAATGTTACCTCAATATCATTGTTAATAAAATTATTGTATATAAGAATCTACTGTTTCTGGCATTCCATATTGATTCTATAATAGAGTGAAACCCGGCATATTAAAAAGTCTGGAATATATAGTGCGATCAGATCCAATTTTGCATCATTCTGCTAAATTCGCGAAACACTATGATATCACCAACTGCAACTGCAATGCCAAACCATAAATGCTATGTTCGCTACAGAGATAAAGAAGTTGCTCTTTTAAAATCTTTTTTAACTGGTGATACTTCCCTGGCTCCCAATGTGGTCGTGCTGGGTTACCGTTCCATTGGTAAAACCTACACAGTCTTAAAACATCTACAGCTGATGGGCACCCGAACAACCGTCATCAACTGTGACGAATTCATCACCCACAAAATCTTACTACAGCGCTGTTTGCATGGTATCAGAAATGATAGTGGCGTGGACTTATCTGCATATGTCCAAAAATTCATGTACAAAGGGCTTGAAGCCGCCCGGCTCTCCCTGTTGTGTGAGACTTTTGCCCATTTTCTTATGGCGCTTGAACAGTTTGTGGTGGAAACAGGCTACAGTGATCCTCATGTGCTTGTTCTAGACCGCTTCGATCAATGCATAGATAAAACCGATGAGCTTTTCCAGTCTTTTCTCCGATTCCGTGAGTACTCTTCCATTCAAAACATTTCCGTCGTCTACATTGTGTCTCACGGCGACCCCATGGAAACAGTTACATTTGCGGCTCCTCATGTTTATTTCCAGCCGTATACTTCTTCCCAGGCAACGCAGATCTTGATTGAATCTCCTCCTCAGGAAGTTTATGACGAAACTGTTAGCATTCCCATGTGGGCCAACTTTGCCAAGCTTGTGGTGGATATTTTCTTTGGCTATACGGGGTCGGACATGACCCTTCTTAAAGACAAATGTCATACCATTTGGCCTCTTTTCGTACAAGAATTGTACCTGGATAAGTACCTGCTGAATGATTTCTTGAAGGTGTACAGGAAGTTGAAGGATGAAATTTTAAGAGACGATATTTTGACCAATAGTACAGTTCTTGAATACGAAACGGGTACCATTGAGCCTCAGAAACCTGTGGCATTTTTCAGTGATTTGACCTATCACTCAAAGTTCATCTTGATTGCCGCTTACCTCGCATCCCACGGCGATCAGAAGTTAGATCCGCAATTATTTTCCAAAGTTAAGGCATTCAAGAAAAAACCTAAATCCACGGGAGATAGCTTGTCGAAAAGTGATATTGATCTGCGGCTTTTGTCGGCGAATTACTTTGATTTGGAACGGTTAAAGGCCATTCTTTCCGTCACATATAGGAACGAGTCGGCCACGCTTAACAGAAACAATAAGGAATATTTCAACCTCTACCATGAGCTCTCGGAGCGAGAGATTGCCAAAAAAGAAACAGAGTTCAATACTTTCACTTTGAACAAGAACGTCGACATAAACTGCCAGATTTCAACTCTCGTATCGCTCGACCTATTGAACCTGACCTATTCCAGAGATGCACTAAGCAATAGGACACGCTGGAAGTGCAATGTTGGATGGGATGTTATCGAGGGTATGTGTCGAGAAATTCATTTCCCCATTCAAAATTATATCGTGGACAAATAATCATTTAGTGCATGAACGCAATGGGGCTGTCTGTTAATTAGTCCCTATAATGTAATTCAGTCATCGAATTGCACATTCTGGACATGAACAAACTTTTCTGAATCTTTTTGCCGAACCTCCACTTTGTTTTCAAAGTAATTGTCTACCCAATACTTCATCTCATATGAAGAGTAAGGACCATTGATTTGTGTATCGCCAATCCAGCGAAACTCCCATACTGCATCACCATATTTATTTTCCATTTGGTCAGCCTTTCTTTTTTTGCCCACGCTGATATCACCATCACCCGTGAATATAGCTTGACCAATCTCCCGTTCATACATTCTCATCAACTCTTCGCGGCTCATCTCATACGCATCTCGCACACCTTTCTCGTTGGAAAGCTGCTCACAACACTCAGTGAGTTCGAAAACTATCTTCCGTCTTCTCTTGTCTTCATCACTGGCCATAGCTCCCCTCTTTTTTTTGGCCGGCAGTAACCTTATAAGTGCCTCCATAGTTGTTTCCGCGGGTTCCAAAAGTCTCACTATCGACTGCAAAAGATCGCCGGTATCTCTGATATGCTTGCGTTTTCCCGAAGCTTTTTGGAGGCTTTGCTGGGCCTGTCTGGCTTTTTCAATATCCTGCAGCTTAACCTCCTTCATCCATGCATCCTCTGCAGTTTCTTCGTCACTGTTGGCCTCTCGTGTATAGTTCATGTCCTTATCAAATGTACCATGCTCGGCCTCTTCTTGTAAATTGAAAGCCTCCAATTGCACCTCAGGTAGCGGCTGAGCTTTCTCTTCGGAATCATGCTCTTCCACGTTGGCGTATAATTTCTGTAGCTGTTCCAAATCTGCTGCTCCATGAACTGTTACCTCGGACGCGGTATTTTCAAGGCCTTGTTCCTCCATAAACTGCTTCATATCTAGAAGATGTGGATTTTTCACCTCTGGCTTTGCTTCCTCATCTGATGCAAACATATCATCATCATCATCAATATTGTCATTATCATTTTCGTCATTTTTATCATCTTTGTCTTGTATATCGCTCGTGGTATTGTTTGTATCTGAGGCCGACTCATTGTCTGAGTCTGACTGATATCCTAGTTCAAGAGACTTCTTGCTCTTTTTTTCGGTAATATCTAGATATGGATCCATTTAATGAAAACTATGCTATGTTTATGAGCTGGATTTTTGTATGGTGTGATGTCTCTATTTTGTACTGTCTGAAGGTGAGAGAGATGTGGGGTCATCGCGCGCATTGCCTCATCTCACACTCAATGGTAATCACGCACCATGGCAGACATTACACTAGACAATGTCCTCGACCTAGAAGATGAGTTTTATGCCTCTGGATTCAAGGAGGGCCAGGAATCTTCTTTCCGGGAGCAATATCTTGAGGGCAAAATCTTTGGCCTTCAGACCGGATTCCAGCGGTTCTTGGTAGTGGGCTATATCAAAGGACTTGTAGCCCAGTGGCGTCACATCGACAACAAAACTGTGCAGGCACATTTGGACCAGCTAGAAAAGATATTGGCAGATTTCTCACCTAGTAATGATGACACAGCCGTGGCCAAGTACGAGAAAGCCATCATTAGTGCCCGCAACAAGGTGCGGCTCATCGCCACTCTCACCAAAACCACACCAAAGGTTCGGGACTTGGACTCGCTCATAAAGGAGGTCGGCGGATCGCTTCAGGTGTCGGAAAATTTGGACGACATGTGGTGATTAAAAAGTAAAGTCAAAAGGAAGCGGCTTGTCCGGAGCATCCAAATGGTAGCTGAGAATTCCTCCAAGCGGACAGTCGTTGATACCAATTACAAGGCTTTCATCCCGTCCATTCCCAGTAGGTCCAAGATTTAAGCCAATGCATTTCCCAATGAAGTCAATAGACTGCACGCGGGGCGTCAAGCTTTCCGACAGCTTCATCAAGTCGTGCACAGGTATAATACCCACATGATCTAAGCTCTCGGCCCACACAATATGTTGCCCGTAATGTCCAAACTTGCAATTCCGAACTGGACCGCCAAGAACGCCGCCATCAATGTCAAATGCGTGCGACCCAAGAGCGCTGTTCCATACAAATATACTCTCATTAGCTTTCCTCCGGTCCCATAAGCGCACGGTTCCATCTTGATTTCCGGAAACCAATAAGTTTTCGTCCGTTGGTGACCAATCACAACTAAATCCGTAATCTCGGTGACCGGTGAATCTAGCCGCTGTAGTGAAATGCTCCTCTTTGAGACATCGGCGGTCGAGAATAAAGTTGTCGGTGGAGTCTGCAGCAATGAAATACTCATTTGGATTAGATGGGTTGACGCTGAGACAGTTGATTGCAAATGGAAGATGCACAGATCTGTGAGTAGCTTTGTCCAAGTCTAGTTGTCGTAGCTTAAAATCATTAGATGCAACTAGAACTGTGGGATCATTCTGTATCAAGGTGATGTGGTTAGTGATTCCGTCATTAGACTTGGAGATCAAGATTTCATCCAAGAGTTCGGGCTTATTTGAGTCTTCGATGGAATGCAAAATCAAGCCGCCTTCAAAAGTTCCTGTAGCGAGTAACTTATCAGAACATGCCAAAGACGAAACTCTGCTGTTGGCACTGCGCTGTAGTTGGCTCGAATCAAGAATGCAGTCAAGTTTTTTGGTTGAAGTGCACGAAGTTTCATCAGGCATCATTCGGATGATTTTGAAAAACATATGGTAGTCAGTTGTATCGTCCGTCAAATCTGGTACCACCGACTGCAAGTCACCATCGTGGCTATATGCTGACGGATAAAAGATTCCGTTGGCCTGATTCTGGCCACACACAACTAGCGATCGGAGCTGGAAGTGGGTGATATGATTTTTGACTCGGCCGTAGAAGTTCTGCCGACTGAAGAAGTCTGTCTTGGCTTCAAATGACAAGATGTTTAAGTCCTGCGGTTAGTAGAAGTAACATTAAAGCAAAATTTCAACATACTCTAATTGCTTCTTGACGTGAATTGGGCACGTTGGTGAACCAGGATCCGCTTCCGATTCTGAGTCTCTCCTGATAGAACTTGCGACGAATACTTGGAGCCCAGGGCACGCCCTGGACGTTGGAAAAGACACCTGGTTCGGGGTTGGAAAACAGTAAGGTCGATTCACGCTCCTTGATGTAGGTCAAGATGTTCAAAATGTCTGTGTTGGTCAAGCTGGATTTATCGTCATAGAGGAGGTTATAAAGGAACGACAAAGTTTCGGATTGCTTGAGCTCATAAGCATGAGGTAAATCTGGAGGTAGCTCTGATTGAAACACTGCCGAGAAATCCGAGTGGGCTAGCTGGGAGGTTTCCTCCGCCATGTGCTCTCGGGACAACTGGACCGCCATTTAAGAAGACCCTGAAGTTTCAAGAGGGGAAAAATGAGGGTAAAGGCAGGGATTAGTAATAAGCGTTGTTTAGGGCTCCAAAAGAAGGCAAAATGTCTAGATTTTCAAGAGATGTTTGGGGGAACTGAAGATTTGGGTATAAGGGCGGGAACTCAACTAGTATGGGATGCGCTTCACTGATTTCGCAGCTGTGTATATTAACCATCATGATTAGCGATAGTGGGCCCGCACCACACCTATACCATAAATATAGCACATGTATAAACCACACCATAAACGCTAAATAAACACGGGCTGAAGAATTAAGGAAAGTGGCCATTTGATATCATTTGAAATGAACAGCAAAATCACGAATTTTGTTGAAAAAAAATTTGGTTTACGTTTATCATGCGAAGGGTTTGAAATCTAGGGCTATATGGATTAAACTATATTTGCGTATCAGCAGTGTTTAGCAAAGTTTACCACAGTCCTTGATTTATAATTACTCAAAAATTGGTACTTTTCAAGTAATATTATTGCTTAAGTATAATTGTTAAAGTATCAGTAATATTTGCCCTAATATAGTGGTGAATGTGGAGTGAACTATTTCTATAAAAGAAAGTTAAGCGGGAATGTTTCCATATGTAAATGGACTTTATATAAGAGGAGCAATGCAATGTAGAAATTAAAAACTTATATGATTATATTGGTTTCTGTAGGATGACCCGGGATGATATAGTGATAACTCCACTTATTGACAATAAAATTGTACTCATTCTTTCTACTTCTCCAAAAACTAGTTCATGGCTTGTAAATAATCTTTTAGTTTATTTGGTCATTTACCAAGGGGAAAAGAAAGGATGTTTGACTCACGTGACCTGAGTTCCGGGGGTGGGCTAGTTAACGTACGCCACAGCGTTCCTGTGGAGTTCTCCAGTTTTGAACTACTAACTAATAGTTTAAAGTCTCGAAATATTCAACAGATAGAGAATTTTATGCCAGAATTTATTGGGTTTAACCACCCTTCTCAATAGGTCGGAACTGCACATAGACCCCGGAAGTCTGCATGTCACGTGTATTCACCGGTTTCGGTGAATTAATAGTAGTAACAAGGACTTGAAGTATGGCGATTTCGAGAACAAAAGACAGAGCTGAAAATTATACAGTGCATCCTCATAAAGTTTCTTACAGTTTTCTTAAACTTATAGTCTAATCAAAATAGTCCGGAAATGAAATTATACTAAATAGTCGAAATTCTGAATTGTCTGTTTTAAGTCGTGAAAGTCATTCTGTATGATTGATAGCATTAACGATCATATCATGGTTCTCAAATGAGCGAGTAATGGATCATAAATAAAGTCTGGTTCATTGATAAAGTCTTTAAATTGATCGTAAGTAAATCAAAGTAATGTTTTACCAAAGAAATTTGCGTTCTCTTAAAGAAGCCATAATGGCAGTCCACGTAGTGTCAATATTCTTCTGATTCCGTGCCACAGCAGATGGCTGTGCTTTGACTCCTCCAGTAACAAAGTAGTCACCGCTGTCAGAAAGAGTCAAAGTTGGATCAAGAGCGGCACGAAGCGTAGCCAAAGCGCCCTGCTCACAAGACACACCAGCTATCGACCCAGCAATATTCTTGAACACCTTAGCAAAGGGGCCAATGAACGGCACACTGGTCCAATAGTTGTATAATTCCGTTCCTGTAATAATTCCAGGGTGCACTGAAATCGCAAGAATGTCTTTATACTCTTGAGCAAACTTGGAGGTGATCTCGATAGATGCTCTCTTAGCGTTGGCATAGCGCATCCAAGAGTAGAACAAGTTGGGCTTGCAATTAATGGTATCACTAGGCTGATAGTACTTCCTGCTAAGATTGTGACCCACAGAAGTCAAGTTGACAACCCTAGGAACTTCATCTTTCTTAGAACTCTCTAAGCTGGGAAGAAGCTTCATGGTAAAAAGAAACGGAGCCACCGTATTCACCTGATATTGAATCTCATAGCCATCACTTGTGATCTGGTGAGGCACAGCCATCACCCCGGCATTATTGATTAAAATATTCAACTTCGTCTCTTGGGCCTGAAACGCCTCTGCACATTGCACCACGGACTGGAGGTCACAACAATCGAAGTGGAGCGTTTTGATTTCACCCAAAGGCTGTTGTTGTTTCTGATTCTCTGAGTATTTGGAGAAGCGGGCATCTGCTTCGTTTTTGATATCGGCAACGGCCTTGTCAACCTTACTCTTGTTTCTGCCAGCAACGTAGACTCGGTACCCATGGAGATAAAGATGGAGCACGGTGAACCAACCAATTCCAGAGTTTCCTCCAGTGACAATAGCAATCCGATCTTCAGTCTTGAGATTGTAAAACTTTGCTTTGGAGGGATCGTAGAAGGAAGACATGTTGCCAGAGTAAAAGTTAATGCGGAGATTGTTAGATAACCATAGGCGCGTACAGTACGCGCTGGCACGTGATAGAGTCTACTAAATCGATGGAAAGACATGATGATTATTCGTTTTGCTTCGAATTGATCGCGTTATAGTTTTTGTTGAGTTAATATAAGGTTTGTACACCATTCGATTTCAATGACATATAGTCTATAAGTCAAAAGTGTCATTGATTGCCAGTCCATTCTCTTTGTTCTTTGCTTTCTCAAGAGCAGAATTTATATCGCCCAAGATGTCTTTTGTTTCCCGAGGATTGGCAATCCACACAGTGCATGCACTGAGCCGGGCCTTGTAGTCATTAGCTCCAACAGACGCAAATTGGTCACCGATGTGGAGACTCGAACTTTTGGGGATCTTGGTGCGCATCTTTCCATGCTCCAGTTCGTACAAGTATTGCTGCAACGCTTCCACTCCAAGAGATTTATCTCCAATATCCACCCAAACGTCAGCTCCTCCATTGAAGGCACAAATACGAATATCCAGCTCAGCAGCAGACATCGAGTGCATGGATGCATGACGACATTCGGAATTCATATCGAGCGAGAAGCTTTTGCGAGGATGATAATTAGCCAAGAATTCACTAAGTTTCTGCAGCACCGAAAGCACCATCTCTTCCAACGTCTCGCGCTGGATCTTGTAGCCATTTAAGGGAATGATTCCCAAAGACCGCTCCTTGCGGATGATCTTCGTTATGGAGTCATCATCCAAGCGCATTCGCTTACGCAAATGAACAATGTGCTCGTGGGCAATATCCATAACTTGCGTTATACGTGTTTGGTTCCATTGTTTCATCAATGGCAAGTACCAGTCCTCGCCATTGATAAACTTCAAATGTGCCGACGCGCAATCATAACGAAACAAGTAGTTGGACTCGCCGCCCATAACCAAAAAGTTACTTTTCTGAGCATCCAGAAGCTCTTGAGAAGTTTGAAGCGTCGAAATGAGTCCCCTTAACCGGCCCTCATAAGACTCCGCTCCCTGCTGGCCCGGGTAACCTGCAGCTGTTACCACTGCCACATAAACGTTGTGGCGAAGCAACAGCACCAAGTGTTCCACAAGTGGAGAATCTGCCTCCAACGACTTTCCATCATCATACAATGTCACATCTCCATCGAAGGTTATCAAACGTAGCTGCGTCTCGGGCTCGGCCCGGCTGGTGAGCGCCAACACCTGCGCCGTATTTAAAATGATCCGGATATCGTTGAACGAAGGACTCACCAAAGTCCGGCGGGAAATCAGCCTTTTCTGATCTTCGATTAGAAATGCATCTTTTAAGGGGAGCCGAGTAAAGAAACGCCCAACACTAGGCACTAATTGACGGAGCCGCGTGCTTGCCATATCCACGGAACTAGAGTGACGAGAATCCAAATCAATAGTATTATCAATCAATTGCTCCACATCATGAAATACCTCAAGGTATCTTGTTTGTAGCGTTTTCTCGACCCGTTTCTCGAAAGTCTCGATAAGAACCTCGTTGGGCGAGTCATCCACTGTTAAGTATGACTCGTATGCATCGATATTTCCGTGGAGGACAAAAGGTACGGCCAAAAGTCCTTTAATCCATTCTATGAGTTCATCTCTTTTGTGACTCTTGAGAGCATACTCCACTCTGTATCTGGATGTCATAAGGAGTAGTGGGCAATTGCTGATTTATGCGCACCGAAAACGTGTAGGATTATACAGGCATATCGGCTTGCAGTAATTGATCTAAATGCGCGAGCCATGTCTTATCTGATTCCGCGTTTCCTATTAATACATATGTTACTTAGATGCTTTAAGCGTACAAGCCCTGCTCTTGTCTTCTCTTGTCACGCTCCTCGGTGATGGACAACTTGATACCCTTACCCTTTGGCAAGGAGATGTAAGGCTTGCTGGAGTCGGTACCAATGACAAAGACGTTAGATTGTCTGGTAACGAAAGTGTTGTCTAAAGCGTCCTTGAGGTGAACCAAGTCGAAACCACCCTCGTGCTTCTCTCTGTGCACAATGACACCTGCACGTCCCATGTTCTTACCTCCAGTGACCATGGCCAACTTGCCGGTCTCAAACTTGATGAAATCGGTGATCTTACCGGTAGCCAAGTCAATCTTGACAGTGTCGTTAGCTCTAACCAATGGGTCTGGGAATCTGATGGTTCTACCATCGTGAGTCACAGCATATGGGATGCCTCTCTTACCCAAGGCGACCTTCTTGACCTTACCCAACTTGTAAGAAGCCTCCTCGGCGGTGATTCTGTGGACAGTGAATCTACCCTTGACGTCGTAGACCAATCTGAAATTCTCATTGGTGGCTTCCAAAGTGATGACATCCATGAAACCAGCTGGGAAAGTAGAGTCGGTTCTGACCTTACCGTCAACCTTGACGTGCTCTTGCATCAAGATGGCCTTGACTTCCCTGCCGTTCAAAGCGTATTTCAATCTGTTTCTCAAGAAAACGATCAATGGCAAACACTCTCTCAACTTGTGAGGTCCAGCGGATGGTCTGGGGGCGTAGGTACCGGACAACTTGTCCAACATCCAGTGGGATGGGGCTGCCAATCTCTTAAGGTGCTTCTTTCTGGAGGTTAGTATATGTTTGGAGCTACAAAGTCGACTCTAATTGGGCAAATGACGTCGTAGAAGTTGTAAATGAACGACCGAGTTAATTCTTAGCAGAAACATGGGAGCAAAGGTCAGCATAACTGTTGACGAATGGCTATGGTAATCAGTTGATTGCCATACCAACAGACACTCTGTCGTCTTCATTTTCAGATCTTTGACATCATTCACACCCAATTATCAAGACAAGGCTCCCTTCCGGGCCAATCCGAAGATGTGGCTGGAGACTGGCTGACAACCCCGAAGAGTAAGCAGTAATATCAGTGGATCAGCTCATTATGAGACGTGATCACTATTTTTTTGCCTTTGATGAGTCTGTCTTCTTTTCAGAAAGCAGATTAGACATACGGGCCTCTTGCCATTTTGATAATCAGTTATGTGTGAAGAAGAAGAAAGTGCGAAAATTTTTCAGGTTTTATATGGCGCGCACCATCTGCGACCTGCAGTTAGGCAGTGCACGTGACCCCGCGCTAGGGCTTCTTGGAGCTCGATTTAGGTTAAATAAACATCACATTGAAATACTAGTCGAAGAATATCGTAGTGCCTGCACTAGGATCCGCGGATACTTAGATGCAATTTGATGGCCATCTTTCCGAATGGCGGACAAGCGTCAATTTGTCATGGCTCGAATGGGTGTTCAAAACACAGTGCCCTTAGGTTCCTCGTAGTTGTTCGTGTTAAGGGCAGACCCACCCTTTCCGCTTGGCATGTTTGTTTCCACATCATCCAGCGCCTGCGTCTTTGCATTTTCAAGAGCGAGTCTCTCATGTCTAGATTTTGAAGCCACCTTTTCGACTTCGGCGCCGGTCATCACTTTAATCCAGTCGACTTTCAAGCTAAATGGACCATACTGCTTGTCCAAAAGACCAATACCCACCGTTTTAACTTCAGACTTGTTAAGCTCGCTACTATCTTGGATCACTCCCCAATTGGTCATAACAAAGTCATTAAGGGGAATGACAACTGTTTCCCATTCTCCAGGGTGATGCAAAAATAATCTGTGCTGAAACAAATCGGTGACAAGAGGCGTATTGGCCTGGATGTTGACCAAGTATTTGCGGCGGTCTCCCTTAACCCTAAGCACCAACAGGCTGTACTCAGACCAGTCCCAATACGAGTCTCCAGAGAACCACGAGTCCTTTTGGTCTTTGGTTCTGAACATAGCGTATCCGGACCGAGTAATCTCGGGATTATCTTTTGGAAGGTCCAAGTTCAAGTTGCCAAAGAAATGACCCGCCTTGGAATCGGGGTCAATGGCAAATGTGGCCTCCGAAAAGCCGCCCATTTCTTTGTCGCTGCGGACCATAATTCTAGAAAGAGAATCTTCTGGGTGCTTTTGGAAATTGACCACAGTCAGGAGAGCTGTACCCGGCTGAGAAGCTTTCGAGAATATCCGACTCATTGTCGAGTTAAGTCCAAGTGTTCTTAAAGACATGTTGCAATAAAAAGTAGTAAGCTGTGGTGGCAAGGAGTTGTGATGTGCGCACTGGGACTTAGCGCGCCTGTGTATATACTCTAGGCGGTCCGAGAGTCTAGATTTGAAAAAGGGGTTTGGTCAGTTCTGGAACGTATTGACACTTTGTTTTCGGTTTTGGCGTGATGGTCCAATTATAAATGGGAGTTGATTTTGGTGCTCTTTTGAAACTGAGGTTGTGTTGATTGTCTTTCACGCTTGGTAAATTGGGTTCTTGATTCAATGAGTATTGGTTGATTTAATCTCGGTTCCAACACAATTGACTTTTTTTGAAATGCGGTGTTAAAGGGGCTTTGAGCTTCCTTTTATAGTGATTTGTGGTGGGGCACGTTCCTGCAGGAAAGCCAGATCTAATACGGGCAAGGACTACTGTAGATAAGCAGGATTACCAGACATGCATTTGCAGATGGGGTTATCGCGTGCAGTCTCTTCCAAGCTGTGGCTACTCTAAGCGATGACAATTTTACTGGAAGTCAAGACATTGAGAGGATATATTGAAGGCAGACTTAGGAGTTACAAATCCTTTGCTACTCGTGATTAGAAAAACAAAACCCTTGCAACACGGATTGTGAAAACGGACTGCTCCGAGGCACCATTGTTCTTATTAAAAATTTCGAGCCTTTGATTCATTAAAAGGTTAAATCACATCTCACATTGTCTAGCATTGGCACTCGCAAGGAGTGGTTTGTGCTGCATTTAGTCGCTACTCACAAGTCGTGACACTACTGATACCAAAAGAGGAAAGTGGGCAGAGGAGAAATAATTCTTCAAGTGTTCCTTTATGGTGCGCCAATGTTGGGATCCCGAAGAATATCCAAATTTCAGAGCGTGCCCTTTTCGCACGCTTCCCCACACTAGAGCCCATCTCCTCTTCTCAAACCCCATCTGCATGAGCAACAATCACAGTCATACATTTTAATGGTGACTATGAATAAATATATCAATTTCTCCTAATGAGTTACTACTTCACGGGCCAATATCCGGGAAATAAATAGTGCATCTTCTCCAACAACTCCTTCTTTACGCCGTGAGTGCTGGTGCTGACTGAGTATTTCATGGAGCCGGCCAAGTCAGAGCCGAGGCCCAGCTTTCCTTCAGAAATTTCCTTAGAGACCACCTCCACCAACTTGGCAGCAACCTTGCATGCGTTGGCAGAATTGGCTTTCAAATTACCTACCACAGTTTCCACAGTAACAGGCTCCTCCGACTCATTCCACGAATCGTAATCTGTAGACATACAGATCATCTGGTAAGAAATCTCGGCCTCACGAGCCAACTTGGCTTCTGGCAATACCGACATATTGATCACTGAACCGCCCCAACTTCTGTAGAGCTTGGACTCGGCACGTGTACTAAACTGTGGGCCTTCCATACAAATAATGGTCAAATCCTCACCGTTATTAGTGAACTCCCTTGTGTGCAAAGTTGGCAGCTTATTATGATCTGCACCTTCCAAAAATCCCGACGAAGGAATGGTTTCGGCAATAAGTTTATTGAGCTTCAAGTCAAATGGCTCGCCGAAAGTGGCATGTGCCACGAAGCCCTGTTCAAAGAAAGTGGAAGGCCGAATTCCTTTAGTCCGGTCAATTATTTGCGTAGGAAGCACGAAATCTCTTGGCTTGATTTCAGGCTGTAACGATCCCACTGCAGAAAATGAAATGATGGCCTTGACGCCGAGTTTCTTCAACGCAGCGATGTTGGCTCGCAGAGGAACATCTGACGGCAAAAGGTCATGGTGAACACCATGTCTGGCCAAAAAAGCAATGGCGTGACCAGATTCTGTTTCAGAGACGGTGATTGCGCTGGAAGGGAATCCCCAGGGTGTGGACACGGTAAGCTTTGCCACAGGATGAAGACTGGGCAAGTCATAAAGACCCGTGCCGCCAATTACCGCAAGCAAAATAGGCTTATCGTACGAATGGGGTAAGTCGCGAGAGGCGGATGTTTCTCTATGCAAAGACATTTTGGGGATGAGTTTAAAGCGGGTGCTGTGGAGTGTGGTGAACAAGCGTTTATACAGTGCACTCGACATGGCTTGGAAATTGCGTTCCTGCAGACGCCGTGTGCAAGCACGTGCTGATCCACACTTCAAATCGAGTAATTAAAATATTGAAAAAGATCTGTACATTTGGATAGATGTATGCAGGAGAGGCCACTTTGAAATAATCTGTTTCACTTTTTGTAATATTCTCCAGAATCCAACAGCTTTTGATGAGTCACTTCCATCCGATCTATTTGGGTTTGTATGTAGGTCTAGCCACTGCCTCATCTGGGCAATGCGATTGAGATTGGACATGGGGCTCTATTTTCACATATAACAATAAATTGAAAAAAACTTGAATTATAGAGTATGAGCTAAAAAACATTTTTGATCTTTATGTTTCTAATACGTTATGATCTGAATTTTTGAAATATTTTACTGATTCATTTTTTTGAATTCTCTAACGTAAAGTATTTGATTTTTAGAAAGACTGCGCTCGCTCATTTCTCCATTTTAACTCCCAGTTCCAATAAATTGCAAACTAAAAAATTTGAAATTATCCACAAAACCACTGAACCTAAAATCACTTTTCAATGATAAAATTTTCATATCTCCCGCTCGGTGTTGACTCGGAATCTTAAAGGCCCCGGTGTCACATCCTAAGATCACGTGATTCGCATATCCCGGAAAAAGAAAACCGTGCTTTCTCCCGCCCTACTTGCCACTACAACTTTTCCCATGCTTTCAGCACTCCGTATTTCTCAGACTGGCGGCCACGCTAAGTTTGGCCCCTTACTAGCGGTGTCACGTGCCACCGTCAGATATCTGTCCAAAAAACCCGAACATCCCATGGATTCTAAACCAGAAGATCCCAAGGAGGAGAGCATATCACGCCTTGAGGGGGTGAAGCCTGCACCTGCCCAAGGCACCTCCAAATACATGTCTTTTGATCAGCTTCCCAAGCCTTCAAAAGAACTGCAACACGTGTCCATGGAGCACTTCAATGCGTTGATGAGGATGGAGAAGTTCGAGCCGGCGCCTCTTGAGATCAAAGATGCAGGCGAATTCAAACATGACTTTAAACTATCCGCCGAAAACATCATCCCCAAAAGCCAAAGATCCCTTGATACACTCAAGGTCAGCGATTACACACCCAACCTTGCTGTGCTTGGAATTTACCAGGACACTGATACTTTAGCCAGTGGGTTGGAGGACCATCCTCTCAAGGAGTCACTTACGGGAATGTGCGTACTCAATCCCTTGCTCCACGAAATAAAGAATAAGTCACTTCATAAGGTCTTCCCTGTGAAAGACTCTTTTGAGTCACCTCCTTTCGGAGATAAGTTCAGCTTCGACTCTTTCAAAGACTGGGAAGCATCTAAGAATGCCAAAATTAAGGAGGCAGAATTGAAGAAGTTGGCGGAGGAGAAAGAGTTTCAAAAGTTCAGTAAAAGCTTGAAAAAGTCCAAGTCTTTCGTCAGGAAAACACCAGTGGCCTCAAAGCCCAAGGCGACTCAAGCTTCGTCAGGGAAACCTAACACGATCGAGACCAGCGGAAGAAAGAAGCTTGATCGCTCATTGGTTAAACAATATCGCCGCTACAAGAAGGAGCAGCATCAAAAAGGGGATACGAACAACAAGGAAAATAAATAATGTTACAATACAGGATAGATGAGTCTAGTGTTTCTATGTTGGCCCAGGAGTTCATGAGGCTACTCGATGATTTTCATCTCAACTTCTCCGTAGCCGTACTTATGCTTGTTTTCCTCATACAAGCGCTTCAACTCGTCAACATATAGTCCATGGTAGTGATCGAGCAAATCTTGGGGAATCTGCTTCTTGATTGTTGCTGCCTGCAGCTTTTTGGCTAAATTCAACAAGTTGGTGAGCGAAGACAGCCGTCTTTCCCGCTTGACAGGTATGTCTGCTGCGTCCACCAAAAGATTTGCAGGCACATGGATCGGTGTCCCGGTCACGATATTGATGGGCGTTCTGTAAGGCAAAAATCCAAAATCATAAATGAAAACGCCTCGTGCACTGAAAAAGGGTAAAGTGAAGTGGAAGTTTTTTTTCATCCATTGCTGGAATGAGTGTCCCCAAGAACCAGGTGGCGGCGTAGTGAGATTGTAGATATCCGCTTCACCAAAGGCAAAAACAGGAACCAAAGAAACGTTCCCGAGCTCTATAGCAAGCTTGACAAACCCCTTGCGTTTCTTGAGAACCAAGCGGATTTGTTTCTTGGTTGGAGTGGTTTCAGAACTGGTTTTTGGTGTACCTTTGTCATAACCTATTCCAACACGATGATCACTACCCACAACATCATTTAAAAGAGACTCCTGAGCGCCGCCCACCACAATACATACGGAATTATCACCATTGGAAATCAAGGACTTGATGTTCTTGGCACTGGCGCTGGTCAAGCCCAAACTCAAGAGGTAATCTCTAAAAAATGGAAGCGAGAATTGTTCGCTTAATGTGAGCGGAAAAATGAACCCAAGGCCAGGGAATAGGCGTTTATCTTTGGGCGGCTTGTAGAAAAGTCTACTCAAAAATTTTGATGGGCATTCGAAAGGCTCATTGCGCAAGATATTGGTGCCAAAAAGCCCCATAACTCCCATGGATATCACACCATGTGGATGGTAGCCAAATATGTAACGAGGACCCAGAGCCACGGTTTTATATTTAACGGGCTTCTTATCATCCTCACTATCGCTGACATGTGCAGGATTCACATCGTTGAGACGTTTTCGGAGACCAAAGAACTTGAAGAGGGTATCAATGCGAGTACGAGCCGATTCAGAAACCAAATCCTCTTCGTCGTCAGGTGTAGGGCAGTCCTCATAACGTTGCATGGTGAAAGTGGGCTGCAAGTGGCAGGTTTTATGGACGCGGATGGGAAAGTAATTCACAAACCACTCCCAAACAATGAGGTTTCTCATCCAGTCCTTTATGCGGTAAGTAGATTTTCCGTTAGTAGGAGTATGCAAATCAAAGCCGTAGAACCAAACAAAGTACGGGATGATGACTGTGACCCAGGCCACAGATCCGAGGTAAAGGAGGAAGAGAAATAAGCAAAGGAAGAAGGGTATGGATACTGTATGCCACGCCACACTCAAAGTCTGTAAGCGGCGGTCGAGGGTAGTATCTAAAGGTGCCACGTTGAGCAAGCTAGATTTTCTTCTTATCGACTTTGGTTTTCCCTTCCATGCTTCGTCGGGAGCTTCTGATGATTGTGATGATGAAATTGACGACGTTGAACTGGCAAAATTATAGGAAATCTCATCTGTTTTGCGATTGAGGAGCCCAGGCCGTCTTAATTTGGCGGGCAATGTTTCATGCTGAATATGGAAGCCGGAAGACATGTTTCTATTTAGGGAGCCAATCTCCAAAGACTGGGAAGGTAATGCTAAAGGATTAAAGGATAATAAACAATCAACTAATGAAACAAATAAAGATGACAAGTGTTTTCTCCCAGCAGGAGAAGCGGGGTGGAAGAAAAAGGTAAGTTCACAACTTTTTCCCGCAACTAGTCAGGAGCCCCAGGAACATGAATCTGCTGAATCGAGTAATATGCTGCACATTGCTGTTCCTGCAGGCGCGCCCAGATCTTAGTCCTGGTTGCATCGACCCCGCGTCTTTAAAAAAGGAATTATGAGAGTGAAAATGTCCAGGATTCAAATAGGCTTTGAAATTTACTTATTGGCGGCTAATACGGAGAAATTTTTATTCATTAATCCAAGGTGGGAACCACTTGGTCTCGATCTCATATAGTCGGGAGGAATCGCTTGGCCAATAAACCATAATCCTGCTGGTATTTCCGCTAGTATTTCCGCTGGTAAATTGCGAGCTGGGATGTGGGGAGTTTTACCTGCAGGTACAGTCTGTCAATGTCCGTCCACGCCTGTTATGTTGAATGAAGCTTCCGGAGATGAAAAGTTGTTCCTGCAGACAGGACACTACATCGCGCTCCACCAGCTTGACTATATACATCATCTTAACTACACACCAAATCTGTACCAGCTACTGCAGAGTCTTCAATACCAAGACCAACTCTTCAATCTAAGAGCAGCATGTATAAAGATAATGTGCTAGATCCTAATTCGCAAAAAACCCACTACTCGCTCCTGTTTCCCGACCGCAAACAGGTGAAAAGACATAAACCGTCTCAGTCGCCACAAAACCACATACTCAAGACTCTATCGCAGGAAACTCGGCAGAATGTGGACCACCGTTACCAACTATTCGAAACGGTATGGGGCCACCAGAAAAACGCTACGGAGCACATATTGAACTCAGCCAACAAACAACTTTTTGCAGATCTACTACGATTCATCAAAGCCCCTGTTTCAGAAAAGCTCGACACGGCATTTCTTGGTTTGGGCTCTAACACTGCCAATAATCTCCGCATTCTCGATGAATTCACGGGGTTTGTTTCCGAGGATGCTAGCGCACCCTACATCCGAATCGTGAGGCTCAATTCCAAAGTCTGTATTAATATCAAAAACACTATTAAGGAGGTGGTCAAACAAGTTGTTGAGGAGCAAGCTCCAGCTTTCGTGACGCGGAAAGATGAGTTTGAAGCGTTTGGCCATGAATCGGACGATGAAACTGCTCAACCTAATGAAAATGACAGCGACTATGAGGATGCCTTGGAAGCTGAAGAAGATCAACAGCCAGGAGAAGTTGATGGAGGTAGAATTGCCTACGATTTTGAGATTGTTCAGGAATGGGTGGAGTCGTTTGACAAACGCGCCAAAGAAAGCGGGAAACTACGCATAGTGATCATTTTGGACGATAGCGATGGTTTTAGCAACGAAACGCTCAACCAAATTATTCAACTTTTTACAGTATACCGGCTCAAATGCCCGGTAAAAATGGTCATGGGGTTGAGCACGCGCAATGTCAGTGATTGGATTTGCTCCAACATCACCAGCAAGCTCCGGACGTTAATTCACGGAGTTAAACTTGAGGCCAAGGAAAATAAAAATATTGGGTTCCAGGTGATTGATGCTATTCTTTTGCAAAACGAGATCACCAGCCAGAATCCTCTTTTACTCGATGCGCAGCTCTCTCTGATCATCTTGAGCAGATTTGAAAACTCCAACAATTCCATTGACAGTTTAATTTCAGAATTGAAATTGGCCTACATGATCTACTTCTATCAGCTGCCTCTTGCGTCACTTCTCGATCCGAATTTTCAGCCGCAGCCATTCCATTACGAGGGCTTGAGAATGCTTCCCTCATTCAAGACTCATATCGAGTCTTTGGTACATGAGTTTGAACTGACAGACAAATCCGATAGTGTTGATAGCACTGAAGAGATAAAGGATTCTGAATTGATCAAACAGGAGATCATGGGCTTGCTCAAGAATGACCTTAAGGTATACGAGCTTTTCAGCAAAGCAAGAGCTCGTTTTGACAAGTACCAAAATTCGGTGATGAACGCCGTCAATGTGGTGCACTGGCTTTGCAAAGGAAGCAAGGAAAAATTCCAGATTTATAAGCTTGTGACCAACAATCAATTGGTAAACTCTGCGGTTCTAAGTGATTTGCTCAAAGAAGTCAAGCTGTTCAATGCTGAGGATATAGCCCAGTTCAGAGAGTTTGCCTTATGTGACACCATCAAGAAGCAGATTAAAAATCAAGTTGACGAGGATGTAATCGAATTTGTGAAGAGAGTCCAGAGCAATAGCGGCGATCTCGTTGAGATCATCACCCACTATCTCCACTCCAACCGAAACGTCAACATGAAAATCAGCGATAATCTTTTTAATGAGGTGCTTACAATTAACGGAGGAATCAGTGAGTTGGACGAGTTGAAGCCTAAAGTGTCCATAGAGGAGAATTGTGAAAATCTCATGATCAACTTGATCAGGCCCAACACCAGAGAAATTCTCGAATCAGGCATGGATGAACCACAGAAATATTTACGCAATCCTGTCCTTTTAAGCAGAATCGAATGTCCCACGAATGAGTTTCAGAGCTCTCGTCTCGCAGGCCCCTCTCTATGCAAGCTCTACCAAATCTATAAGGATGCTCCGGTGAACATCAACCTTTGGGATTTTTTCACTGCGTTTCAGCAATCTTTATCCAAACGGGAAATTACTAAAGAAATCCTGCAATGGGAGTCAGAAGATTTGAAGCAGAAAGTTTTGGACATTGATGGTGAGATTTCAGAAGAGCGCTGGAATCGCATGGCCTACGCGTGGTTTATCCAAGGGTGCTACGAATTGACATCCATGGGTTTTTTAAAAGAAAAAACTAAAGGCGATTATGTGGAGAAATTGGTGTGGAAGTGTCTCTAGTGTGGGGTTGGTGACCTTCTTCGCGATAATGAGAGTTATTGATATGGAGATCATTAGTATGGGATATTTTTTATGGTATAATAATGGGATCGTGATCTGTAGAAGTATAAGTCATGAAAATTTTATTAATTATTAGGTTATTAGTATTTTGTGTCATGAGCGTTGAAAATATTTATAGCATCAATTTCGATAGCAATTAATATCGTCAGCATTGATTATAATAGCAATTGGCGCCGCGGTATATAGCCGCATCTTCCAGAATCCTCTGTCATCGTATTCTTTCCCTTACATTCGGGAGTTCGTTTTCAAGATCGTTATACATCTCCATCTCCGGTAACTTCACTCAGAAGATATGCTGCAGCGGTCTGGCGGTAACTGCTCCCAAGCAGAGAATCTTGGGCCTCTGTGCTGCCCACCAACGTCTTATATACATTCTCGACACGGATTTTCACAGTTTCTTTATCCACATAGTTGTGGCCCGCAAAAGCAGTTACACAAAGCAAAAATATAAGCACGGTGGCAATTCCAATCATGATATTGCGCTGTGAGCGCATGAACCTGTTGGCTAGGGCCTGGGGTTGCGCCATTTGAACTGATTGGGTTGCACTGATTTAAAGGATTAGATTTCTCAAAAACCAAAAGTGCCAAATTGGTATAAAATGCTATATTTCTGAAACAAAAGCTTTTAATAAGGAAACTCTATATTTAGAGCAATATCGTTGGAAAAGAAGTTGTGGTTAATATTTGCGGGGAAGCATGCCGCGTGCGAGTATAGGCTAGGGGCGCAAACGTCCTGCAGGCAATGGAGGTTAACCATTCGTTTCGGCTTTAACATCAAAAGTTCCGAGATCATGAGCTCATACTTCAGTGACCACCCTAACCACCCCGCCAATCTTATCTGCGAACTATGCAGGCTTTTTTATGATAACAATTGGGTCACAGGAACCGGTGGTGGCGTTTCCATCCGTGATGTGGATGGGCCAAATCCAAACATTGTCTACATTGCCCCTTCAGGTATCCAGAAAGAGCGGTTAAACCCGAAGGAGATGTTTGTGGCCGAACTTCCCGGAAAAATTATAAGAACGCCAAATGAGGCAAATCAAAGTGGACCATTATCAAAAGATTTAGCAGCATCTTTCAAGTATAAGCCACTGGCTTGCACACCTCTTTTCTTGAGCTGTTACAACATGCGGGATGCCGGTGCATGCATCCACACACACTCACAAAATGCGGTGATGGCCACGTTGATTTGGGAAGATAAGGTGGAGTTTTCCATGAGTCATATAGAGCAGATTAAGGCTCTTCCTAAACTTGAGCTTGACCTGGCCACGGGCAAGGTCACTAAGGTGGGAAGTATGGAATATTTTGATACTATGGTCTTGCCAATCATTGAGAACACCCCACATGAAGAGGATTTGACCGATTCTCTCCAGGAAGCTATTCAGAAGTATCCAGGTGCTACAGCTGTTTTGGTGCGGCGCCATGGAATATATGTGTGGGGAGAGAATGTGTGGAAGGCCAAGGTCTATAACGAGGCCATTGATTACTTACTTGAACTAGCCATCAAAATGCACCAGAATGGGCTTGATTTGGTGAAGAATTGATAATATGGTAGAAGTATATTAGTGATCGGGATGATAGTACCGGAATTATAGAACAGAATGACAGTAACGGAGTGATGGTGGTTGATAAGATGATGATTGAAGTAATGGTGGCCGATTAGCTTCATCTGCTACCGTACTTTACAATCCCTTTTCAGTTTCTTTATTATGCTGAGTAGATGCAATTATATGGGCCCTGGCGGGGATTCGGTCATAGCGGGTTCTTGGTATCCTTTAGGTCGGCTCCTTTAATAGCCATCCAATCAACATCGGCCATTTCATCCACCTCTCCCACACATACAACAGAGCCTCCTCGAAGCAAGTAAACACCCAACAGTAACATTTGGTTTTCCTCGTCTGGGTAGATGATGCGTTCGATGGTCTCGGAGAGAATGATATTTGTGGAGAAGTCAAAACTGCTCAAGGTGCCCTCGAAAAGACGGGCATCACACGTGACAACACGTACTTTCTCTAATGTTAGTAGGAGCTATTTGTGGTAATGTTGACATACTTCCCAAGTACTCTTTTAAGGCGGACATGGTGGTGTAGATTGTATGAACGCGGGGTGCACGGATCTGGTAAACGGATGGTGCACGGGCCTAGAGAAGAAACCTGGTGTACGGGTTTGGAACCAGCAGTTTGCTATAAGTTGCATTTCTCTGTAGGGGAGCCAGGAGCGAGAAAAAGTGCGGCGTACGCTGTGGCATGTGACGCAGTGTCACGTGACCTAGTCACGTGGGTGGTGCGATGCGCCGTTCCATGCTTTTCGAAGTCGGCGTCTGGTGCGGATGACTCAGAGAAAGGGCCCTTTTCCTGCAGACACCGTGCCGATGAGGCACATAGCAGCCAAGCCGCGTTCTCCAGGCATCACCTGCTTTATGCGACAAGACAAATGCGGACTGCTTGCAGCGATGTTCTATTCACTTAAATTCTTGACATCTGCAATTTAAAAATCTGCGATTCTCACATTTGCATTTTATTCCCATTAAATAATCCACGACCAGCGTCTCCATGATTTCTGCCAAAGAGTCGGAGTCCAGCACTCACGCTTATGAGCAATCGCAGCATAGCCACAATCAGCACAATCCAACCGCTTGGCAGAGCTTTAAAAACTCGTTCAAGCCCGCCGAGCAGGTGGTATTGAATTTAGATGATCTTGATATAGTTGAAAAAGCAAATCTTAGGGCAGCTAACTCGCAGCTTTCCAAGAAGTTGAAAAACAGACATCTACAAATGATCGCCATAGGAGGATCAATCGGAACAGGACTTTTTGTCGGGTCCGGATCGGCTTTGGCCACAGGCGGGCCTGCCGGAATTGTCATTGCTTGGGCCTTGACTGCCTCTTTTGTTTTCACCACAATGCAAGGTTTGGGAGAACTTAGTACCACATACCCTATCAGTGGAGGGTTTAATATCTACGCCACGCGGTTCCTTGAGCCTGCATTTGGGTTTGCCATTGGCTGGAATTACTTTATGCAGTTTTTTGTGCTTCTTCCTCTTGAGCTAGTTGCTGCATCCATATCTATAAAGTATTGGAATACTACGCTTAACCCTGACATTTTTGTTGGGGTATTCTGGGTAGTGGTTTTCCTCATTACCATGATGGGCGTAAAATGGTATGGTGAAGCGGAGTTTGTTTTTTGCTCAATTAAAGTTATCACCGTTATTGGATTCACCATTTTGGGCGTGGTGCTTATTTGTGGTGGTGGTCCCACCGGCGAGTTTATTGGTGGAAGGTACTGGCGCGAGCCGGGGCCATTTGCTAATGGCTTTAAAGGCGTAGCGTCTGTCTTTATTACTGCGGCTTTTTCATTTGGCGGAACTGAAATGATTGGGTTAGGTGCTGCTGAGTCGGAAAACCCGGCTAAGGCACTTCCTAAGGCCATTAAGCAGGTTTTTGTTCGCATCACTATATTTTACTTGGGAACAATTATTGTGATTTCATGTCTTGTTCCTTTTAATGATAAGCGCTTGCTTAATGCTGAATCTTCTGTGGACGCTACTGCGTCACCTTTTGTGCTTGCAATTGTTAATGGTGGCGTTAAGGGTTTACCTAGTGTGGTCAATGTGGTGATTCTTATTGCTGTCTTATCTGTGGGGAATGCGTCAGTCTATGCATGTTCTCGCTCGCTTAATTCGCTTGCAGAACAAGGTATGGCACCCAAATGGACCGGTTATGTTGATAGATCGGGTCGTCCGCTTTTTGCTATCATAATTACCAATGCCTTTGGCTTGTTTGCATTTATTGCTGCCTCAGATAAGCAGAAAGACGCCTTTAATTGGCTTCTTGCGCTTTCGGGACTCTCTTCAATTTTTACTTGGATGTCCATCAACTTTGCCCATATCCGTTTCCGTATGGCTATGAAAGCACAGGGCCGCTCCTTGGACGATTTGATTTTCCGGGCTAGCCTGGGTGTCATTGGCCTGTGGTACGGATTTGTATTGAACTTCTTGGTTCTTGTTGCTACGTTCTGGCTTGCCTTATTTCCCATTGGTGCCAAGCCTTCAGCATCGGCTTTCTTTCAGAGCTACTTGGGGCTTCCTACCGTGCTTATATGCTGGGTTGGCTATAAACTCCACTCAAGAAACTGGCGCTTGTTAATTCCAGTTGATGAGATTGACCTTGACTCTGGCAGACTTGTACCTGATATGGATTTGATTCACCAGTTGAATGCTGAGGAGGAGGCCAATCTTGCTAGCAAGCCCTGGTGGAAACGTGCTTTGGCTGTGGTATTTTAATGGCCCCTCGCATACTCATATATAGTGCATAGACTCGACTCATATTGATAGACAATTATGGAATTCTTTTACTTGTAGAATCTACAATATTGTTGAATTTCTCTAGTAATTTATTAAACTAATTCGATGCTTCTAACACAAGGTGTTCCAAAGTCTATAGTAGAAAGGCTTGCTGGCCATAATGGCCTTTTGCTCGGCAAGCTCTTGCTTCAAGAGATCCAAATCCAACTCTCTTCTACCAGTGTCGAGGTCGATGTCTTTGGCTCTAATGTAGAACTTCCAGTTTTTCTTCCAGATCTTGTGGCCAACGTAGAAGGCAATAATCACAGGAACTGACAAGTAAGCTTCAAAAAAGTCAGAAGCATTGGGCAGACCTCCAATTGGCCACAAAGCAACCCAAAATTGTGCAACAACGACCAAGATGTTCAAAATCACACCGTACCAAGATCCAATAAGACCAGCTTGAGACTTGAATGCAAGCTCAGTGGTGTCTCTGCCTTGCACACTAAGAGCACGTCTGAATCTGATGTGACAGAAACAAATGGAACCCCAGGTGAAGACGGACGACAATCCAGACAAAGCCAACAACCAATTAAAGACATCCTCTTGCTTATTGGAAGCGGAAATGAAACAAAGTAATCCGAAAAGCGACTGCAAGATGATACCGAATAAAGGTCTTCCCCTCTTGTCGATGTAATTGAAGATTTTGGGGGCCTGACCAGAAGCTGCCAAAGCAGCCATAGTTCTGGAAGATCCGAAAACAGACGAGTTACCCACAGATAACACAGCAATCATAATGACCACATTCATAACAGAGGGCAAGCCGCTAATTCCAGCGTTGTTGATGGCAATGACAAAAGGAGAGTACTGAGCAGTACCTCCACCCAATCTGTCATCATCGTAAGGCACAAGCAAACCAACCAAGATTAATGAGACAATGTAAAATAAGGTAATTCTCCAGAAAACTTGTTTGATGGCCTTGGGCATAGATTGTCTTGGGTTGGCCGATTCGGCAGCAGCCAAACCCACCAATTCAGTACCAGCAAAAGCAAAAGCAGCAGTCACAAACACGGAACAAAGACCTTTGAAGCCGTGGTTGAAAGGGCCGGGGTTTTGGTAATATCTCCCTCCGATGTAACCACCCTTTGGACCACCACCACAAACCAAAATAATACCCAAGATGATAAAACCAATAACGGCAATCACTTTAATCGACGAGAAGACAAACTCAGCCTCACCATAGCCCTTGACACCAAAGAAGTTAATGATAATAATCAAAACATAAAATATAACACAATAGGCGGCGGGATTCGTTTTGGAGTCCCAATACTGCACTGTAATGGCGGCAGCCACCAATTCCAAAGGTAAAACAACCAACCACTGCATTGCATAATTCCAAGCCATGGCAAAACCCCAAGAAGGATCAATAAATCTGGTATTGTAGGTAACAAAAGCTCCGGAAACGGGGAAGGTAATGGCCAACTCACCAAGAGCATGCACGGTAGAAAAGATCATGGCTCCGATCAAGGAGTATGCAATTAACACAGAAGCCGGGCCTCCGTTCATCAACACTTTACCGGAACCAATGAATAAACCTGTACCAATGGAACCTCCAATGGCAATCATTTGCAAGTGTCTTCCTTTTAATGATCTAGATAAGGGTGAATTGGCAGTAACAATTGCAGCCCTTTCCACTTCCGACAAGTTTGGGTCTAAACCCAAGTCCTCGGTGTCAAATCTTCTAAAACCGTCCTTAAAGGACTCCCATCTGCCCATAGATGGCTTTGCATCTTGAGCGTCAAAAGCGTCAATGTAGACTCCACCGTTTTTCTCGGTGGAGGCCTGCTCCCTCGAGGTCACGTAGTTTAATTCCTTTTCAGGCATTTTGGAGTTGAGAAACAAAAAAAAATTGAAAGCGGGGATCTGGGTATTTAAGTACTTCCTTTCGTGCCCAGCAAAGAGAGTCGGGGCAGATAAGTGTGCAGCATCCTGCACCTGCGCCAGATAAGCACGAGGTTTGTTATCTTGTGCGACCTGATGTAAATCGCCGTGCACCTCCACACCGTATGCACTCCATGAGGTCAGGATGTTTCTTGGTTAGCGCCCGGATGCCGGAATGTGCCTTTTGGGTTTAAATTCTCAGAATAGGTTTGGACGCCCTTAAACGTTTTTCTTTTAAGATATAAGTCATGGTGTCCTGCTATAAAACGGGAAGACTGTGGATCACGTGCGCGACGTTAAGCTTATCGTTAAGTGTGCATACAAAGCATAGAGGCCTCAGTAGGACGGCTGGAAGTTTCGAAAAGAAATATTCTATGCGAGATTGAGCGATTCAAAATGCGGCGTTATGTTATCTGCCAAGCTCAGAGGCGAATGCAGGACCTCAGATTCCAAGCCACACTTAGTACGCTACTGCAGGACTATAATTATTAAATTTACGATAATCTAGAAATTACAAGATTTGAAATTTACAATATTAGAAATCTAAAAAAATTCGGAATTTACAGTACTTTGAAATTCACAACATTTCGTAATTTAAAGTACTTTTAACTTTACAACATTTCGGGATTTCAGTTATAAGAAACTAGAATTCTTATATACAGAGTATAGACCAAGAGATCGAGTAATTGTAAAGATCAAATAAAAAAAATGCTAATAGTATTAGGCGTTCAATTTAAGCATAGTCAAAGATCAGATCAAAAACTGACTTAGAAGGTGTTAACATCTGTGCTTATCATAAGAAGATTCGTGATTCGAAATGCCGTATGCTGTACAAGCGAGCATTAAATGGGCACATCTTAATATGCGTTAGAAAGATGGGCGTCTCGAAACAAGATAAGCATGCAGCGCACCTGCATCTCTTCCATATGCCACTTTGAGCCGCACAAAGTTCATTGGCCTGTCATAATTGAAATATTGCATCAATTTGCATTTACGAGGAGTTGCGTCTGTCAAACCTTAAATACACTACTGATCATTGATTTTTAAGTTTCATTTATTTCAGTGTTAATCCGGTGGTCCAATATGCAGTGGTCTATATTCACATCTACTGATCAGGACAACTATAACGCTTCGCTTGTGCTATTCGCTTGTGCTATTTACGAATGTATCGCTTTGTCTAAAAGTATCGCTTATTATTGATCTCTGGTTTAATGATTATCGCTGAATCATTAGAGCTAGCGTCGCCAGTACACTCGATTGGATTGGAATATTCTATCAACCCTGCTGATATTAACAAACTATAAAACACATTCGCTGTTATATTATAGTAATAGTAGCTAGTGGCGTTCCGACTTGGTTATATTAGCTGATGGTTTCAGTTCATAGTTACTGGAATGGGCAGTACTGGATTTGAATAACTAAAGATGCAAGTAACCAATGAGTTTAATAATGACAGTGTAGTGCCCAAGTTTCCACTAGTTGATCTCAAAAGAATATGATTTGGAAAATCAAATTATATGGCCACTTACTACTATTCATAAAGTGCTTACATGCACTCATATCCCACTCTGGAATATGTAATCGACTCGACTTCCGAGATAGTGGTTCGAAAATTTAGGTTACGCTACAAACTCGCTTTCAATTCATGTTTTCAGAAACATTTACAATACTATATGATGCAATATATGGGTCCACTTACTTCTTTTCTTTCTTTTCCTTCTTTTCCTTCTTTTCCTTCTTTTCCTTCTTTTCCTTTTTCTCCTTTTTCTCCTTTTTCTCCTTCTTTTCTTTCTTTTCCTTCTTTTCCTTCTTCTCTTTCTTTTCCTTCTTCAGTTTCTTGGAGTCCTCCTCGTCATCATCTCTCTTCCTTTTCTTAGAAACCTTCTCCTCATCAGACTCATCGTCAGAGTCCTCCTCAGGAGCAGCGAGGGAAGGTGTAGCATCAGCGTCGGCGTTGTAAGCTCTGGCCTCAGTAATCTCTATTTTCTTGGCTTCTCTGACAACTTTAGAGGTGGTTCTCAAGTCTCTGCCTTCCAAAGCACTCAATCTAGATTCAACCTTGGCTCTAACTTCCATACCAAAATCACCAGAGTCGTCTCTCTCTTCAGCCAAGGAGTCGTATCTCAATGCAACTGCAGCCTTGGCAGCAAGAACTCTGGCAATCTTACCTTTGTTCTTTCCGGTGGCTTGGCCAACCAAAGAGGCATGGTATAACAATCCGTACTTGGGTGTGTCGTGCTTGGTCTTCAAAGCTCTAAACAATGCCTTCTCGGCACCCAAAATTTGAATGGTGGAGGCAGGTGCTTTGGCCAACGAGGTCAAGGATCCTGCATGGGCAATCAATCTAGCACCAACCAACTCTCCAACCAAAGATGTCAAGTTTGGAGCAATGGCCTTCATACGCGAGCTCAAGTAGTTGGACAATTGCTCTCTGTAGGCAGCAAAGTCAACAATTTGCTCGGCCAAAGCCTTAATGTTGTCCAAATCATTCTCGGTGATCTCGGTACCCATAGAAACCTCGGCAGCGTTCTTAACTTGCTCTTCCATCTCCTCAGGCAAAATTTCCGACAAGTCAGTGTCAGCAGCCTTGGATCTAACACCCATGGTCAAGATGATTCTGGCGTAAGCCACGGAGTCGACTATGAGCTTGGCCAACTCAGGAAAATGCCAGCCGTACCATTCTTTACATCTCATGGAGTATGTGTTAAGCTCTTTGTCCAAGTCATCCAACAAAGCAATGGCCTGCACAATCATGGTGTCCACCTTGTCTGCGCTAAACTTCAATTTATGTCTTCCAATGGAGTGGGCCAAACCAAGCGACATTTGCTTCAACACACTGTCATCCAAACCGGGTAAAAGCTCAGGCAAAAATTCACGGATGGCTCTGTGCAAATCCAAAGAGGCGGCGTCAGACACCACTGAGTAGTTCAAGCCCAACTTGTTGATGGCGTTACCCAACTTAGCCTCCGAAACAATTAAAGTAGCCTTTTTTTCGAGCTTGACGTCCTCCAAAAGCTTCTTCAAGTTCTCGGATACTTTGCCTTCGATCACGGAGTTGGCCTCTGCCAAAGCGCTGGCGGCTGACTGGAACTTTTCGAAACGATGGATCTTGAACTGCTCAGCGACCTTGTCGGCGGAGTTCAAGTCCTCGATCAAGGACGAAGACTTGTAGATTTTCTTGTCTGCAGCCTTCAAAAGGGCGTACCCTGCGGCGGTTTCTGTCAACACGTAAGCCATTATTAAGGAATGAAGACTTGCTTGGCTCTGCGAGAAATTTTTGGAACGATGAGGTGCGAAAAAATCAGAAAAGCGTGCATATAGCGCAGATGCACGGGTGTGACCATATGCAGGATATCACCAAAGTGGATTTATTTTTTGGTTGAAATTTGTAAGAGTGATTGTTAAGGTGAACAATAAAGGGATGAAACTAGTTCTATTCGTCGTGAATGGTTTGAGTGTACAGAGGTGATGCGCGTGGCGCTCGGATCTACATGGCTGCGCAACACAACTACACGTTCTTTTCAGGAGGCATGAAAGAATGGGAGATGAACGTGATGCTGCTCAGATTTCGCCCGTGAAGAAGAAAGTTAAGACCACAAAACTCCGCAAAACATATTTTTTTCAGCCACAAAACACTTTGGCATATAACCCTCGAGCTGCTACTCCTGCCGCCAGGAACAAGACTATAGGATCCACAAATGAAGCCTTACACAAGGAATCACGTGGCAATCAATCCATGGATCCAATCCCGGCAGAAAGTCTAACTATCAAAGAGACTGTACTTACGTCATCTCCAGGCATCGCTGAATCGCGTAAACCTATTGAGTCGGTAAAGATCTACGACCGGTCCATGGATCAGCAGAGCTCTGATGACTCCTTTGAAGGAGTGCGTTGGAAACCATCTAAGGGCTCACGTGTACCTATGAAGTCCATCTTGTCTTCACCACTCAAGCTTCTGGAAGTACAGCTTCGAGAGAAAGACGCGTCCACGGTGGCTAACGAGCTCACCGACTCCATGCTTTCTAAATATGGCGTTGGTTTGCCAGGATCTCAAACTCCTCGCTACTCCAGGACGATTTCTGATGGTGTTCAGCATCTCAGTTCTTCTTCACCAACATTAGTGAGGTCTAAATCCTTTGATCAGCGGGAAAAGACCACCGCCAGTTCTGGTGGAGGGTCATGCCTTGATTCCTGGATCAATAAGTTTGCACATGATACTCCGGCTCCAGAGCAAACTGAAAAACAAGAGAAGCATTCGTCCGTCATTTTGGATATGAAGAACGTAACTAAGAGTGTCCAACCTAAGATCTCGCATCCCTCGCTCGCACAAACCTCTAACAGTGACGACGAGCTCTCTTCAGATGAAGACTCGTTCCTAGCCAGCTTGCAATTGAACACACTACCGAGTATGAGAAGTACTAGTGAAATCACAGATATCAAGTGCGGTATTGCACCCAGTACTGCGTCTGCAACAAAACCTGAGACCTTCGATACAAGTGAAGTGGATCCATTTTCAGATGATCTAGATTTGGCTGCTTTAGGAGGCTCTACAACCAAATCATCTTCAACCGAGCCAGTGAGTAAAGCTGAAATCCCTATTGATGTGGAAGATTATGCTTTGAAATACGGCGCTAAGCTATCCTACACTAACCCTGATTTCAAGAGATATCAAATCAAAAGCATCATGCATACCACATTCAACGTCAAGAATTTCAAAAGAAAGCAACTTGTTCTTTCGGTGATTGACCAGGATGATATCAATACCAAGATACTCGTCAGAGGCGAAGCAGCAGAGCTAGACTTACGCATCGATGACATAGTTCACGTGAT
This sequence comes from Metschnikowia hibisci, assembly GCA_002374725.1. Classification (NCBI taxonomy): domain Eukaryota; kingdom Fungi; phylum Ascomycota; class Pichiomycetes; order Serinales; family Metschnikowiaceae; genus Metschnikowia; species Metschnikowia hibisci. The sequence continues at coordinate 327,150 of NLAP01000005.1, read as the reverse complement.
ACACACATCGCCTGACAATATACGCTTGGTTGATGACTCACACAATCTCCTCATTTGGAATCCAGATACACTCGTATCGTCCACGACGGTGGCAGACCAGCTATACTGCCCTCGAAAAACTGTCCTAGGCAGTCGGCATCAGCTGCGTGGCGAACACTCAATCCCTCTTATGGCGGGTACCATAGTGCACGAGTTATTTCAGCTGTGCTTCGTTTCTGGAATCTTTACCAATGAGTACCTTACCAAAGTCATGAACTTAGAAATCGAGCGACGTTTGCTAGATATTTACAGCATGGGCGATGTCTTAGACGAACTTCGAGAAAAACTTGTACAAGAGTTGCCAAATATCACCAAATGGTTTCAGACTTTTTACAAAAGAGCTCCCAAAGAAATTCCTACTAACATGCGCCAACAAAAAATCAGATTTTCCGTTGCTGAAACTCTTGACATTGAAGAGAGTGTATGGTCGCCTATGTTCGGGGTGAAAGGAATGGTGGATGTTACACTTAAAGCCAACTTAGAGGGAGAACTGTCCCATGGGCAATTTTTGCTTCCGATGGAAATCAAAACAGGAAACCCGTCGCTTTCCCATGAGGCGCAATCAGCGTTGTACTCGCTTCTTTTTAAGGATCGCTACAATGTGGATATCACATCGTTTCTTTTGGTCTACACCATGAGGCAAGAGTCGACTACGAAGCATGACATTTCCGTCTCCAATTTGAAGTCGCTCGTGAACTTACGGAATCGAATATCTCGATTTTTACAAGCGGGAAATCAAGAACTTCCAGATCTTCTCCGGGAGCTGAAATGTGACCGCTGTTTTGTCCAAGACACTTGCATGACAACTAACTATTTGTTGGAAAATGGTGATGAGGAGCATAGTGGTTTGCTTCCTGGAGCTTATGACAACATCATATCCCACCTCAAATCCAAAAGAGTTGAGTATTCGGATTTTCTCCGCTACTGGGACTCTCTATTGACCAGAGAAGAGGCGTTTGTGTCCCGATTTGGCTTGGATCTCTGGATTTTGTCTTCCAAGGTTCGTGAGGAAGAACAAGGAAAGGCTCTTTCAAAACTAGTCATCGCGAGTCAAAAAGACATTGAAAAGGTGGATGGTGAATTTGAATATGAATTTCGGCGAGGAGACACGAGAGAGCATCTTGCAATGAACCGGACTCAGATCACAAAATATGATAGAGTCCTTATCAGCGACGAATCAGGACACTTTGCACTTGCTCGAGGTGTGGTTCGTCATATTGATGCAGATTGCATTATCATTGGGTCTCGGCGTCGGATAATACCGACCGAATCGAAAACAGATCGTTTTCATAGAGCTGGGGTTTTGCACTCGCAGCCAAACTCGAAAGAGGCAATGCAACGCATCTCTTTTAGAATTGACAAAGACGAAATGTTTTACGGCATGGGATCTGCGAGGTGGAATATCTTGAATTTGTTCTTGCCTGAGGGCGATCACAGGCGAAGAGATTTGGTGGTAAACTCACGTCGACCCAGATTCTCTGATTCTTCACTTTTTAATATCAGTGGTGAGATCGATGATTTGAACCTGAACCAAGTGAGTGCGCTTAAGAAAGTGAGCCGTTGCAAAGACTATTCGTTGGTCTTGGGAATGCCTGGAACAGGAAAAACCACTGTCATTGTGCACATGATTAAGGCAATGGTTAAGTCTAAAAAATCAGTTCTCTTGGCATCCTACACCAACTCGGCGGTTGATAACATTCTCATCAAGCTCATTGAACATGACATTGACTTTATCAGAGTTGGCAACGCGGCCAGAGTTCATGATAAGGTTCAAGACTACATTCCAGGCTCATTCAAAAAAAGCATTTCGTCATATCAGGATTACCAAAACGTCTACGGGAAACCTTATGTGGTTGCATCGACCTGCCTAGGGATAAGTGATGTCTCCTTCAATCTCAGGGATCATTTTGATTACTGTATTGTTGACGAGGCTTCTCAAGTGTCCATGCCGGTGAGTTTGGGCCCGCTTGCTCTTTGTGATAGATTTGTGCTTGTTGGTGATCACTTCCAGCTTCCTCCATTGGTGAGTCATCCCAACCCAAATGTTAAGGCCGGTTTGTCACAATCTTTATTCCAAATGCTTGCCACGGCACACCCGGAAAGCGTGGTGCAGCTACAAAAACAGTATCGAATGTGTCAACAAATCATGCTTATTTCAAATGAGTTGGTGTACAAGGGCCGACTTGAATGTGGTTCTTCTAAAGTGGCCAACCAGACGCTTGCAATACCTCGGATTGAAATGTTGAACGACCGAATGTTGAGGCCTGGTGATCGTCACTGGCTAGGATATGCCATGGATGAGAGAAACCTGGTTGTGTTTTTTAATCACGATGCCATCCCAGGCCACGAAAGAGTGGTGGCGGAGAATATTACCAACCCGACGGAAGTGGAACTCATCCGTCAAACAGTGGAGGCTTTGTGTGTATGTGGGGTTGAACCCGCCCAAATCGGCGTGATGTCCATATATCGTGCACAGCTCAAGCTTTTGAGCAAAACGTTAAGCCATCTACCCGAAATAGAGATCCTCACTGCAGACCGATTCCAAGGGCGTGACAAAGATTGTATCATCATTTCTTTGGTGAGATCAAACAATGAAGGCTTATCGGGGCAGTTACTTAAAGACTGGAGAAGGGTGAACGTCGCTGTTACCCGTGCCAGATCGAAATTAATCGTTTTTGGCGGAGAAGATACGTTAAGCCAGGCAGATTCAATCAAGAACTTTGTTTCGCTAGCAAAGCGGGAGAATTGGATCTACGATTTACCACGGGAATGCTTGTATACCTACAATTTCGAGATAAAAAGCGCCTCTTCGCCTTCACGGACATCTCGCAAGTCCAAAATCAGCATGGAGACGATCCAAAAGCACAGCATTGTCAGCGACATTCTAGCTGAGCTGATCTAGTTTCCAAATTTCATGTATAAAGTTTCAATATCAGAAATTAGATAGCAAATGCAGCTTCAAGCTGGAACCTCCCATTGCCAACATTTACCCCGAAGCCCTCTAAATTACCATTCGGCTCTCTATTAGCATTTCCTCGCCTCAACCACGTGTAAAAGCTTTGAACACTAACGAAAGCAAAAAAACCAACAACAAAAAAAAGTACAACGTAGTCGAAAGTGTCAAGAGGCTGATCGCCTTCATAATCAGATCCCTCATAGTGCGCTTTGGCCCTCGAGTCAGAGGAATCTTCGGCGACTTCCTTATTTTTAGACTTGGCCAAATTCTTAAGAGTACTGAACCACCCACTCTCGTCATTGTTTTGCAGTTTTTCACTCCTGTTGAATAAAGTCTTCAACTTGAGCCTCAAAAGCGCAATTCCCACGGCGTATGTATTAGCTTTCTGTTCACCGTTGGAACGACGCGTCACAAGATCTTGGTAGTACTTGACACTGAGGTCATAGTATCGTTTGGCCATGTAATAATCCACCGTGTTATTGGCAGATCCTAGTCCATATTCGTACATGTAACCAATCTTATAGCAGCCGTGAGCAGAAGCAGCCAGCGCTGCTTTTCCATAGTAGGCAAAAGCTTTTGAATTGTCGACCAGCACATTGGCTGCAGGAACACCTTCAGAATACAAGTCACCAAGAAGTAACGTAGAGTCAACATGTCCTTGAGCCGAGGCCAGCTCCAAATACGTCAAGGCACTTTTGACCCGAGTGTAGGTAAAAGTTTTGGGATTTCGGGTAATGAGTGGCTGTCTCTGGAAAAGTAAATATGACGCCGAAAGTTGTGCGTTGACCAACCCTTGTTCTGCAGCCATCAGATAGCCTAATAAAGCATTTTTGTAATTTCCGTGGCTGAACTCTTCGAATGCGTAATTCAAGTGGGGCAACAAGATTTGCTCGGATCTGTCGACAAAACTCTTTAGAAATTGCACTGTTTCTGAGCATGTAAACGAGGAGCCAACCGATGCAGCTGCCCCACATTCTATTGCATCTGCCAAGTAAAAAACTGCTTCGTGGTGACCACTGAAAGCTGCGCTCTTCATGGCGCTAAATGTTCTTTCCGTGTACGATGTTTGAAAAGGGTCTTTTGGAGCGATCAAGTGCCTTGCATACAAGTAGAGCGCATGTACACTATCATTGCCAACGGCGGCAGTCAAATACTCTTTGAACTTTGGGCTCATTTGGTCACTTGACACGGGATCCAAACTGTGAAGAAGAGCCAAGTCAAGCTGGTTTTCCTTGTCGGGAAAAAGCCTTGAGGAGGATTGGAGCCAGTGGTAAGCTCTACTCAAATCACGTTGGGTACCTAAACCTTTAAGATACATTCTTCCCACGAGACCCTGGCATTTTCCGTACATGTACTCGTCAATTTTCGACATGGAATGACTGGTTTCAGCCTGTTCCTTAATCAAGTAGGCGCATGTGAGAGCCTTGAGGTATGCCTTGGTGTAATTTTGGGGGAAAAAGTAACCACCGTGATAGTTTTGAACGGCATCAAAGTAGTAGTCAACAACAGAGCTATCAGGGGCATCGATATAGTTGTCACGAATGGTTTCACGTACCGAAACAAACTCATCAATTTTCGATATCACCGAGGATTCAGACTCGCTTATTTTCTCACCATAAATGCCTCCATTAAAGTCAGCTAAATAAATATTGCGGTTGATCCTCTCAATATCCGGGTCTCTGTCAGACTCAGAAATGAGCTTCATGACCTGACGTGCTATGGTGGAGTAGTAGAACTGTGCCACATCGCAGTCCGCAGAGCACCCGATACCATTCAAGTACTTGTATGCAAGAGTCAATAGAGCATTTGTGTCACCGTTCTTGGCAGCAAACTCATAGTAGAGACTAGATTTCTGCAGATCCACCGGTGTTTCTCCGAACATGCCAGTAGAGTACATCATTCCTAACATGAAATAAGCGTGGGCATTCAGCTCATTTTGAACAGAAGCATGATAGTATTCGAGGGCTTTTGAGTAGTTGGTGGGCACCGAGAAATTGCCAAACATATAAATGTCACCAAGGGCAGCAGCCGCTGGTGAATAGCCCGCCTCAGCAGCCTCTCGTAGTTTAGGTAGTATATCCGAGTAAACTATGGAAGGAGTTTCGGGAGAGGCAGTGGTTTCCACGTAGTCTCCTTTTTCCGAGTCAAATTGAGGTATCTGGACGCCGCCATAGAGATTATGGTGGTCGTAGATTGGTTGATGGAAGGCGTACTTATCAGGAAGTGTGGCCACAAGTTTCATGGCCAGATCATAGAGATGTAGGGGATCTGCCAATATGGGAACAAGATATAGGGCCCATTGTGAAAACCTCATTGGAATCTGGTAAATCCAATTGTTCTTGGTGTAGTGTAGACAAGTGTCGTGTCGATAGTCTCACCAGTTTATTTGCAGGATAATGGCTCTGGCGCGAATATTTAAAAAGCAGGCTGGGGTAATAAGAATGCAAAATACTTGAGATAAATCTAGATAGAAGAGAAATTCACAAGCCAATTTAAATATGGAAAAAAAATATGTTTTTGACTTGTTCCAACAACTGTCACCATATTTTGTTAATAAGATCTAATTTGGAAATTATGGTCATAATCTTGAATTTATGGTGTATCTATTGGTGAGTACTCAGCACTTCATACAACTGTCTGTACATTTCAACTACGCGTTAAGTATCCAAAACACTAGCCAGAAATTCGTGATTTTACCAGCAAAACCGCTTAATTCCACCACTTCCATCCTGGAAATGTCCATACTTAAAATGCCGTTCCTCCTTTCCATCTACTTTCGTGTTTATTAGTGTCTCTTAAGTTTCAGTTGTAACACAAAATGCTCCTGGAATGTAAATGCCCCGTTTAAGAAATCAAACCTCCTTAAATCATCAATGCAATTTCTATAATGCTTATAAAATAATCAGGAAGAAAGAACAGTGTGGTGCACGGATGTTGCCCAGAGTTCATCCTGAGCGACCCCACTCACGCGGGTCCTTCGTATAACTGCGCGTTCGGCCTGTACTCGGTAAACTGGCAACACCACGTAGTCACTTTCTTCCTGACAACTTGCACCCAAATCAGTAGAATTGACTAGCGTTTATAATCTACAATCTCCGATTTGTGCACACCAACGGCCCGTTTATTCTAGTTCCTTTCCCCATCTTTCCATCCCAAAGCATTTACCCCCGTGTACTAGCAATCCACAATGAAGCTTTGGAAGTCAGGCATCCCTACACCACCGACACAGGAGGCAATTTTCAGATCGGCGCCAATGACTTTGGTTCAATTCTATGTGACCCTTGAGTTGGCCCGTGATGTGGTTTACGCGCTTGGAAAGTCAGGCCATGTTCACTTCAGAGATCTTAACTCGTCGTTGACGCCGTTTCAGAGGACTTTCGTCGACGACTTACGAAATATCGATGCCGTGGAAATCCAGCTCGCCTACTTGTTTGATATAATGTGCAAGCACTCCACTTTTAAGGGCGACCCATTTGCTAATCTTACCGCCGACAGCGGCTCCTTGCAGTCTGCATCGCAGGTGCACGAAATCAGAGAGAATGTTTCTGTTGTGCACGAAAAAATAGAGCATTTAGACAAATCCTACTCTCAATTGGAAGCAAAAAAGATGTTTTTGCTAGAGAATCGCCATATTCTTAACTTGGTCCAGAACTTCCACAATCCTGAGACATTGGTCCAAGAAGATGACGAATTTCGCCACTTTGAAATAGATGATGAGGACGAGGAAGCCTTGTTAGGCAATCAGCAGACACTCTCATATCCAATTGAAGAAACCACTGTGAATTTCGAAGCAAGCTCAGCTATGAACTCCATTGCCGGTGCCATTCCCAGAGATAAGGTTCTTTTGTTGCGCAAAATCTTGTGGAGGACCTTGAGAGGTAACTTATACTTCAATGATATACCCATCAACGAGAAGTTGCCTGCTTCAAAGGATACGCCAAATAACCTTGTGGATAAAAATGCGTTCATCATCTATATTCATGGTGATTATCTCAAGACTCGTGTTCGCAGAATCATCGAGTCTGTCAATGGTACCATATACGACAATGTTTCGGGGTCATCCGAAACCAGAGCCAGCATCTTGCGTGAGTTGAATCTCAAACTTCTGGATTTGAGTAATGTTGTTGAATCCACAAAAAATCATTTGATGAACGAGCTTATCATCTTCCAAGATACTTATGCCGACTGGTTTTTCATCATCAAGAGAGAACGCATGATATTCGAGACCTTAAACAAGTTTGATGAAGACAGCACCAGAAGATGCCTAGTCGGCGAGGGCTGGATCCCGAAAACGGAGTTTGATTCCATCCGCCGATCATTAAAAGCTCTTGTGCGGACTAAAATCCAACTCAATAACAATCCTATGTTGAGCGAAGAACAGTCCATAACTCTATCCTCAGACACCTTGGGAGCTGGAAGCTCTGCCGAGAATGGTTTTGATAACAACGCAAATCCCTTTTCTGACACAGCATTCACTACGGTCAGTGATGATGAAGATGATGTCGAGTATGATTTTGTTGCGGTTATGAATGAACTCTCAACCAATAGAACCCCGCCTACTTATCACAAAACGAATAAGTTCACCAGCGGGTTTCAGTCGATTGTTGATACATATGGTATAGCCACATACCAAGAGGTAAATCCGGGTCTAGCCACAATTATCACGTTCCCTTTTATGTTTGCCATTATGTTCGGTGATTTGGGACACGGCTTCATTGTTTTGTTGGTGGCCATCTATTTTATCAAGAATGAGAAGTACTACGATTCCATCAGAAATAAAGATGAGATATTGGGAATGGCTTACAGTGGTCGTTATATCGTGCTTCTAATGGGGGTGTTCTCGATGTATACTGGCTTGATCTACAACGACATATTCTCCAAGTCAATGACTCTCTTTCTGTCTGGTTGGGAATGGAATTGGCCTGAAGGTTACGATTTTGCCAAAGACGGTCCGATCTCTTTGGTTGCAAGCAGAATTCCCGGCAAAACCTATCCATTTGGGCTTGATTGGGTGTGGCATGGCTCAGAAAATGGATTACTCTTCACCAACTCCTACAAAATGAAAATGTCCATTTTGATGGGATACTGCCACATGAACTACTCTTTGATTTTCAGTTTGGTCAACTTTAGATTCTTCAAGTCTACTGTCGATATTGTCGGTAACTTTATTCCCGGATTTTTATTTATGCAGAGTATCTTCGGGTACCTTGCGCTCACCATTGTCTACAAATGGTCTCAGGACTGGCTAGGCACAAACCGCCAGCCACCAGGCTTACTCAACATGTTGATCAATATGTTTTTGTCACCAGGAAACATCGAAGACCCATTATATTCCGGGCAGAAGTATGTTCAGCTTCTTCTTGTTTTAGTGGCATTATGCTGCGTGCCGTGGTTACTCATATACAAGCCCATGGTTCTCAGAAAAGAAAACAACAAGGCCTTAGCTTTGGGCTACAGCGACGTGAATTCCGCTCACAATCATGCACTTAACTTACAAGAAGAAGAAGAAGCTTTGGATCGCCTTGTGAGAGAGTCTACCTCCAGTGATGTTGACGAAGTCGACATGCTCAGTGATCACTTCATTTTCCCCAACGACATTGAGCCAATGTCCAACACAGCTGGTCATGGCGGACACGAAGAGGGGTTCAATCTCATGGATGTTGTGATTCATCAAGTCATTCACACAATTGAATTTTGTCTTAATTGCGTATCTCATACAGCTTCTTATTTGAGATTATGGGCATTGTCATTAGCCCACGCTCAGTTGTCGAGCGTTTTGTGGAATATGACAATTGCAAATGCCTTTGGTGCTACGGGTGCTGCAGGCGTAGCAATGACGGTATGCTTGTTTGCAATGTGGTTCACGTTGACCGTGTGTATTTTGGTGATGATGGAAGGAACGTCGGCTATGTTGCACTCGTTGAGATTGCACTGGGTCGAGGCGATGTCCAAGTTCTTTGAAGGAGAGGGCTACGCATACGAGCCATTCACATTCAAAAATATCGAATTTTAGAGGTAATATTATACCGTCACATTGGTGAGACGGAAGTGTTGTATTGATGGTGATGCGGTCTATGAGGGGTTTTGGGGGACTTCACCTCCATACCCTTGTCTGGATCTCGCAAAGACTTTAACCTCATCTTCTAGCATGGTAACTGATTGCAAGATGCCTTCTATCACTTTCTCGAGTCTCTCTACCCTATCACACAAATCTTTTGCATCTGGATATTTATACTCGGAATTGGCATGTTTTGCGTCTATCTCTTGCGAATGTGGATATTGCTGGGTGGTTTCAGGCGGTCGTGTTTCATTTCTGTAAGATGAAGTTCGCTTAAGCGGCGGGCCATCAAAAGATGGGGAGATTTCGGATGGAATGAAGATTTCTCTGCGTACAAGACAAAAGTATTCGAAAAAAGCTCGAGATTCAAACAAAGGATGTACGGAAAGATACTCGTTTGGATGAGAAGCCTTCATCTCAACCATGTCTTGAACAAGAGAGATTCTGAGGGTACGCAAAACTTCGAAGAGTGGGCTAAGCGATAATGAGGGCTTAATGGTATCCACGAAGGGAAAAATCTGACCCACAAGTTCTTGCGGAGGCATTTTTTGAGCCCGACTTAGATTATAAGAAGATGCACATTCGAAGCCGGCAGCTTTGCAGATCAATTCCAAGTCAGATTTTTTTATTGGCAACGATATCGAATGCAGTGGGAATTGCTTGGTCCCCACACGTCCCAATGCAGGATTATGGTTATGTTTGGAAGCAACAATTTGACCTAGAACACTAGGAGCAAAGTCACCCATGTCCTTCAGAACCTTGGACCATGCTTTGTACTGCTGGGAATACGATAAGGGCCGGAATTTTTGACCACCGTTCATGAGTTTCACTCGAAGACAATTTGGGTCATTGAATATTTCTGGAGACAAATCAATATTGCCCATATCATCCGGCACATGAAATCTAGTGAAGAGATAGAGAGATAAGCTGAACTGCAAACATAACTCGGTCCTGAAATGTCTTACAAACCCAAAAGACTTGTTGCAAAAGGCCTTGGTGTTTGCAGAATCCACGACAATAATACTGTGAATGATGTCTTTGAATTGCACCTCATGGACTGTCAAATTTCTCAAAGATAAGTCTCTTCTCTGTCGACCTTTCATTTGAAGCAGCTGTGCGAGCGAAAGGTCCAAGCACGTTCTGAAGAGCGAATGTAAAGTCAAGAAGCTTCCCAGTTTACCAAGAAGCATTGCTTTTATCAAGTTGAAATAACGTTCTAGGTTGCATGTGTCGTCCGGAGTTTTCAGTTTCTTGTTGTCTGCAGTGCCCGTTCCAGATTCAGATTTGGAGTCTGCTGCTTCAGTTGAATCTGTTGACTCAGGTGCACTTTCCGTGGATGGAGTGCTATGGATAAGTTGCGATACATTGAATTGCTTGAACGTATCTCTATCTCCAGACATTGCAACAGTTGTTTGGAAGATTGACACGATATATGCAATTATAGCCAGGCCAAGAATCCTAGCATTATATACAATTTTGGCGCAAAACCAATCACGCTAGGTTTGCTGTAATGAGCAAACATTGTTCTGTGGCCGAGAATACTGTGTGTGATGTTTGGAACAATGTCTATATAAACGTCTGAGACATGCCTTAGTTTTGGGTATTTTTTCATTTGAGAAATGTGGGGGATTTTAAGAACTTCAATTCGGAAAATATAGATTAATGTAGTGATTTAGAATTGAAGAACGACTTGATGGGCGGGTTAAAAGCCAATTCTGACTTTTCTTACTAAAATCAAGGTCTTGCATGATTTCTGCTTTCCCATTGTTCGCTTAAGTTGGAGGTATGGAGAAGCGTATATGCAGGACGCCCATTAAATGAAATGGCAAATGTCCCAAAGCAGACAAAGCTATAGGTGTAAGGGATTCCAAACAATTTTACAATTTTATTTTTTAATTTTTAAAGGTTGTTAAGCTTATTTTTTTAATGTATATAATTTAGTAAACGAATTATCGCATTTACAATTAAGTAGAGGAAGTCAGAAGATTTGAATGTTTGAGCGCCTTCGTAAAGTGAGCTTAATGGGTATATAATTAATGCGGATTTGAGTAACAAGACTCTTCACTAATCAGAGCTTATTTAGAATCAAAGCTCGGCTCATGACAATCTCCGTAAGATCCACCCGAAGCGACTGTGACAAAACTTTAGCCTTGTCCTCATCTTTCAACCAAGTAAGCATCATTTTCAAAAGAATATCCAATGATTGTGATAGAGGATCTAGCTTGGCAATAAGTGTGTCTGCATCGTCGCTCGTTTCAAAATCTGCACCTATGAGCTGCGTCATGAGTTGAACCAACGCCGTGAATGAGAGTAGTGACAATGGCCTGGCCTCATCAAAATTCAAATATTGCAACAAGTGCGACGCCTTCTTGTCTTGCTTTTTCTGCAAGAAATAAATTGAAAGAGCAGCTGCAATAGTGATGAATCTCTCTTCGTCAATGAGATCCATGGACGAGATAAGAGAGGTGTTTTGTCTTAGAACTTCAAAAGTAGGTTTCTCCACTTCGTCTCCATCTTCGTCGGAATCACTCAACTCCCCATCAGTGACGTCGCGGTCCTCGAATAGCTGCGTCACTGTAGTGAGCTTCTCGGTGATTCCAGTGTTGAGCAGCTTCAACAATTGTGGCGCTTGACTTGGTTTGGCAATCATTCGTAAACCATAAAAGTAGTTGCTCAACAAACTATTTTGACCGAGTACAGTTTCGAGAGACGCTAAGTCTAGCAAAAGTTGCCTTGACTTCTCATCCCTCCGCTCCAATGGCGTCGCTAGCGAGTCCAAGTAGCTGAGATTCAACTTTCGAATGATTGACAATACTCTCCAGCCAAAAACCACTGAATAGATATTTTTTCTGCTTTTCAAGTAGACATCGACATATGCAGATGCATACTCCACGGAGCGAATATTGGTGTTAATCAACTTCTGATCACTGAGATTGCTCAATCTCTGCATCGTACCATTGCAATGAAATAAATTGTCACCATCCATTGCATTTGCCAACTTGCATAAACTTTGTAATCCCTTGTCACTTCCTTCATAAGCTAACATTTTCAAATTTCCAGCTTTGAGTTTAGTTGCAACTGAAAACAATGTGGAGATCTGTGGCACCTTGATTTGAAGGACCGAGTACACCAATAGTAACAAAACACTATTCTCGAAGTTCCTTTCCTTTTTGATTAGAATGCCATAACATTCGAGCAATGTCCAAACGCTGGCTTTTCTCTTGCCAGAAAGATGGTCAAGCACAAACTGCCTCTCTGAATCCAAAAGCGGCTGGAACTTGAGATGTTTCAATGAGAATAGACTAAAACCTTTCTTAAAAGACCGAGAGAGTCGTGGCGCAACAGAATTGTACAATGCAACACCCACACTTAGCATTCCCATAACCATCATGATATTTTTGGCGAGAAGAAGGCTATTTGCCGAGGGCAGAAGGGCCATCTTGGCTGAAAAGAGTGGTAACGCTGCCATTCCACGGAAATTATCCTCAGACACATAATTTGCACCCAAAATGGAAGCAATACCTCCCATGAATAAATTCCCATTACTAATGCCACAGTTTTGCGTGCGAGAAGACAAGCCAGGATATTGGTTGGCATATTGGACGTTCACAGGAGCATCGCTATAGAAACTTGTTCGCTGTGGGTGCATTTCCGAATGTTGCAGGGAAAGTATACGGTCAGGAACGCCTTCCGATAATGAGACCTCCGTATTGGACCTGCTATTTGGTGACTGGCTGATCATTTTTTGGAGTGCAGCAATCTTGTGGTCTAGGCTGTCGTGCTTGTTTTCCAAATGTTTAATGTATTCGGTCGCTTTTGATAATACTGAAGCCTTGTTCAATTTTGCCGCTGGAGTTAAGCCTTCCAAATCTGCTACCAGCATATCTTGACTGCTAGCTTTGATTCTAAGACTCGGCACAACATCACGGAGCTCCAAAATCTTGGTATTAATGTTTGTCCTGTATTTTTTCTCAATGACATTGTGCGATAGTTTGAGCTTCTTAGGCGCTTTGGTTGCTTTTCTCTTAGGAAGCCCTGGTTTAGGTGCCAGACAAAGTTCTGGTTTAACTTCAACTGAGTCATTAGAAAGCATATCCTCCAAGGGACTCTTGGTATTGCTCTGACTGGCCAGCAGAGACCCGCCACGCAATGGATTACTCTGTGGAGTGGAGTTTGAAGGAATCAGCACACGTCCCGAATTCATGAAGCTTTGAGTTTGTTCATAATTCAGACCTCTGGAAGACAGATGAGGTGTCAAAGGCGAATGGGTGCTGGAACTATGCTCGGCTTTCACGCCGTTGTGAATGTTGGAGAATTCGCTCAAGAATGTAGCATCATCAGTCATTTTGGTACCGGAGTACTCGTACCCAGCGGCGGAATCGACGAAAGGTTTGTCATTTGCGGCAAAGAGATAATTATTCTGGGTGCCTGGAGTGGTGACCTCGGGAGAAAAGTCCACGTTATCAGAAAACAGCATCAATTGGCTGTCAAGGAAAGCTGGAGCATACTCTTCTTTTTGTCCATTTTGCAAAGATGGCACAGAGTCTTGGAGCAAGTTCAAAAAGTCAAGAGTATCGTCGAAATCTAAACCCGCGTATTCAGACATTAGATTAACGATTCTAAGAGACAAGAACTGGAGCTAGGGGGTTAGAGAGATCTCCGGGAATGTGGATGAACAGAAAGATTTCAACAGATAAAAAAAAAATCACCGTCAAAAGGGTAAGTGAACAAGACAGATCTCAAAATGAAAAGGAGAGAGTGGTAGCGAATCCAGAAACGTCACTGCTTCAAGGTCATGATGGCTGATCATGTATATAGAAAAAGTGGTGTGATCTTCACTCTGCGCGCGCCTTTGTGCAGCTCGCCTAACAAGGGATGGTAAAATTATCAATGGAGCAAGTGCTAGTCAGCACTATTATAAAAAGCTTAATTGGAAAAGAAATTTGATAATTTTTTTTTTTTGTTATAAACCACAAGGAGGTGGGGAATTTTTCAGGGGAATAAAGATACATACTAGAATTAGTAAAATAGTAAAATGTTCTCAGTGAATTCAAACTGTTTTTAATAGAATATACATAAATTTGGTAATGTCATCTCAACATTATTTTAAAAGGGGGTTAGATTTTGCGTATTTTCGTTAAGCTATGCATAAATCGAATTTTAATGAGATAAGAAAATTAGAAGTGAGAATTCAAAATAGTTGATCGTAAATCGTGTTGCCTGCATGGAATTGGGAGCAACGGAAAAGGTAAAATCATGAAAAGGTAAATCGTGATATGCATGGGTCGCGCACGCCAAAACAAGGCAGTGCTAAAATTGGTATCAAACGTGGGTGTGCGTCACTTAATTAACGCGGCTTGAGTGCAGGTCCACAATAACTTGAGTTCAAAATAATTATGACTCGGACAAATTCTGCAACAATATAGACGTAAATGGATAGATGAAACGAACTTAAAACATTAAATGTTGAAACAAGGCTTTCAATTTTCTTCAACAAGGCTCGGCTGCAGTTCCGCGTCTCTTTCGCTGGCTGCATCGCATCTCCTGTCAATTGTGAGCATGCATCCTTATCGATTTTTTTTTTTGTTGGCCCCTAATTGAATTTCTCCTATTTTTCTTCTCAAGACTCGTGCTCCAAAATTTTGCTTTTCGTCTGCTATATATACGCCTAGCAATTTCCTCCTGCATCTATCTCATGCTAGTCAAAGCAAAAGGATCTATTAGAATTTATCACCATGGGAACGTCCCTTCTTTACAACGCCTTGCTCAGGCGCAAGTATTTGATTTTATCCGTGATGTTATTGTTCTCCATGATTAATTTTTTTCGCTACCATGGTCCCGTTATATCTGAACCTTCCGTGATTCTCGATCCCGTCAAATTAAAAAAGCTATTCACTCACTACCATGGCAGACACAAGGACCTTGTCAAATACAATATTCGTTCCCGTGCATATGACGACATTCTTTCCCACGCAAGCTTATATGATTTCCTAAGGAGTAATTCTTTTGAACAGCGGTGTGATGCATACTTCCACTTTCTTTCCTTGAACGATCCGGAATGGTCGATTAACCCCAACCATGATGTCGCTTACTCCAAACAATTTGATGATTTTAAACTCTTTAAGGACAAAATTGGAAATGATGACAATCGAATAATTAAAGAGGCCAAGGAAAAAGGTTTACCTGTTCCTGAAAGACATACCGAAGAGCAAGTCCGCCAAAAGTACGAAGAGAAGAAAGCCCAGGCTCTTGATATCGAGCGCACGTTACATGATTTCTTGTCTCACGTCAGGATTTTTGATAAATGCTATATGAAGACACATGAAACCGACCGCTCGTTTGTTAAAAAGCAAAAGGATTTCTTAAACAATGAAGTCACCTATTTGAGAAATCAAGAATCCGACTCGGCCAGAGTAAGTCTTTTATCGGGAGATATATCTGCTTCAATTGTTGAAAAGAAAATCTTCCCCTTTCTTACTTTCAAGTATCCTTTGTTTCGCCGGTGGAATGGGGCAACAGCTATCTTCCCCGGAAAGGATTACTCCCATCACGAAAAGGGTAACAGTTTCTTGCAGGATTTCAAAAAGCGGTTGAATGGTAGAGGAATTGTCATGACTTTATCTGATTCTCATATCAAACAAGCTTGTCGATTGATTCGGGTTTTGCGGTCTCAAGGAAATGCCATGCCTATTCAGATCTTTTACCACTCCAAATTGTCGGACGAATCGCAATATCGGCTCATCAAATGTGCTAGAACTGATTTTCATGGCTACCCAAGCCAAGATCTTTGGTTTGTGGATATTTCCAGATCCGTTGAGAAACAATACCTCTCCAAGTTCGATGGCTTTGCCAACAAGATTGCTGCATGTCTTTTCACTTCCTTCGAGGAGTTTATCTTACTAGACGCAGATGCCGTTGTTCTAAAAGATCCCAATTATTTCTTCAACGACAAGAAGTACCTCAAAACGGGAACTTTCTTTTTCAAAGATAGAATGATTGCTCAATACAGAAAAAAGAGCGATATTGTCGTTTTGAAGAAAATGCTTCCATCTCTCGAAGACTCGATTGTTTTCAATATTCCCCAAACTTCAAACTTCACCATGGATAACGAATTCATGCATGGCCTCAATCATTATATGGAGAGTGGGCTAGTTGTCATAAATAAGAAGAAACATTTCATGCAACCTTTCATGATGTCAGTTATGAACTTTTTCGGACCTATAGTTGATTCATTTTATGGAGAGAAAGAGCATTTCTGGACGTCTCTTGCTTTGTTGGGCGATGAAATTTATGCATTCAATGAAAAACCTGCCGCTGCCATTGGAGAATTGACTCCTGAAATAGAGCGCCACAAAGATGTGAAGAAAGTGCAAAGTTTCCAGTCCAAAGAACTTTGTTCCAACCATCCGGCACATATAAGCGACGATAATGAGTTATTGTGGTTTAATTCCGGGTTTCAATTCTGTGGTAACACGGAAAAGATGAACGCAGAAGAAGAATTCAAAATCGGAACCAGATTTTCCAACCTTAAAACATTGGAACAATTTAAAGCATTTTTCGCTTCCCCATTGACAATTCGACACGCCGTGGTCCCACCCAAAATCATTCCTTCAGAGCAGATCAAGGATAATATAGAAAATGAGCCCAAGGTTCCGTGGGCGATGACAAGTTATTGCAAACAGTATTGCTGGTGTGCATACTCATCGCTTGGGGGTTACTACAAAGAAGGAGATGAGACCAAAAACAATCGGCGTGAAGGGCAAGTGATTGAATTTTCACAAAAGGAAAGAGATTACTTCGACCGCTTGTCCAAGATTTGGAATGAGCCTTTGGAAGATTAGCATACGCATTACATTGCATTATAAACCTTGATAGACAATTGTAGACTTGTTCTACACATTTTTTTAGAGACTTTTTTTAAGGCCAACAACTCTGACTATTTCTTGTAAAACTTGAGCTGACCAGTTATTCTTTGCGGAAGACACAACACCGGATCGATCTTCTTCAAATCATACTTCTCCGGAAACATCAACGCCAAGCCAGCAATGGCAAAACACGTGTGATACACGTCAGTCTTGTTATCGGGGCGATCGGCAAAGCCTCCAGCTTCTGGATCCTGACACAGTAGAATGAACGACTCCAAGGCTTCGAAACTGATCCAATCAGCCTTCTCAAGCACCGAAAGGCTCAGAAGTACCCACCAACTGTAACATACATCAGGCAATTTTTCCGGGCGCCCGTTAAAACCGCCCGAACCAGTAACTTGTCTTTCACTTAACCAAGAAGCCGTCTGTGCATCGACAGATTGAATGCTATCACACAAGGCTAAAGCTCCCACACACGTGTATACCTGAGCAGCATGAGACTCGGCGCCTGGAAACATACCAAAGCCGCCATCGAAGTTTTTGCACTGAAGAATGAAGGATTCAGCACCTTGAGCGATATCTGCCGTCATCTCACCCAAAATTGTGAGGATATAGAGACTCACAAATACGAAACGAGTATCAATTTCGCCAAATTCATCACCTGCAAAAGATCCATCATCTTGGCGTAATCCCATGACAAATTGGGAAATTTGGCGTCTCTTTGGTGTATCCAACTTATCCAAAGTACCATAGATAAGTAAGATCTGGAGCGCTGAGAGCGTAGTCAAAACGTGGGCGTCATGGCCTGGAAACGCTGCAAATCCTCCTTTCTCCTGATCAAAGCACAGAAACACAAATCTTGTGACTTCAGCTTCAGGGAGCGTGGCTAAGGATCCCATAGTATCCAATGCAACGACTGCCCAATAAAGCCCATTCATACGTAGATGTTCCAGAAGCCAGTATTCATAAGACTGTTTTGCGAGCTTGGAGTCTAAATCTTTGTTAAATTTAATGTGGAGATCTCGAAGGAATTTGGTCATTGTGAAAGTCTTTTAGTATTAACGCACCATTAACGCACTTGTTAGTATTGACTTGTTTGGGATGTACTGGCGCGCTGCTATATACACCGAAGCTAATTTTGCAGCCGTCTCTAAATATAACAATTAGCAAAAATTTAGTTTAACTCTGAAAATTCTATTAATTTTGGTACTATGTCATTGCGTAAACGCTTTCATTTAAAATTTAATTATAATGATCATTGATTATGGTCGATGACATTATCATGGTAAAGATGACTATTAAATGGCGATGACCTGAATAAGTGACGATGACTATGATTATGATTAGGGTGATGCGGATGAGAATAATGAGATGTTATCGTATCAGTATCAAAAGGTAATGAGTATCAGAAGGCAATGACTCACAGGTAATGACTCACGATAATGACTCACAGATAATGACTGATTGGAAGTCTTCTTAGAAGTGTACTTCTTTAGCCGTATACTTCTTTGTGGTTGGCCGGTACTCGGTATAATTTAACTTGCGCGAGTTCTGGTTGCCAATGATATTGCCAGCATTGTAGACCTTACAACCATTATAAGTGACTTCGAAGTTCTCGAAACGTGAATCGAAAAAGGCTATGGTGGTTGGAAGTGGCTCGATGCGCATTGCACTGAGGTAGTTGGGATTGATCATCCGTAAATCCTTAAGAAATGGCTGCAAATTGCCTTGGTCCAATATCGTCTTGACAAACTTCCGTGACTGCTTCACTTTTGCTGACAAATGCACACCATCGCCAACAATGTTTTCCACTTCCTGATCTTTACCTTGACGCTCGAGCTCCAACTGGTCCCGCTCCATTTGGAGGTCAGTCTCAAATATAAGATCATTGCGCTTCAATTTGTTCATCATATCGTCTCTGAATAGCACAATTTCTTGCGATACATAATTGATTCGCATAGGATTCCATCCAAGTATGAGATGACCCTTGGGGAAGAGCCGCTCCAATCTCGTGACAAATACCTTTGGAATGGGCGCTTGTGGTAACACAGAAGAGCTTGGCTTGCCAAGTGATTGGGTCGACAGCCATGGATCATTGGGCCCTGGGATCAATAGCAACTTACAGTTGTTGAGCACCGCAGGACACTTGGATAAGATTTCAGCCAAGGTATCGAAGTTGCTCTTATACTCTTCGGAGTTCAGAACCAGCGTATTACGGCCCTTGGCCGATGTGAGTGGTTGTGATGAGAAAGAACCAGTCATGATTATCACCACATGGATATCAAGCCCACCTGCTTCCTGTTCGTCCTGAAGTTCGTCTTCAAGCTTAAGGAAGAACTTTCGCAAGCCCAAAATAATTTTGACATCATCAAGATAGATATTTGCCCCGAGCATTATCAAACGGTGGCCGTCCAAAGTTTTTTCCAATGCCGTTAGTTTTTTTTGCAATGGGCGATCAATTTTCACCAACGCTTTACCTGCAGTTTTGTCATCCACATGAATACCCATGAAATCCAAGTGACCATAAGCATCAAGAGCAATATCACGCCGTTCTGCATCCAATTGTGTCATATGGGAAACAAGAAAATAACCACTAATCAAATTAGCGTCATTACCCAGAGATCCACCCGATGAATAGTAAATACCTTCCACGATTACAAACATACCAGGACAAAAAAAAGAGCCGTTGTCCTTGGTTGCTTGATCCACTCCAAGCTCAATATGATCAGAAGCATCTTCCAATGTAAGATGCCCATTGGCATTTCGGGAAAGAAGTCCAAATAATGTGAAGGAGCTCTTGTCACGGCCCAACACATTTTTTATGAGTGTGATGTTGAATCCATTGTTGCGTTCATTCAAAGTATTATTGATGGCGGCAATACTGGAAAACGACAGTTTTTGGAAGTGTTCGTCTCGCGTCAACCGGTCCATCATCAAGTAATATCGCTGATTGAAGTATTCAACGCCGGCTTCAAGCGTCGACCTCAATTTTTTGCCTGCCGCTGGTCTTTGTGAAAATTGTTTTCTGGTCTTATCAAATAGAAAAGCGGGCTGTATATCTGGGGTGACAAACCTAACAAAGTGGCGCCAATTTATGATCTCCTGGCCTTCATGCGCCGTGTCATCTGTTATGGTATCCAGGCGAGATGCCTTTGACAGAGTGGTAGCATGGATGCTTGCATCTTTGCTCAACTCATTTATTACTTGAGTAAGTCCAACCCCATCAATAAATAAACCCCTATCCTGATGCTTCCAAGTTTTGGCTACATCCTCCAAAAACTTGTGGCCTTTAGGGCCTCTCCACTCTGTACCGAAGCGGGCGCTGAAAATCTCTGTGAGTACGACCAACGCATCAGATTGAATATTTAGTCCATGTTTTTTCGAAAGAATTCGATATGCTATAGGTCGGATATTGGATGGCTGAATCCGGACGGGTAGTAGCGTGGGTGCCATGAAGAGAGTAGTACGCGACGCGTACTGTGCGCATTAAAAAATCGTGAGTAGTTTGATAGACTGCACGAATAATTCAAAGGTTGTTAAATTCTTTGAAGGTCAATTTCTGTTGCTTAAATTTTCATGTTTTTTACCTTTATGAATTTCTTAACTTTTTTCGATATTTATGTTCTCGTATTTCGTAGTGCATACATTTGGACTTTATGTGAATACTGAACCTTCTGCTTTCACCGATGCTTTCACACCATCTGCTTTCACATGGTTAATTGTTTCACTGAATACAAATCCACCTCTATATATTCGCCTTATAATACATTGTCACACCATCACTCCTCACTATCATACATTATCTGTCTTTTGACTGCAAATGAGGCGTACCTCAATAATCTTTTGCATCAAGTCGCTGAGTCGCTGTACTAGCGCCGTATTTTGCTTGTACTGTACAAGCTGACTCAATTTGATTTCCATTTGCAGAGCTATCTTTTCTGCTTTTCGAATCGTTAAGCTTTGGAACGGGCCCCTTATTTGCAGGTCACACTGTTTAATCCTGGTCTTATTCCTGCGTATCTTTGCTTGAGTCAACTCTATCACCTGCTTGAAATAATTTTCAATGTCATCAATGGTTTTTTTCTGATAAAGCTGCCGCATGTGCCGCGGGTCCTTGTCTTTGATGATCCTGCAGCTGTCGAAGTATTTTTCATAGTCGTCCAATTGACTGGCCATTTTATGCAGATCGGTTTTGGAATCCAATTCCCGTAGCAACTGCTCCACTTTCCTTGACAATGCTTGACTCCCCAACATTTGAAGCTGGCCGTTGGCCTCCACGGTAAGTGGCGATTTCTGAAGCGCTTCATGGAACAGAATAACTGCGTTCTCTGTCTGTACCATTTGTTTCTGAAGAAACTCATCATTTTCTGAATGATTCGATTTGGGCATAGCCACGATATTATCTTCAACTGGCTTCTCCGAATTTTGGAGAATATTCCGGATAATTTGATCATTTGCCTCATTCGTTGTCTGAATCTTTTGATTTTCCTGACTTGCCTGAATTGTCTGATTTGCAAGACTTTCCTGACTTGTAAGGCGCCAGCGCAACTGTTCCAAGGTCTTTTTCATTGCCTCCATCTCATTCTCCTTTTCGGAAATGAGCTCATTCAATTGGCGAATTCTGGTCGACGCCTCAATTTGATTCAAATACATTGCTTCTTTCTGTTCCATTAGTTCCGCAGTGTTCTGAGCACGGATTAGTCTGCTGTGCTCTTCTGCTTCATTCTTCATTACCTCCATGCGCTCTTCAATGGCAAAGATTCGGGCCTCGAAGTCATTTTTAAGAAGGTACAACTTGCGCTCATGGTCGATTTCAGCATCCCGGCGTTTTTCAAGCTCTGCTCCAAGATTTTGTTGCATTTCCTTCTGAAGATGTTCAAGTTTGGTCTCCTGTTCCTGTACGCGCCGATCTTCAAGGGTACGGCTGACCTGATCGTCCCAGTGTGCTTCAGAATCTCGAAGATTAAAAATTTTATTGTAGTCCACAGTTTCTGGAGTGGGCTCGGCCCGAAAAATATTTTTCAGTGGCTGTTCCATCGACGCCATGGATCTTTCAAGCACTTTGTAATCTGGAGACTGCCATTCGAGGCTGAAATTGTTGATTAACTTTTTGAACTTGCCAAAAAGTCCCGGAGTCTTTGGCTTAGACACTTTGCCAACATGTGTTTTGAACACACTGCCATTTCCAGCGTGTCCCGCGTCTCTATCTAGACTGTAGGAGGTTTTCTTCAGTCGAAACGTATCTCGATAATTCTTTTCGCTAAGATCATTTCTTCCATTGGACAAAAAATTTCTTGCATGATTAAAATCACCTTCTTTTTCATCGAGGCCATTTTTTCCAAGAGTACTTCCTCCGGAAATATTTCTTCCAAAAGTACTTCCTTCGAACTTGTTTCTTCCAAAAGTGAATTCTCCAGGAATGATGCTTCCAAATTTGCTTCTTTCCGTGGGAGTGCTACTAGCGGCGGGAATGCTTTCTCCAATATTTAAATGATTCTTCCCTAGGCTATTTTGGTTTCTGGAGCGGGTGTAAGGTTCTCGCTGTCGGAACGAATCATACTTGTCTTTTAGAGATTCGCGTGATTTTCGGTAATTTGGGTTCCATTCTCTGTTGGTCTTGCTCTGTGCGTATATTTCAGCCAAGCTTCTTTTGGGAGCCATATGGCTAGCGCTGTAGTAATGAGTTTTTGTTGTTTGTAATAGCGCGCGCGACGCGTTACCCCAGATGCGCTTACTATGGCTGCGAATGATGATATCAATGCAAAGTAATGTTGCTATCGTGCTGAATATCCGATTCCAAGTTGAAGACTCGCTATAAACTTCCTATATAAAGATTGCTTTATCTATGAAAGCACACGAAAATTTTTTTTATTCTCTAGCCACCTCAAGGTATATCCTTCTCTAACTTTCGAGATATCACACCTGTATTGACTTCGTCTTCCACCGATATCCAGATCCCAATTACTTCTCTATTCGCCATCATTTCATCTCAACTCGCTTTGATGAATTAGCCAATGTCAATCTCCCCCACCAACTCGGTTTTTCGGCTCGAACTCGACACATATACCTTGTATGTGCCTGTTTGTATCACCCATTGCTGAGTTTTCGTATCCCAGATACTCAAGTCTCGGTGTAAGAGCTTAAACTTGACACTCATGGATTGCTTTGGCTCCAAAAACACTTTATCAAAACCCCGCAACACCTTGGGCGGTGATGGCACAAGCGTGTTAGGAAATTCAATGTACAATTGTGAGACGTACGCCCCATATACCGGCCCGTCATTGGAAATCTGAACGGATATCTCATAGATTTCCTCCCACAATGCCGGGTTGCCGCCAACCCCACCGCCCGCTAATGGTGGCAGTGCTCGCTGATTTGGCCTGTATCCGGTTGGGTAATTGAAGCTCTCCTCTTCGTCTAAGAGCCGCACCTTCTCATCATATAGATAAGGGTAAATGAAGCCGGGCACGGTATCAAACTCCTCGTAAGGGAATAATGCCTCTTCTGGGTCACAGATATCGTCCTCCACGGCTGGGCTCATCGGCTGGTAATCGGGTGGCGTGAAAAGATATTCCGTGGGCGAGTTCAATTCCGTAATACGGAGGCTGTGTACCAGAAACTTGGTGTAGGATAAGCCAAATCCAAACGGATACCTAGGCTTGATGGAGTGCTTGTCAAAGAACCGGTAATCGAGGTAAATGCCACGGTCGAAAACGTCCTGTGGCTCAACGGTTTCCTCGAGATGATCCAACACAGGAACGTAGTGCTGCGGCTTTTTGGCGATGGTAAACGGAAGTCTACCCGATGGGTTTTCTTCCCCAAAAAGAACCTCTGCAATTGCCTCACCAGAGAATTGGCCCAAAGGTGCAGTGAAAAGCACTGCTACCACGTGCTCATGCTCGATCCACCGCTCCATATCAACAGGACCCACGGCCGAAACAACCACCACAGTTTTCTTGCACCGGCTGGCCACACTCAAAATGAGCTCGTCTCCATTATTCCAAAGACTAACATTTTTGCGATCGCCGTAGTTACCATCCACCTCAATATATCCTTCTCCAGAGTGCGCAGTCACCATGACAACCGCCATATCTGCATAGTCCGCCTGCTCTTCAACATGACCCAAGTCCCAGTTATTGGAGTTGGTATCAAGTGTAATTCGCCTCTCTTCGGCTCTTTTTTGTACTGCTTGGTATGGCGTACTGACAATGGGATTGTTGATTGCTGCTGAGCCCCACCCAGACATAAGCATCCCCTGAGTGCACCGCTGATCTTTGCAATTAAAGCCTTTACTATCTGCATTCTGGGCCACTCCTACCAATAGCAATCGCCTCACGCCATTTTCCCGCTCGATGGGGAGGTGATGGCCTGCATTTTTCAAAAGCACAATGGCTTCTCGAGCAATCTCGTGGGCCACATCATCGGAGTAATCTGAACGGGCATCAATATGCCAGTTTTGTTGAGAAATAGCACCGTAGTGCTGGTATGGGTATTGTTGGCCATAAGTGTGGAAGGTCCAAGAGCTGAAGTTGGGTACGCTTTCCTCCGATGGCAACTTGAGGTTTTTGGCTGCGAAAAATGGTACGAGAATGCGCGTCACCATATCATCGAGCCGCTCCTGCAGAATGGTATCGTTGAAGATGGCTCGCGTTAATGAAGGACCCCAAAATGACCTTCCACTAAGCCACTCGTCAAAAATCTCTCCGGGCATCGACATATCTAAACCTGCAAGAGCAGAGTACACCCCTGAGTGTTGTGCACCCCAATCTGAAACAACAAAGCCCTGAAACCCTAATTCCTCTTTCAACAAGTAGTTGAGCAAATAAGAGTTCTCACAGGAGTGGCTATTGTTGACCTGATTGTATGAACAAAGAATTCCACCCACTCCTGCTCGGACTGCATCTGCAAATGGCCAAAGGTAAATCTCGTGCATGGTGCGATCACCGATATTGGAGCTGATGGAAGATCTGAGTTGGCCCCAGCCGTTGATGTCCCACTCGCCCACCTGGCGAAAATGCTCCTGTTCGTTTCCCACGAAATGTCGTGCCACAGCAACAACTCCCTCTTCCTGCATACCTTCGATTTGCTGTGCCCCGGCCACGCCTTGAAGGTACGGGTCTGCGCCGTAACTTTCCCAGTTTCTTCCGCCCTGAGCCTTGGAACCGATGGGGCCAATTGACGGCGCTAGAGCTATATGCACATTTTTTTCCAGGAATTCTCGCCCAAGTGCTTTTCCTTTAAGTTTCATCAAGTTCCGGTTGAACGTGCTTCCTACAGCCAAACCTGACGGAAAGTGAGTCACGAAATCGGTGAACCGAACGCCATTGGGCCCGTCCTGGAGACAAAGACTTGGAATTCCCAAACGAGGTACAGATCCTGTATTCCCCACACATGGTCCCGATCCCCAACCAGTCCCGGTGGTGATGTTGACTTTTTCTGGCACAGACATTTTCTCCACAAGCTTACGTACTCGGCGATACGCTTGTTGCCATACGCCTTCGATGCGCCCGCCCAAAGCTAAGGTTAGATGAAAAATTAGAAGAAATTCATGAATCTTTATACATACGGCTAGGGTAATAAGGTGTCAGCCAATAGTACTCCAGAACGTCGTTTTCGGCCACGTACAAGAGAGATGATTCTTCATGGAAACCTCTCTTTTTAAGCTCGTGCCTTGTTTCGTTGGCAGTGAAATCTAGATGGCCCAATATATCGCCAAATTGCAACAGCATCGCCATGCTGGCGAGTGTCACGTGTACGAAGATATTCGTTACAAGTTTCATAATGGCGCACATTCTGGGAAACTGACTCTTTAAATATCTAAGGTTTTGTGATTTGCACCCAAAAGTTGCGCGCACGCTCTTTGCAGATTACCTGCAAATTAGAATTACTGGCTAATATATGAGTACTTAATACAGGGATAATTTATTGTTCAGAGGCTCTAGGAAACTTGCACATACATTTTCATTTTAAAATAGCATGCATCTACATTCACCAATTTCCGCGTGTGACCAATAGTTGGATACCTATGGGTGTCTCCAGACGTCTTTTTCAAAACCCTAAACAATGTAGTTCTCGGGAGAAATGTCCCAAGCTTGGCCTGAGCGCAATTCATTATCTTCACCTTTAGGTTACTGAAAACCTTCAACTTGCACCTGGACCGCAGTGATCACGTTGGGCGCTAGTCCATTGATTGGTGACGCATCAAAGTCTATTCTAGTCATAGTGCTCGAACTTCGTAGCGTCAGATTTGATCCGTTATTGTGTTGATGAATCATAGGAGACAGAAGTTGTCTGATCATGGGGGGCATTTTGGGTTGACTCACTGAATAATTGCACAAGTTTTGGTTTGGAAGAAGCGGCTTGGGTCCTTTATTCCCTGCTTTAATCGACGGACTCGATGGGCCACTCGAATGTGAATATTCTGCAGCCGCCACAGACTGCGTATAATTAGCCAGTGTTGAAGATGCGGTCGTCATCACACTGCTATGTTTTCTGCTGGAAATTGTGTGTTCTAGATCGTGAATCGCTAACAGAGAGATGGAGTCCAACACGTCACCAGTGGATTTAGAATGCGCATGACCTCTTGGTTTCTCGGGGGTTTTCGGTAGGCTTCTTTCGTTTCGTTGTGCTAAATTAGCTTGCTTCACGGGTTTGATTGATTGCTTCCCCAAGATATTCGACGTTGGGGTTCCCATTTCAATCTGAGAGCGTTGGCTTCGAGACTCTGGTTCCAGAATCATGAATTTTTCATAGTGCTTTCTGGCAGAATCTGGATCAAGTAACATGGCACTTTCAAAATACCCGGGCCGTGAGTCATCAATCTTTATTTGATTCTTGGGCTTGGCGCCATTGAATAAGTTGAACAAGTCAATGCGGTAAGTCTTGGGTAGCTTGTTGCTAGAGATAAAGATATTGTTGAGTTTGGAGTTTTTTCCTGATACCTGCTTAACTAGAGGGAGTAGCAGTGTGAGGTCCGAAAGTTTGTTCCGGCGCAAATCGATTTTTTCAATCAGACAAAGGTTTTCGAGACCCACAAGACTTTCTAGCTTATTATTGTTAAAGTTGATGGTCACTAGGTGGTTCATAGTGGCCGGGAGGTTCTTCAAAGAAGTAATATAGTTGTCAGAGAAGTTCAAGTACTTCATATTGCGAAGTTGGTCGAGCCCAAGCGGAATCTCTTCTAATAGGTTGTTGGAGAGATTTAACTTGACAAGGTTGGTCAATGGCTTGAATACCACCGGCAGAATATGACAGATGGAACTCTCAGTCACAGTGAGCTGCTTCAAGTAGAACCATTTGTTGTCCGGCAACGTGTGGTTCAGGTCCGGAGCTTCAAAGTCGTGATTAGCCTCATAGAACTCCTTGCGGATATTGGGTGTAGATGCAGAGGTTGCTGATGCAGTCATGGCTCTGCGGCGATGCTGGGTTAAAAACGATGGGGTATTTGGATCAAAAGCGGGTGCCTCCACTGCCCGTTTGTTCAGGCGAAACGCCGAACGACCACTTTCATCATCCCTAACAAGCGAAAGAATGATTTCAGCGAGATCTGAGACTTTGGTATTTCTGACAATCAAAATGCGCAAGCGCTCGCTCAACTGGTGCCATCCAAAAACTTCATTAGGCTCATACTCCACCAATTCGAGCACCTGGAGGTTTTTGAACATGCGGAGCGGCACCGAGGTGTCGCAAGGATACTCTTCATAACCACTAATACTATTAATCTTTGTATGTGGGCTCAAGATCAAGCACGGGATTTTGGTGAACGACAGATATAAGTACTTGACATCTTTCTGAATCACGCGGGGGTCTTTGCTAAAGGAAAATGACATCCAGTAAACTGATGCACTGGATACCATGGATTTCATGGAATTAATGGAAGTGATGGATTTGGCATCGCTTTCAAAGTGACGTTGCGAGCGAGCATTGTTGGCCATAAATGAAATAAATGTGGGCTCATGATTCGGGTTGTCGAGCTTGACATTTAAAGGGCCCACCTCCACGTCCATAGCAGAATTTTCGATGCGTTCCAAAATGTAATAAAGATGATGAGTAGTGAGGCTGGGCCGCAATGGTTTCACTTTGGTGGAGCTCCGGACTTTGGAGTAGCAGAGAAGCCCATTGGCCAACGCCTCCTCGTTGCGTCGGATATATGTGGCTAGACGCTGAACGTATACATCTCCTTCCATGGAGGAGCCGTAGTCAAAAGCGCCCATGGACTAGGGGATACTGGCTTCTCGGGGTGGGTCCTGTTTTGGAATGATATATGAGGTGTCCTAGATAATGCACGATAAAGAATAGGAGGAACAATAGTTGATGGAGAAAATGTTATTGTTTTGGTGCTGCGCGCACGCTGCACCTTTCCTCTTTTGGCCATGCGAGATGTATGGATTCCATAAATAGAAACCTTGAATCTTGAGGTCTTTTTTTTTTACAGTTTCAGTATTTGGAATTCAATGTGGCTTAGATGGCAGAAGAAAAAACTAGTACATCCGTAAATGCAGTATAATATTATTAAGGTTATTCTGTGTATCCCGGGTAATTGTTTAAGATTCAGTAATCCAGACCGTTAATTCGCGACTTCCTATAGATTTTCCATTGTCATACCAAACCTCATAACATAAGCTAGTATTGAAATCACAGATACTATAAAAATCACAAAAATCACAAAAACACAGTTTACCAAATATCATCAGCTATAAATACTAAGATTCTAAGAAGATATCAAGAATTTATCAAAATATAAAATCAAATTTAGAAATCAAGTCCTGTACCTTCTGGACCTGGTGTCTGGCGCGTCCTGCATCCATGCGCGCTCTCAAGTCCACGTCAGTACTCACCACCACTCACCTACACCCGCCAAAATGAACTTGCGCCAACAAATCGCTCAATTCTTGAGTTTGGCCTACGTGTTTACTTCGGCTTTTATTGCTTGGAAAACGTTGGGAGTTCTTGCCTACTCCCACTCGCCGATTGTCGTTGTGTTGTCGGGATCGATGGAGCCAGCGTTTCAAAGAGGTGACATCTTATTTCTTTGGAATAGGGACCTGAGTGCTCGCGTGGGAGATGTTGTGGTTTATGAAATTAAGGGTAAATCTATTCCAATTGTCCATCGTGTTTTAAGAGAGCACCACAAGCCGGGCAAACAGCTTTTACTTACCAAGGGTGACAATAATGTTCAGGACGATCTTCTGCTTTACTCGCGTAAACAAAGCTACTTGGACCAGCTGACTGATTTGGTGGGTACAGTCAAGGGTTACTTTCCCTTGCTTGGATACGTTACTATTCTTCTTACTGAGAACGTGTACTTTAAGTATGCGTTGATGGGGTTTTTAGCGCTCTCAGCTGGCTTGGGTGGAGAATGATAAATAGTTAATTACAAAATTCAGAAAACGGTTGTAGCAAAAATGTAGTGTCAACATTTCATGCGAGAAACCGGAGAAATCGAAAAAAGATGCCTTCAGCCAGATTCGAACTGACGATCTCCTCATTACTAGTGAGGTGCCTTACCAACTTGGCCATAAAGGCTTTGGATGTTTGATACCATCAGCAGTAGTTTAAGTAAACGTAATATATAATATCAGGAACGAAAATTCTTTCGTTTTCTGCTATTATGTTGGTAGTCGGGCAAACTGGTACAACCAGGTCAAAAAAGTCGTCAGTTTTGAAAAAAGAAGTATACGACCTCGGTGAGGGTCGAACTCACGATCTTGAGATTAACAGTCCCACGCCTTAACCAACTTGGCCACGAAGTCATCTTCATTCCTAAAAAAATGGCTTAATTTTATGAAGACGCAGGAATTTTGGGTAGTATTGTCCAAAAAACGCTTCTAATTATTTTGTTTTGTTCTTCATAATGCCCTTGAAATTATAACGCCACTGAAACGGGCTGAAGTTACTCTTCGATCTTATCCTGGATCTGATGCCAGATCACCTGCACATGCAATTGCTGACTATAGCAAGAACCAATAAGTGCAACGTTTTTAAACCAGCCAATTAAAATTTTTTTCTTTTTTTTTTTTCTTGGCAGTATTACTTATCAAATCTTAATTTATCTTCCCTATTCAATCCCTCCAAGTCTTCATTTTCCGCCTATTTCATCATTCCTTTTAGATCTCTCATATGTGTTCCTGCATCGCCGTGCCATGTAGCAACTCACTTCACGCACGCTTAAGATAACACATAATAGCAGCAGTTAAGCCAAATCCTATTTAAGGCCCCAAATCCCAAAGCCTGCTCAACTCCTAAAAAAAAAAAAAAAGTTCACTCACCAATCAGGAAATCCAATTATTAAAACCAACAAAAAAAACCAAAAGGCAATTGACATTGAAAATCTACCCGCTTCGCACCTTACCCCATATAAATGCTTTCTGGAACTAGAGCAGTCATCACCGGTGGATCAAGAGGAGTTGGGTTAGCCCTTAGCCATAATCTTTCCAAATTGGGATGTTCCATCACCATGGTCTCCAGAAACGAAAATCGTCTTAGTGAGAGTTTACGAGACCTTACCAAGAGGCCAGGCCAGGATCATAGGTATATCGCATATGACTTGGCGGAATTGGTACAGGGAAACACCTCTAAGGAAAATGGTTTGACGGAAGAGTTTTCAGGGGCAAATTTTTTGGTCAACTGTGCAGGTTTGGCCAACTATAAGATGTTAGCCAAGATGTCTAATGAAGAGATCATCTCCACGATTAATGTGAATCTTACAGCACCTATAATTCTCCTGAAATTAGCTGCTATGCCTATGATTCGTCATGCCAGAACAAGCCAAGTTAAACCGGCCATATTGAACATTTCTTCCATGCTTTCCTCAACTGGTGTATCTATTTCGGGCACGGCGCCCTATAGTGCACTGAAAGCAGGACTTTTGGGTTTTACCGAGGCTCTAGCCAATGAACTTAAAGGAAAACTTCGTGTGAATGCTGTACTTCCTGCGTTGATCCCAGAAACTGATATGGGGAAGGCGGCATCCAAGAGCTTGCCTGCAGTACTGATGAGTGAAGTGGTGAAGATTTGCGAGAAGGTTATTTTGGATAAGGAAATGACGGGGAAATTCGTTCCTGCCGATGGCAAGGGCTTCCGAAGTATTAATTAAACTAGGAAGATTTGACATAGAGTGTGAATCGACATAAAGTCGAGCTTATGACTGAGCTGACTATATACAGGTACGATATAAGGATGAATAATATTAAAATGAATGATATGAAAATGCATCGTATTTTATGTATATGATATTGTAATTGTAATTGTGAAATGATCATCTTTCAAGTAGATCATAAAGATCATTGAAAAAGACAGTGGGGACGTGCTCATGGAGCCAGTCCATAAATATAATAAGCATGTCGTCGCCCGATTCAGGTACAGCCAAGTCGTAAAGGTAACGGGCCATATGCGGGGCCAAATCTGTAGTCACATCTTCATCCATGTAAAAAGCGTATAACAACAGGGTTGAACCGGTCAAATACTGCACACGAATAGAGAGACGATCAAACTTCTCGCAGAGTGACGTTGATGAGCGATAGTGAGCAGATATGTCAAGGCATTTTTGGTGCAAAAACGCTAGAATCAGCAAAATTGCATGGAATAGCTCCTGGTTTCCCCGATCAACGGAATTGAACACACATTCGTTGCGCAAGCCGAGCCACGTGTGTACCAAGAGCCTAATTTGACGGTAAGTAGCATTCAAGAGATCCAAGGCGTCAGAGGGCAGGCGAAGAGTACCATAGTTTTTCCGCGTAGTATCAATGAGTTGAGCCGCAACAGATATGAGAATGGTGGTATTGGTGGGATATTGGGGATTTCGCATGAGTATCTCATACACCTCGTGAGGTTCGAAATGTTCCACATCCATGCGGTCGGTACAGCCCATAACATCAAGAATCAACGAGTCGTATGAGTCAAAGCGCCGCAGAGACGAAAACGGCGAAGATAAACCCAAAAATTCCAGCATCTGATGCCAGTAGCCAATGCGATGGAGACCCCAGAACACCTCAAGGTTCGGCTCTAACGATGTATCAGATAATTTGAGCTCATGAGTATCCACATGATCAGGATCACGTTTCAGAGAGAGCCAAAACTCTGTGAACAAGCCTCGCAGCCATGATAGCTTCTCCTCGTGAAGCCAATGTACTAGCACAGGAATTAGCATAAACAATAGCTCTGCCAGGTTAAGCACTAACATATGTAGCACATAGCCAAGTACCAAAGCCGGGCGGTATGAAGAGAAAAGCGATGGGTCTAAAGTGAGCCAATCGTCAATATCGTCAGCCAAAGTCTCGTGGTATTTCTGGAGATGCCGAGGAATAGACGTGGGATCAAATAGCATGGTCTGGCTAAGACTAAAATATGAAGTTTTTGTACCCAAAGCTATGGATTTGCCCAATTTTTGTGCTGCTAGAGATGAAAGTCGTGGCAATATAACTGTATCGTCAGGTTTCTTCTTGTCTTTTTTACCCAATTCAGGATATAGTGACGCCACGATGCTGCGGAAAATGTTGAAAAGCTCCAAATATGCCTCATAAACCTCGGCGCTTATGTATGGTTTAAGCAGGAGGAGTCTTTCTCGAGCTGATGATGGGTTGGTGAAACCTCTGCTGCTAGAATTCTCACTCGGACTTTTGTTGTCAAACAAAGACTTGTTGACGTCAAAGAGGAATTTATCTGGATATTTTGTGTATAAGCCTGTTAGCGAGTGAAGTTTCGATATTAGCGGTCGGACTATTCGCTTGCATTTAGGTGTCGGTAGGGGAATGTCTCTTCCTTTCATGGAGTAGTTAA
Organism: Metschnikowia hibisci; assembly: GCA_002374725.1. Lineage (NCBI taxonomy): Eukaryota > Fungi > Ascomycota > Pichiomycetes > Serinales > Metschnikowiaceae > Metschnikowia > Metschnikowia hibisci. Next base: position 294,455 of record NLAP01000005.1, on the reverse strand, counting down.
TACGCGCTAGCGCGCTATGATACTACTCACTAATCACTCACTATTGACTAACTAATCTCACCACTGACTACTCGCTCCTTTACTACGTTACACCAAAACTTTCCACTGATACAATCCTTTTGCTAAAAATTTTACAGAGATATAAGATACAAGATCCTCAACATTGAAAGAATTCAAACCAATTTTAGTGGAAAAACAAAAACCAATTTGAGAGCTTTAATTCAACCATAGTATACGATCCCGCTCTACTGGTGAAATTACAAATCCACCTACATTTCTAAACCATGCGATCAGCTATTGTGGGATTTCTTCTTGTGAACATTGCAGTATGTGGTATAAGAGGAGTCTCCCCCGAAAAGCAGAGTCTTTATTTGCCAAATAAAAACGGAAGGTGGGCGTGCTTAAATGATCCCACAATTGAACTTCTGCTAGACCAAATCAACGATGATTTTTGTGATTGTCCTGATGGATCGGATGAACCTGGAACGAATGCGTGTCCCTTTACCGCCGATAACCCTAGATATTTCTACTGTGAAAATAAGGGTCATAAACCGGCCTACATCGAGAACTTCAAGTTGAATGATGGCGTCTGCGACTATAACATTTGCTGTGACGGATCTGATGAATATGTCAGCGAAAAATGCCCCAATGTGTGTGCTGAAGTGGCCAAGCAATTAGTTGACCACGTCAAGAAAACCAAGAATCATATTAGCAGTGCTCTTGAGATCAAAAAGAAGCTCGAAAATAGTGCTCTCCATTTCAGATCAGAACTCGAGCTGAAACTTCTAGCAACATTGCAACAAATTGAGCAAGGCGAGAAGCATTTGAAAGAGTTGATGGAGAAAGAGCAAGAAATTACTCACACCGAGAGCGCAGGCGAGTCTCTTGCTCGAGAAATCTCTCATCAAATGAATTTTCTCCAGCAAAATGCAAGGAAATTGGTACAATTACTGGCTGAGAAAGACCAGCAGATTTCAGTCTTGGAGGGTCTTCTTAAAGACTTGCTTCAAAACTACAACCCCAATTTTAATGACTTGGCGGTCAAAAAAGTAGTCAATTCGTATGCAGACTACGCATCAAATAAGTTGGAGAAGGATGATATATCGGTGGATGAGAATGACTTCAATGTAGGATCAATCTTGGACAGAATCAAAAATTTAGGTGGATCTCAGGAAATCGGGGTGGAAGTTATTTCTTTTAAGAATTTAATGGCCTATTATTATTCCAAATTTATTGCTCCTTCCCCAAAAACCCCAAAAACACAACCGAAAGAACCTGAAGCAGATTCGGAGCAGACAAAGGCGCTTCGTCAGAAACTCGAGTCTTTGAAGTCTGAGGAAAACATATACCGCGAGGACCTTGGCTCCAATTACGGTCAGAAGGATATTCTCCGCAGCGTCCAAGGTCAGTGGATAAACAAAAAGCTTGGTGAGTATAATTATAGGCTTGGATTTCTCGACAGCATTTATCAAGACAATACTTTTGTGGGCCGATTTCTTGAGTATGATGGAAAAGTCATGCACTATGGCCATGGAAGCAAGTGCTGGAATGGGCCACAGCGGTCGGCCAAGATCGAAATGCAGTGTGGACTCGCCAATGATTTGATATCGGTTAGTGAACCGGAAAAATGCCACTACCGGTTTTTGATCACCACTCCGTTGGTATGTGAGGATATGACAGATGATGCCATTGAGGAGGGGTTTAAGGTGGACTTGAATTTTGTTTGAACATTTCAACTACAGGATAATTGTTTGAACCATCAGTGATTGTGATATTCATTAGTCGATTGGTCGATTCATGAGAATTAGTTACTATTCAAGACTTGATATACAATCCAAAGCTTGCATTGGCAGGTGATGCGAGACGACAAAAGCTTTAGAAAAGCATAACAGGTGTGGCTTTTGTCTTCAAGATTGAATTAACAAAAGGATTTTGGTTTCTCTTTGAAGGCCGGACTTTGATTATCTTTTTGGATCAATTGGATTTATTCATTTTAAGTTAATTATGACATAGTATGATTATTAAAGTATGACTCCAGATGAAAGTATAGTCATTATAGTGCTAATAAGAGACGAATGAATAAATAATTATATTGCCAGGAGCATATACAGTAACATTCTTCAAGTTACAATTATATGCCGTAGCCACTGGAACTAAAATCTCAGGCTTCTTGCCCATTTTATTGCCGATTTTCATGCAGTTTTCACTCCTCTAGATGGTAAATTAATAAGGGTAAGGATATCCTGCAAAAATAGATCAGTAGCTTCCATAAAAAAAAAAACGGATTGGCTCTGAGGGTTTATCCATTAAAATACAGCACAATACCCATACAACACCCTATTGAGTATTGTGTTTCTTATCCAGATGATTCATCCTAGTCGAAACTGATGATCTAGCTTATCACACAATCAGTCAAAAGTAATCCTCTTACCTTGAAACTTGGCGTTCTTAACCTTTTCCTCGGCCCGTTTCTTGGCTTCCCATGAAGGATGCATGGCTGTAGGTTTGGCATTAGAATCTTTATAAGGACCTTTCTCCTCGGCCATTTTAGACTTTTGTTCTCTTTTGCGTTGTCTTTCCTCAAACTCCTTTTGACGCTGCTCACGTTCACTGGCGATTCTCTGTTGTTCTTTCTGAACGTGAGCGGCTTTGCTTCCATATTTTTGCTCCCAAATTTTCTGTCTAGCTCTTTGACCTCTTCTGTTTTTGCGTGTAGTTGTAGCTTCTTTAACCACTTTATCGTTATCAATATCTTCATCGTCAGAACCTCCTGAAAAGTACCCGGTAGCCAACAGAGGGAGAACGATTTTTGATTTCTTATCCTCCTTTTCCTTTCCTTCTTTTTTACTTTGGGACTGGCTCTGAGACTTAATCTGAGACAGGCTTTCTGTATCTAAGTCCAGTTCAAAATCCAGCTCATCAGTAATAGCATTGTAATCCACATTAGGGTCGACTTTAAACTCTTCTTCTTCGGAATCACCCACCATATCATCATAAGAAGCAAATTTATCAAATGCATCTGCAGCATCGACTTGATCGTCGGATTCCGAGTCTGAGCCCAGTTCCACTTCGCTCTTCTTTGGCAGCTTCACGCGAGACGCCGTTTCTTCTTTTGTTAAATGACCCCGAATTTTTCGAAAACTCCAGTCGCTTTCTTTTAATATTCTTTTAATCACAACACAATTCCAGAGTTTGGAAACATATCCATTAACAAGCTTATCGTTCTGGCAATAGGTTTTGAAGAATTGTGATGGATTATTGACATGATTTTTATCAATGATGGCCGCCCGAATATTTTCGGGAATATATGCAGGTGGATCTAGGTGTTTATCCGTGGTATTTAACACCGAAACGGATATGATCTTGACAAGTTTGGACGCGATGAGCAGGTGCTCGAAATCTGCCGAAGCAAGCAACTTTTCCAAATGCTTATGATCCAGAGTCCATTTTCGTTGATCTTCTTTCACTTTCCGATGTATTTCTCTTTTTAATTTCTGATACAGCCCATGATACTTCTTGGTGAAGAGGTCTGCCTTTAGCGCATTGATCTGCTGGAAAGCTTGGTTGGGAGTAGAAGGAAGTTTTTTAAGCACATGACTATTGTTACGAGCCAGAAGAAGTTTCTTGGTAAGTGTAAATCGTGCAGGAGCCTGGGTGAATTTGGCTTCTAAAAGATCGAGTTTCCAGAGTTCGTTTTTCTTCTCTTTCATGGATGCGATGGAGATTTGTGTGAGATTTTAGTGTGTGAGATTTTAAAGTGTGAGATGCGGCACATTTCGATGCCTTTCGCGCCTTTCGCGATTACTATTAACAAGCCAGAAGAGCAGGGAAGTCCGGAACAGGAAGAAAAATGGCCGAATCTGAAAACATTAAAGCAATGTATAATAAAAAGAAACGTACTCAAACCCACATGAAACAACCCAGTACGGAATTCTCATCCAAAAAGCAAAAACGTCCCGATCAGTGCACCTTCTTCATGCCTCATAAGCAGCGTACGTGCTCTATGCAGAGAAAAAAGGGATATCTCTTTTGCTCAGAGCACATGGTACAGGATGGAGGTACTCGTATTCCATGCCCTTTGGATCCGAAACATTCTGTGTGGGAAAAAGATCTCGATGCCCATGTCAAAAGGTGTAATGCCCGTCCTGCAGAAAACCATCCATCCTGCTTTAGTATGAATGCCAATACATGGCTTAAGGGAACTACGGCGAAACTCAACATTTTGAAAACTCCTCTTACTTATGAATTGTTTTTTGGTATTCTAGACGCATTCGAAGCGACGCTGAACCCGTCCGAACAGATTCTCCTGCACAAAGGCCTAGATCCATGGCTTCAGGCTAAGGAGAACCAAAAACATATCATACAGCAATCGTCTCTCGTGGGGCACCTTCAAAAAGCAAAGTTACTTTCGCCTGAAAATTTTTATATTGAATTTGGCTGTGGTAAGGCTGAGTTGTCACGTGCCATCAACACCTGCATAGCGAGCGACTATGGGGAAGATAAAATCGGAGATGAAAAGACAATGGAGCATAGCAAAGAAAATCTTGGCCACCTTTATGGTTATGGACTCATTGACCGGGGCGTCAACCGCATGAAAATGGATCATAAAATTAAAACAGAAACTCTGCTCCGGCCTCACGTGACGCGATGCCGCATCGATATTGAGCACCTTAATCTTGATGCTTTTATGCCGGAACACGTGACCTCGTGGGTTGGGGTGTCGAAACACTTGTGTGGCGTGGCCACAGATCTCACTTTGAAGCTGATCTTGAACTCAAATGCATCTGGGCCCAAGTTGGGCGGGTTAGTCGTGGCTATGTGCTGCCGACACGTGTGCGACTATATGCAGTTACTACCTGAGTCACGTGACTTTCTTGCTCATCACGGCGTTAATATTGGTGATTTCGATCTATTAAAGAAAGTCGTATCATGGGCCGTCTGCGGGCGGCGTGAGGGTGATGGAAATTCCCATGAATCGGGCTTAGGCTTCGTTGAACGTGAGAGGTACGGGTTTCTTGCTCGTCGGCTCATCGACGCCAGCCGCGTATATGCAGTACAGACGCTCATGCCCGCGTACACTGTACAACTCGTGCTATATGCCAAAACTGACACAACGCTTGAAAATCACTGCCTCGTGATTAAGCGAAAATAGCTACGTCATTTACGAAATTGCTTTATTAAAGAAGTCAATGACTTGGTAGATGAAGAAAAATTAGGCCCTGCTTAGATCTTAGTCTCCTTGACACCGTGTTTCCACACAGCGACGTATGGGGTGGTACCGTCCTCACGGTAGTTCAACAAGACAATCATGGCATCTGGGTCCATAGACTCTCCGGTGTAAAAGTCCCAGTCTTTGAAAGAACCAATGACTTTCTTGACATAAGCTTGAGCACCCTTCTCAAAGGTCTCGACCTCCTCTGGAGCGGTCTCAGCCAACTTAGCCTTAACAGCCTTCATGTATCCCTTAATGTAAGTCAAGAAAGACTTCTTGTCGAAAGCAGTTTGGGACAATCTGAAAGAGTAGACGACGTTGTTGACTGTCTCTTGACCATCCTCCAAGTCCTCGCCGGCTTCCTCGGCGGATGGGTTTCCACCAATGTCGACATCACCACCGGAGCTGACAGTGACCATAGAGCAGTCAGCCTCATAGATGACTCCGTCCACGAGCTTAAGGTCATAAGCGTCAGACAAAAGTTCGTCGCCAGAGAAAATGTCGGTGTAGATCTTCATGTTGATATGTGTGGTTGGTGAAAGTGCGGGAAGCGACACTATAAATACCAATAGAAAATTTTTTTGCGCGCCTGTCCTCACGTGTCCGATGCTGTTACCCGGATGACTAGGCGCGATGCTCATCAATCATGGTTCATCATCACATTGGCTTCACCAAAATTCAAAGATGTCCAATTGAGAGGTCACAAGATTAAAATGTATGGTTGTATGCTTTCTTAGTTGGTTTCACTTTCTTGTCGCCTGCACATAACTGTTGTTCACTTCGCAAACACTTTCATTTGATGATGCGGTGTATTCCCTTGTGTTGTTTTAGTCGATCATCTGCTTTCTGCCTTGGCTAATGATGTTGGTAGAACTCATCATTAAAAGCCCGGCGTATCCAATCTAAAATCCGGTCAAAAATTACAGTGTTTCCGTTATGGAACCGGATCGAATGGTCCGAATCGGGAAACACCATGAAGTCAAAGTTCTCCACACTTGCGAGATTGTAGTCGTCAAGCAACGAGAGACTATTTTGGAAATGCACATTATCATCACCAGATCCGTGCATAATTAAAAATCTCTGAACTCCTTTGAACACCTCCGGGTTCAGAATACTGGCCGTGCGGTAACCCTCGGGGTTTTCCTGTGGTGTTCGAAGGTACCTTTCAGTGTAGATCAGATCGTAGAACTTCCACTTGGTCACGGGCGCGACGGCAACTCCATACGAAAACACATGATCAACATCTGTCTCGAGAGTTTTGAGTGTCAAAAACCCTCCATACGACCAGCCCCAGATTCCAATGCGACTCTTGTCCACGTACGGTTTTTGCGCCCAAACTTTGGCGGCAGCAATCTGGTCCAAGGGCTCATAATGACCCAACCGATCTCTGACACAGAATTTATAATTGGCGCCTAATTTTTCATCGTGGTTGTTGTAGCCAGTGCCCCGGCCATCCACGGTCACCACTATGGCATTTAATTGGGAAGCCACAACATGGCTGAATCCAATGGCGTATTCTTGACTAACCATTTGAGATCCCGGGCCACCATAAACGTAGAATAACACGGGGTACTGGAGCGAGGAATTGAAGCCAGGGGGGAAAATCTCCATTGCATTCGCAAGAATCTTTCCTCCGGAAGTCGCATCCAATCCCAAGTCCACCGTCGTCACGTTATGCATGGGAATATCATACTTTTCAAGAGAATTTTGGAGGCGAGTGTTCTTTTCAATCGTCTTGACCACCTGACCAGTATGCAAGTCGAGCAAATTCTGGTGAGGAACTTCAGGGCCTTGATATGTCAAAAGCAAGAAACGTACACCCGAAGAGTAAGAGCCCGAATACCAGCCAATACCGCCACTAACACGTTTCACATTAGGCCGATCATATTGGTGAAAAACGTCCAATAAATTCACAGAGTAAATGTGTCTTTCAACCGAAGAGTTTTTCGTGGCGGTGAAGTAGACCTCATTGTTTGAAAGGTCAACGTGATTTGAAAGAACCTCCCAGCGACCCTCAGTAAGCATGAATGGTTTGGGGTTATTTGGGGGCGTGAAATACGCCAAATGGTTGTAGCCATTGACAGTCACCAAATCGATGTAGCCGTCTGCGTATCTTCCCAAAGAATCGTTTCTAGGCACAAATAAAGCGTTGTTGGTGACTTCAAACCAAGAGTCTTCGGCATGATGGGTTCGAATTAAACTGGGCTCTGCTCCAGCATCAGCTGACACCAAAAACACCTCCATGATGTCACTGGCTCGATTGGTGGTTTTAATCATAACAAAATCATCAGAAACCCACACCACTTCAGTGACAAGTTTATCGTGTATGGTTTTGGAGCTTAAATGCGCTTTATGGACATCAAATGCACCACCTGATACTTTGGGGAGTTGCGCCACAATCACTTCCACAGACGGATTGGGGAATCCAGGCTTTGGGTACTTGATAGACTTGAGTTCAGGGTACTCATCATGGCCACTTTGAACATAGTATGGAATGGGGAATTCAGGCACCTGAGTGTCATTGAATTTCAAAAAAGCCAACTTGTCACCACGAGGTGACCACCATAAAACAATGTCCGAGGCAAAAACTTCTTCCTCATACACCCAATCTGGTTTTCCATTAAAGATATTGGCACTACCATCATTAGTGACTCGGGAAATCGTGTGATGGTTAAGATGTTTCACGTAAACGTCGTTTTTGAAAACAAAAGCAATAGCGTCGGACGTAGGCGCCCACGATGTCACCGAAAGCTTATCATGTTGGTTAAATAACGGCGCAATATCTCCAGAGCTGACATCCAATACCCAGAATCGCGCTGTAGACGAGTGGCGCCAACCTTTGGTGGTATCTGTTCTTAAAATGGCCTTTGACAAGTCTGGCGATGCTTTAAGTGAATCCACGTCGTACCGGACGCCATGAAATGTAAAGCTTGAGTCGTTAAATAAAGTATAATGAAAAGTTTCATCAACTATGCTTTTAACTGTGTATGTGGTTTTATCCTTAACCGTTTCCTTAAGTAGATACGTGCCTTGGTCGTTGGAGATAGACTCAGGGCTTTGAATCCACTGAAGCTCCTTATATTCTGGTCGGAACACATCATCCCTTACTTCTGCCATGGAGATTTTTCTGTTTGCATTTGACGCCTGAAACCACGGAAAGATTCTTGTTTCGGCGGCCTTTTGTGTCCTCACCCAATACTTCTCCGACGGGCTTTGTTGCAAAAGCGACGAGACCGCCATCACAAGAAACGCAGAACCCCATATTAAGATTGCAAGGAGGAAAATCCCCGAGTACAATGACCGGTATATCCGATACTGGTAGTACGGCGACTTGCGCTCCCACTCTTTGGCCTTATCGGAAAAGTAGGGACCCATGAATTGAGGAATTTCGTTTGGGGAGTGTGTAGCAGAAGAGGCCGTAAAACCAAAAAAATGAAAAAAAAAAGGGGATTTTCACGTGTTTCAATGGTGTTCGTAAAAGGAAATTGTAGAAGATGTTGGTTATGATTATACAGGGTGACCAGCACATTGTGGTTCGGAAGAGACTCGCGCGCCTGCATACAGCCGTCTCATCCCGTTATGTCATAGCGACTAGCTCTGATATCTATATGCCGGTGCCCCGGTGGGGATTAAATGCATGCAAGCAAAGCTTGCTATTGTTCTGGAATGGCCGTTCCGGCATCTTGGCAAATGCTGGCAATGGCTTATTCCTCTATTGTGTTGGGAGTAGCAACCACAGAGTGGATAAGGTCTGGGCATGACTCGGTGAAGATCTTGCGTAAGTTGGCTCTCTTTATTGGCTTGGACAAAAATCCTGACATCCCGCTATTCAAGCATTCCTTGACATTGCTGGCGTCGGCAAATGCTGTCAAAGCAATGATTGGTTTTTCATATTTCAACGTATTTCGGATGATTTTTGTAGCTGTCAAACCATCCATTTTAGGCATTTGCACATCCATGAATATAACATCGTAAAGAGCCATATTTTCAAAGGAATTCTTAACAAGATCCACAGCTTCTGCTCCGTTGGCTGCCATGGTAATATTATGAAATCCTTCAAGCTTAAGCATGCGCCGAATCACTTCCTGATTGACCTTATTATCTTCAGCAACTAAAATGCTTAAATGTGATAGATTATCGAGACATGTATCTCCATTCAGGTTTTGGCTGACAGTACCTGTAGATGAGCTTCTTGGAGGAGCATGCGGCGCTGGAGGTCTTAAAAAGTTTCCTTCCCTAGAGGTGCTGCCGTCGGAAGCTTCCGAGCCTCCATGACCGAAGTAGGATTGTTCATGCTCTGCAGGCGCCACGTTGAACTCGACTTTTCGGTTCATTTTGGCTTTGGGGTTAAATTCATCATCACAAAATTGTTCGAGCTCGTTTGGAGGAATGACAATTTCTCCACTTTGCATCAACGGCAAAGTAAAGACGAATGTTGAGCCTTGACCGATTGTAGATTTAAGCGTAAGTGTACCGTGCATCATCTTGGCTAGCTGGCGACAAATGGAAAGTCCAAGACCAGTTCCACCATAACTTCTCGATAATGTTTGGTCTCCTTGTATAAAAGGTTCAAAGACTTTTTCCTGAAGTGCAGGCTCGATTCCCGATCCGGTATCTCGAACCTCGATTTGAATCACCCAATGCTTTGGCAGATAAATTTTGCGCATCTTGTACACCTTGTTATTCTTAACCAATTCACTGTTGAAGAATTGCGATGTATAGGTATCTGTTGAATCCGAATGTAACATTTCCGGTTTCTTTGGTGGCTGTATGTTGATTTCCAGAGAGTCACCCGATTTCACATGTAATTGGTTGGATTTGTCGATGCCACCATTTAAGAAATCATCTTCTTCATCATAGGTTCTCGGATTGCTAGGGTCATAATGCGGCAAGCCAGGAAGCGGTTTCTCGCGAGAAAACTGTGATTTGAAAATACTTTCCTCATATTCAGTTGTTGAAAGCGTGGCAATGCTATGGTTATCTGAATTGAGTTTGGCCTGGCCGTCTGATTCGGTTTTTGTCAGGCCTGCCATCGTAGCACCGGTCTCAATTCGGCAAATTCCATTGGGATTTGCTTCTCTAGATGAACCAACGGCATCTTTTTGTTGGGTATTTGCTTCAGGCTCCGCTAGATCCGCTTCAGTAAAATCGTGAGTGGCTTCACTGGCCGGGACAGCTGAAGCAGTCTTCTTGAGACACACAGTCTCGAAATTAGTAGCTTGAGAGGCTTCGTAGTCATATTCGCCTAGTATTCGAAAACTCACATCGACGGAACCATCTACTGGCGTGAACTTTAAACTGTTAGACACAAGGTTCATGACCACCTGGATGATTCTGTTAGAGTCACCCATAACAATTAACTTTCTGAAAATATTAGGTTTCAAAGAAATGCGGAAGTTTACTCGCTGATCGAGAGCCAACTTACCAAAAATGGACTTGACCTGATAAATGACTTCCAAGATTTGAAAGTTGGACTTTTCAAGCTTCGACCGATTCAACGTATTCTTGGAGTACGTCAACAATTCGGTCAAAATATGTAACAATAACTCACCAGAGCGATGAATTAATTTGAGTGAATCCTGTATCAGACTATGGTCAGTTTCATCCATGGCAATGGAAGTCATTCCAAGAATACCGTTTAATGGCGTTCGAAGCTCATGTGAGATATTTGCAATGAAAACAGTTTTTGCTTCATTGGCAGCTTCAGCCTCTATCTTGGACGCTTCGAGTTCTCGCGTTCGAAGTTTGACCCGTTCTTCGAGATGACCATATTGCTTTTCTAGTTCCTCGGTCATGATATTAAAAGCCTCCGAAAGCTCAGTGAGCTCATCTTTAAACAAATTTTTCGACTGAGGAATACGATCTGGCAACCGGATGCCCGAAGAATAAGCAGTGGAGCTTCCAGAGCTGACCACGGTATTCACGGAGTTTCTCTTGTCGGACTTATTGGCTCCAAGTTCCACATTGGTATTTGGTTGATATGTTTTCATGTCAGCATTAAGCTTCTTCTCTTTTTTGGAGCGAGTGATGGACTCTGTAGCATCTTTTAACCGAGTAATTGGGCGCACGAAGCCAACTGCGAGTGGGAATGTTAAAAGACACATGAAAACTCCAATTCCAATGACCACACCAATCATTATGTCAGTAAGTTGCTTGACAGGCCCAAGGAATTTGTTGCGTGATTGCTCTATAATGATTGTCCACGAAGTACCGCTATCGACTTGAATTCGGGAAAACCCAATGGCTCTTTGGCCTCCCGTAAAAGATTTAACTTTTGTGGCAGCCCCTTGATTTCTCGTTAGGGCATATTCAGCAGCTGGAGAGCTTGAGATGGAGATGAAGCGATTGGCAGCACTGAAGATTTGCAGGAAACCAATGAGCGTCGAGGTTGACTTCTTCTTGGGATCTTTGGCATAGATGGGCTGTAATGCCAACGAGACGTAATCCTCAGTATATAGTTGAGTATCCAAAGCTGAATGAATGGCCTCAGCGCTAGCAATAACCGTTAAAAACCCCGTGACCTGTTGCTGGTTCAAAATGATGGAAGAATTGGCAAACACAGGGATAGTTATGCCCAAAAAAAAAGTAGAGTTGAGTTGATCAGAAGAGTTGGAAATTGGACCCGTGATGTAACCTGTAGGAATTGCATTGGACAGATTAGACCTAAGCACGGCGCTATCAAGGTTCGTGGACGTACTCAAGGGATATAGGGCATCCTCCACTGGTGGTGAAACGATCACCACATGATTAGTAGATTCGGCTACCACCAGAAGGCTCAAGTCATAAAGGCGAGCCAGCGCAAAAGTTTCAGAGGTTGTAAGAAACGAATCGAGGGATGATTTGGACAGGTCAAAAACAGATGCTGAAATGTTACCCGCTTGGTAGTAAGAAAGTGGCGTCGTAATAGTGTCTCGCTGAGATAGCCAAGATATTTGGTAATAAATAAACTGCATGGACTGTTTAATCTGAGTAGCCTTTAATTGTGCTATGACTTGGAGCCGATCTGCTCGTAGGCTGGAGATATTCTCTGAGACGTAGACGCCAATTACAACGGCCAAGATAAGGAGAGAGAATAGTGATGAAAAACACACTAGTATTATGAGCTGAGGCCGAATACCAAGTTTGATCCGGCGTTTTTTTCCCCTAGTGCCAGTGATTTTGGGAATAATCATGGCGCCTCTTAGCTTTTAGGACGTTGCGTGGGATGAGAAAAGTCAAAATAAAATGCGCGCTTGCAACCGATGATTGCCTCACACTACTGCTACACATTACTGCTACACACTACTGATACACACTACTGATACACACTACTGATACACACTACTGATATTCCAATAAGACATTAAATTTTCGTAGTTTAGCTATATAGATAGATTTTCATTTTTTGGGGTTTTAATTATGATTTTTTTGGTGTAACTTAATTCAGTAAATTTACCTTTTTAATGTTATATTATTTGGTATACTTTACTTCTTCTCATCTTTCACTAAATTCACTAATTCCCCTCATTTTTAATCATTATCACTTATTATGAATTTTATCACTTATTTATAGTCATATTTACTTATTTTCAATTCCTTTTATTTCTTATTCACCTCATTTTTACCTCATTTTCACCTCATTTTCACCTCATTTTCACCTCATTTTTACCTCATTTTTACCTCATTTTCACCTCATTTTTACCTCATTTTCACCTCATTTTCACCTCATTTTTACCTCATTTTCACCCCATTTTCACCTTAATGTGGGCTTATCAAGATTTCCGTTTATTTAACAATTTCTCATTGGCTTCTAATTATATCCAATATAACTCTATCTATTCTTCTACTTAATAGTAAAACTTTTCCATTTTTTATAGTTGTGTAATGATCCTTTGAGAATGAAGTGAATAAAGTGAAAACATTGAAATTTGTTAATGTTTGAAAAAATCTATGTATAGTTGTGGTGTTCAAGAAGTATAATCTCGTGTTATATAATGTGTAAATTTTGTGTATTATATTGTAGTATATTGTAGTATATTGTGTGAAATAATGTGTGGAATAATGTGTAGCTCCTATATTGAAATGAGATTACGATATGGAAATGAGATGACGATATGAGATGACAATTGGGAATGAGAGAGACCGTTATGAGATAATGTTATATATAATTTTTTTTTTTTTTT